>CM075862.1:35907023-36389523 GCA_037975125.1 Latrodectus hesperus
ACTCTATGTGAAGTGACCAATTGACAAGGTTGCACAATAAGAGCGTTGAGCAGAGAATTGTGAGCACTGGCTTTGTTATAAATTATCAAAATCGCAATTGACAGCTAGGTTCATGATTATGTCGATTATATGAACCTTCGTGGCTTGTGTTGACGCTTACATGGGGCACTTGATTTGCAACAATGATTTTACAAAATATACTTATTAACTTAACATATAAATACTGTCTCTATTTATTAATGCATTTTCTAACGTATTTTACTGAGATTATTCTTCTGTTGTTTCGACGAATAAATTTCAAACCTGAAAACACTCTTTCAACCCGAATTCGTGTACCGGAGCTACAAAACCGTCATTGCAATCTTAATCAAGTGTGGATAGGTAATTTTCTTCTCTTTCCAAAAAACCGAAAATAATATGTTTTATAACAAGTCTTTGTTCGTTGTCAAAGTTATTTCAAATGAATTAAATGTCAACCTTAGCAGAAACAAGGAATTCGTCTGTTTTATTGCCAATTCCTTACTATTTTAAGAAGTATAAATCAGTCTTCATTTTCATCTCTTTTAGTGAAATATCGTACCCTCTCACACATTTACGATTGAAAGAATTTTTCTAAGACTTGTAATCTGTTTCAAATATTCTTTAAATATTGCACAGCCTGTACTTTTTAGGACTTGGAATGCAAGATATCATAACGAGTGTCTAAATAAACTGTTTCTTTTTGACAACCACTTTCAATTAACAGCGCTTCCCAGTAAGATAACTGATTATATAAAATATTTGCACAAAGGAATTTCTAACATTTCCTAACTTTATTTTGCAATGGGTTCAAATTCCATAAGAATCGCTTAAAATTAATTCTTCCCTTTGTAATTTCAAAGTTGCTTCCGTTAAGGATTTTTTTGTGGGGTATCAACATTTTAATTTCCCCCATTTACTGTCTGCAAAATAATAATCTAAATTATTTTCCTCTTAAGATGAGATAAAATCTTTGTATTCTCCAATAAAGATTTTAATGTAATAAAAATCTTCATTATAATGCCACGGGCGCAACTGAGTTTGGAGAGAAAAATAAGAGAATAGAGAAGAGACTCAACGTTAAACGTGATTTTTAATTTATTCTCTCACTTTACTTGACTAATTAACTTTTATTTGCGTCTATTGAAGGACTTTTGAACTACATAATACTTTATCTTCCTGTATTAATTCCGACTAAGAAAGAGGTCATGTGTGTGTGTGTAATACTTTCTCTGTCCAATTATTCAGAAGGTGTATGCATCCTTTTTTTCGTCTTTTTATTAATTAGACACAGACAAGTATTATTACGCCCACATCACAATCACTTTCTCAGGGAGGTACCGCACTGTATACTTCCTTCAGAGCAGACACTTAGTCTATCTATACAAACATCCGTCAGTCTATACAAACATCCGTCAGTCTATACAAACATCCATCAGTCTATACAAACATCCGTCTGTCTATAAAAACATCCGTACATACTGAGATGTGAAATTTTCATTCTGACTCATATTTTTCTCAAAATAATTATTATTACTTCTAGCTCATTCAACTAAATCAAATCTGCCCTCTACAAGCATTTTCATGCTAACCTGAAACAGTGAACATCAAAACAGGAAATCGAGAAGAAATGTACATATGGTTGAAATCAAATTAAAAAATATTGATAAACGAGTTACAGTAACAAATCGAACCGAAATAAATCGAGATATTTTTTAGGTTTAGTTTCGGTTTTCATTCCCTCTTATACAAAATGTCTATTTTTTCCTGTTTTTGGTTCCGTTCCGGTTTGAAGCAAAGCTGCTTCTAATCATCGGAGTGCTTATACTTCGTGGTGTTCCTCTACTTTTCTGTGTGTACTTACTTTAGTTCCGGACAGTTTCTCTCAGTTGTTGTAAATTCATTTTTTATTCATTTTGGGTGCTGTCATCTTTCGGTCTCATCTCACTGACATATATCAGTGTCTCTACCTGCTGTCTTCATTTCTTAGTCATAATTTCTTGCTTTTTCCCTTTTCTTCATCTTGGTTTTCCTTTTATAAGATTGATGTAAATGCTTTTACTTGCAGACACACTCCATCCCATTACTTCCACTAGTTATTTTTCGATCATCAAATTAAGGTGCTTCCAGGAAAGGGTCAAAAATCTCCTCTCTTAAACCTTGTGTAACCACAAAAAATATAAAAGATATCCAGTTTTTGGATATATTCAGTTTTTGGTTCCAAAAACTTCCATTTTTTAGATAAAACGCTCTCGTTGGTATTCTAACTCCTCAAACATTGACCCCTAGTCCAGAAATTTAACCACCGAGATACAAATGATTGACAGCTGACTTTTGTTTTTTGAAAAAAAGGATTTTTCTGTCATTCATATTTGAAAAAAGCTTCTTTCAGTCTTCATTCTAGAATATGTCATTTGGTTAAATCTTTCTTTTTCGGAAAAGTTTGAATTATAGTTTACGGGTTTCGTCTATTTTATATTTGGATTTATTTGACCGAAACATGGTATGATTTCATATGTAATACATGGACTACATCTTTTAGTTTTTTCCTTCGAGAGGAAAGATCAAAATCTGGCATCTCATCGGTTACATCTGATAAACGATGTAACACCTAATAAGATTCAAAATATTCTATTAAGAACATCTCGAAAAGACCTAACTTTCAGACTGAAAAAAATTAAGATTTATACAAACCCATACTACAAAAACGTAAGATTCTATTCGGTATTTAGAGTTATGGCATTGTCAGTGTCTCTTGAGTTTTCAAATTTTAATTCTATACAATTGTCTCAATTTTTTAGCTCTTGCAATCGCTTTGGCAATATAATCTTCATCTATATCATCAGGACAGAATAGAAACATGTATCCAATGTCATTTCTGCTTCACATCTATGAAGAAAATAGAAAGATTTGAAGCTTGCTGTTTTCCTGTTTAACGGTGTTACATGCAAAAATGTTACAAATAGTAGAATTTCGTCCATATTCTGCTTCTTATCAACTTACATAGATAACATGGCATTTCGAGTTTTATTTAAATGTTCCATTAATACATTTGTATGAAGTTGATATATTTTTCTCATACGATTAATGACGTTTCACATTTCAAGGAGAGCAAAGACAAGTTTAGATTGGAAAAATGTAAAGCTGCATGTTTTCAAAGAATTTCTTCAAGCAAGAAATTTACTGCTACTTCGGCTTCAGCATTTGATAAAGATCTGGTTACCACAAAACGTGTCAAGTTGCTGTGGCTTATCTTCCAATTGTCTGACTTCGTCAGACAAGGTCCATCAAACCACTGACCCTAAAGAAATCGAGGACCAGAAGGGGGATCAGTATATATCCTCTCTGGAAAATACTAGACAGTCTAGGATGGGATTAGGAGAAGACTGCTCAGTTTTACATTTAGAGCAGACCTCAAAGATTTTCCTGCTTTCGAAATACGTGAGACCCCTGATGTGGCCGCTTGCTGGTCTGGAAGTTGCGGTTCTAAAGGATCTGTCATAATTGAGGGCGAATGAAGAGCCAGGCTCTTTGCCCGCTATCACTGATGGCAAGGAGGAATCCTTCAACCTTTCGAAATTTCAGAATTAATAATGGAGTGGTATTCTAAAAAGGTAAGTGTAAAAGAATATGGGTTATCGTGGTAACAGCCCTCCTTGGCCAGTCTATCCACCTACTCATTGCCGTATATGTCGACATGAGAAGGAATCCAACGTAAGTAATCCGT
The DNA here is from genome assembly GCA_037975125.1 of Latrodectus hesperus. NCBI lineage: Eukaryota > Metazoa > Arthropoda > Arachnida > Araneae > Theridiidae > Latrodectus > Latrodectus hesperus. The sequence goes on from CM075862.1 coordinate 35,910,769, forward strand.
ATTAGTTAGTACCCACTTGTTTCTACGAGAAAACTTTAAAAATCTCCCAAGATCAATCTCGATACAAGAAAACGACACTGTGACTGGTGGAATGGAAAATAAGCATCCAGATGATCACCGAGAAACGGATTTCTTTGGTATTCCTGATAAATCATGACAAATCGAACGAAATTTCGGTACTTTCCAGGCCAATAAAATCTTTTTTGTATTCTATCATAGGTTTTCGCGTTCTATAATAAGTAATGTGTGCGGCGATTTGAGCATCATTAAGTTGTCTAATAACTTCTGCTTGTACATGGTTAGCAATGACTGGTAGCTATGTCTTTCTGGAAGAATCTAATTTCTTTCGAGATAGGACTAAGTAGATTAATTCAAATACTTTCTTTTCTATTGATGAAAGGAAAATGGTCTAGAGTGTTTCTATTTCTTCTACTGGATTTCTCGCTAGAGTTCCCTACTTGTTTCCTATAGATAATCGTGTTCAATAAATATTTTAAATAAATTTATTTCGACATTCTTTATCGTTTTATTTTAAGGTAAATTTTAGTTTCTTAATATGATTTGTTTTTGTTGAATCACACAAAATGTCTTGAAAGTTTATGTTAAATAAAAATGTAATGAGAAATCACAGCTTTAAAATTCATGCCTTATAACAGGAAAATTTCTTACACCTAATCATTGAATGCTTGGAATAAAAACAATAGTCCAAATAAATGATAGTTTTTTACTCAATATTTATAAATAGCAATTTTATCTTTGTTAATACGAAAAGAAAAGAGCTTCTTGCTATTTTTTATAAGTTATCTTAAACATTATAAAAAGCAGTCTATTGTTCTCAATTTTATTAATGAGTCACTTAATGACCGGTGCCTTTTGTTTGTAATGAGAGGCAAAACTCTTTTTTTCACTCTCAATTCCCTTTTAAATGGATAATAATACCCGGATATTGAATGAGATATGAAGAATTACCGAGATGATTAAAGCGAAGTTTCTTGTCTAAACGAGAAAATTAATTCAGTTTACTCTAGTTATATATGCGATACGTTTTTAAAAGTACAACAGCTTGAACACATTAAGGACCTACAATATTTGTATTAAGATAGTTGGTAAAAGTAACTAAATTATATCTTAAGTGTTAATATATAAGAATAATTTGCCATTTAATCGCCTCAATTCCTGACGTTTACATTCACAAATGAGCTCCTTTATTATATTTTTCATAAAAACTTATTTCCGATCATTAAATACTGAAAGAGTTCGTTTTTTCCTTCAAAACAAGTTTTTAGTAAGCAAATTATTATGGAAACCCATTATGGAATTATTTTAAATTAAGTTGTTATCATATTTTAGCCTTTTAAACTCAAAAAAATCATTCTTCATTTATTCAGACATGCAATTTTTATTAGATTTTAAATATATTTCATATACTATAATATTATTTATTATTTTGGTTTATATATTTTCTTATTATTTAGGGGAATTCTTTGCTCAGAACTCAATTATGAAGCTAATATTTTTTGAAAACAATGGATAATTACACTGCAACTTTATCTCTCAATTTCCTCTATTCTTCAAAATTAACTTTTTCTCTGAATCTATGCAAAGAAATAGTGTCAATGAATGATTCCAAAAGTAGAGCAGTTAAAGTATTTTATTTAATTTATTAAATTTTTCTTCTTTATAATTAAAAGAACATTTTATTTTATTTTTATCAAGTTCACATCAATTTCAAAAGGATGTAAAAACATTGTTTACATACGAAGAATAATTTACTTTATATTATTAAATAAATAGTCCTGGATATTATTAATGTATGTATTGCATTAATTATCATTCCAATATTTGTACATTGATGTAATGTATGTGTATATGAGTTGTTGTGGCTTATCCTCCAGCTGTCTGGCGAAGTCAGAAGATTCATCAGCCACTGACCCAATGGAAGTCAAGGACAAGAACGGGGAACGAATATATGTCATCTCTGAAAAGTCCCAAGCAATCCAAGATGTGCTCAGAAAAAGCTTGAGTATGCATGATTTAGGCAAAAGGTCACTTCGATATAAAGATTATGTAGAAGAAAATTTTTTCTTAATTTTATGGCAAACGTTTACACCTGAAGGCTAACAAAGGTGAATGATTGCACTAGTTCAGAGTTCTAAACCATTACAAACAGAGACCTCTGAATCTATTAGATTGGGAAATAAGTTCATAGCGTTTATACTAAAGACTTTTAATTAAAAAATAATAATAATTATATCAATAAGTTAATCAATTATATATTTGCCATTGCTGTTTACATCCTCTTCCCACCTCTCGACCAATTTGTTGATGCCGTTCCGCCAAAAATCGCCTGGTCTGGTGTCAAAGAAGTTGTTGAGATAGTTTTTAAAGACCTCTTTATTATCAAAGGTAACGCCCTTCATATGGTTTGACAAGGAGCGGAAAAGATGGTAATCGGTCGGTGCAAGGTCTGGAAAATATGGCGGATGCTGAAGGACCTCCCAATCGAGTTCTTGGAGTGTGGTTTTGACAACTTGTGCAACAAGGGGCCTGGCGTTGTCGTGAAGGAGTATGGTTTGACCTTGTCGCACGCGATCAGGTCTTTTCAGTCGAATAGCCTCATTCACGTGGTGTAGCTGGGCAATGTCAGGGTCCAAAAACATTAAATTGATAATTGCTGTTACCGTTTTATTAAGAAACATTAAATATTTATTTAATAGCGTAAAACTAAGACAAAAAATGGATTTTGAATTCTGGTTTCTTTGCTGTAATATTTTGTCTGCATCTCCTTTTATTTTTATTTTTATGTGAAAATAAAATCAGAATTTTATTTCATATCAGTATTATAGTTTTGCTATAAAGAAACTGAGTAGATTTAAATTTTTAGAATATTTTAGAGATACATGTATCATACTTTATAAAGAAAGTAATAGTACATATTTTCATGAGAAAGCTTTGGAGACAGACGCTTTTATTCTAAATCCTTTTCAATTCAAGAAAAAATAGTAAATTGTCATATACAATGTAACATTTTATTTTCTTTTTTACGAATTCCAAACACATTTACTTAAATTCCCAGTTGAATTTTTCAGAATGATATTATTTATAACTATATGCAATGATTGAATCAGATAATTTTCTACATATATTATACGATATAGAAATAAGTAAACTGCAGAAAAGGAATTAGAACCAAAACTAATTCAACAATAACTAACATATATGTTGCTCAAATATCCTATAGCCTAAGATTTTTTTATTGGAGGTTATATCATGTTAGAGGAATATTTTTACTAACTACATTTGCTTTTTTGATAATTCAACTGTTGAACTCAAAATTTTTACATTAGCTGATAAGCCAGATTCGTTCGAGTCAGAGAAATATTCCAAATATATTTATTTTTAAACAAGATTTTGAAATTATATGATCAGAAGTAAATATAGAACTATATCCCATTGGAGGAATATTATTAAATACAATTACTTGTGCGATAATTCAATTATTTAATTCAAGATTATATTACATTATCTCTGATATAATTAGAACTTTTAAAAATGTGTAATAAAGAGAAATATTTCCAATATATTTATTTTGTAAGAAAAATTTTGAAATTTAAAGTCATTTGGGAACTATATCATATTAGAGGAATATTGTTATTAAATAAAACTGCTTCTTTGATCATTCAATTCTTCAACTCAAAAGGAGAATATTATAAATATATTTATTTAATAAATGAAATTATAAACCCAAAAGCTAAAAACTTTAAAATTTGATTCTAAATGAATGGCATGATTAACACTTCAAGTTAGACATATCTTTTCAATTTAAATTTACAATTTTTTGTATAATATTGAACTTTAATTACGGTAAAAGTGATAATAAAACATATCTTTTCATTTTAAATTCACAATTTTTTTTATATAATATCAAACTGTAATTACGATAAAAGGATAATAATCTTTCTTCTTATTTTATTAATTGGAATGAAACACTTCTCTCAATCACCATGTTTCATTTGCTAATCATACTTTTGACGATATTTATAAATAGCTCTCCTATACCATTTCAATCAGTACCATTATACTAATCTAATTAGATATAATTTTGCATATACGTAGTTAAAACTACTGAAAAGGATACTGCTATAGATACCATATTAGCTTAAGATACAGTCCAAAGCTCACTTGCACAGCCATATATGTAAATATAGATATTATAGTAAAATATAATAGTTTGGTGTACAAGACAAGATACGTATAAGGAAGAGAGATAAGCATACGAATAAGAAGCAAATAAGAGTGAATTTATATTTTAATGAATGATGCTCTAAAATTAATCGTATTAATCACTAAATCTTAGCACATGTTATCTTTGACGTCATTCCTTCCAGAATGGTCCTATAGCATTACTCATGATTGCTAAATTGGCCATGATATGTACTAAAGAGCTCTTTTGCTTCTCATGACTAAATGATTTGTGATTCCTATATGTGATCGATAGAGAACATATTGTTAAGAAATCAATGGCATTTCTAAACAATCATTCTATTCACTATTTATTATTCACTATTTGGCATTTCTAAACAATCATTCTATTCGGCAAAACCAGGAGAATTAAGAAAGGCAACATTTAGCTTATGACAAACATATGAAGAAGGGAAAACATGCACGAACACAATATTTGGAAAGAAAACACACATTTAGTGATATTTAACGTCATTGTATAGACATTCCGGGAAAATTTCAAAAGTTACCAGAATTATCTGAAAGTAGAAGAAATCTATGCCTGCCCTCTAATCAGCGGAGTGAAATCAAATTAATTTAAGTTAGTGAAATACACCAGGTTCTTTGGTGCAAAGTTGTTCAATTTTAATGTTCTGAAATTTGATTATAGCTAATTGCAGTGCATTTGTTTGGCTTCTATATCACTTGTAAATGTATTTTGGATTTTCTTGTATTTTTCAATTTGTGGTAAATAAAGTATGTTTCTTCTAATCACTGAGAGTACTTATTTTGAATTTGCTAACCGAATAAAATATAATAATATTTAGATAATCAATGTGAAGATTAATCCGGCATCTAAAATGTCAATCAGTGGAAATGCTAATTCTTCAATAGTGATATCCATTAAATAAGAATATCAAACCATCAACAATAAGATCTTTTAGTGAAGAATATTAACTTCATTCAGACTGCTTATCAATACAGATTTCATACAGCAATCATACTCTATACCTATTTGTTTTCTGAGAGTTATACCTGCCCAAATCGTATGTAAGCATAGTTTTCAATGATGTGTGCTAAATTATAACGTTCTTCGAAAACACCTTTTGACAGATATCAATTATCTAGAAATGAAATTACTCCGTCAACAACTGCCAATGCTAGTTAACGATGCAATTATTTCATTCCTAGTCTGTTTTAAAGTCTTAAAAATGTAATAAAACTGAATAAATAAAACTCAAATTATATAAAAATATGCAAAAAAACATTCTTTAAAGCGCAACAAATATTAATAAAATTAAAAATTATTTAAAATAATATTTTAAAATTTTATATTTGTTATCAAATAATTTAAAGGCCCTTTTAAATTATTTGACATTGTATTTATTAGAGTAAAAAGTTGTACTTGTTTAATCTGACCTAAAATGAAGATCACGATCAGATGAAATTTTGAGTTCGACAAAAAATTTTACTTTGCAGGAAGAAAGAATATACAATAGATAGGGCGGATGGAGAGTAGATGTAGGTGACGTCAAGTGATTAAATGTTTTTAAGTTCAATGCAATCATAAGTTATTTATTAATCAATTAGTTTTTAACATTAATCTAATAACTGTTAGGAACTTTTTTACATTTAAATATTGAATTTTATACTTTTTATTATATTTCAATCTCATGCACCTTTGATGCATGAAATAAATGATAAATAATCAAATGGTTTTAAAATAATATATATCTAACAGTTTGTTCAATTTCGCATTCCTGAAAATTTAAGGCCACAATTTCCAGAAATTTCAAAAACATACAATTACTTATATTCTAACTGGATTCCTATTTTAAAATGCAAGCAAACACTTAAACTAAGAATTATTGAGAGATAATTTAAAATCTTACATAGATCTTTTAAATTTCTTCTGCGGAGATTAATATTGAAAGATATTTATATTAACAATGCTTCTAATTTTTCAATTAGATGTATAATCTCCTCTTTTGCTGCTAAAATTCTCTGAAATCATCAGCCAATCACAAACTAATCTAACATAACAAGTGATCCATTAAAAAATTTAGATAAAGCCATTGATAAATGTAGCGACATTTGATTACGTTTACTGGAAGTTGTAAGAATGAAAATGAAATGCACAATTACAAATGAAATTATTTCACGTTAAGAAAAAAACAGAAACTGATTAAAGTAACTCAAAAATATATTAACACGAATACTTTATCTGTAAATTTAAATGAATAGAAATCGACTTTAGGTATTAAACTTTGATTTATTATGCCGATAGAATGTGTGTGTTATACCCCCTGAGAAATAAAGTCTATTGATTCTTGGTTAATTAGGCATCATTCTTGTTACTGGAAGAGATAGAATTCCCTGACGCGACTGAAGATACTTCGTATTTGCCAACAGTGGCAGTAGCATGTAAAATAGATCGTGATATCATCTAATTGATATGCCACCTCTAAGAGTGGTAATCCAAATCTGATGATCTTCTGTTTGGTTCTTGCTTCCAAATAATGAAGATTTATACCCATTGTCATTAAATAAATAATCATGCAGGAATATATACATATTTTAAAAATCATAATACTTCTTTAATCGATGCAATAAAACTATATAGGAATTTAAATGAGATTTATGAATTAATTAATTGTTTTGGCAATCAAAACTTAAAAAATGGATTTCTAACAAATGTTAATTTATATCTTACCAAATTTACTAAATGGTAAAAATTTTAAATTAAATTTCAAGTTTATTTTATATTAAGTGAATTTATATCATATCTTCAACTGAAGGAAAATCAAAGTATTCAACAAAATTTTGCATCACTTTTTTCACTTGTCTGTCTAAATAGAAATTTAAGATACGCCGTGACTTCCCTCACTTTCCTACAAGAATAAACTTAATTATTCAAAATTACCGAACTTCCGAAAACTTTGGATATAAAGAATGAATAAAAAGTACTCTCGAACGTGAGAGAATCAACTTCTTTCAACAATTTTATTCCATACAAAAGAAATTTAATCTGTGAAGCCCGAGGGCGAATCACTTCATTCGCTGTTCTTCGTTTATCGAACTTCAAACACAACATTCTCGTGCAGCATGAGAATGAAAAGAAGAAACAAGTTTTTTTCTGAATTGCGTGAATACAGTTACACGCAGATAATAACACGCACGGTTTCATTTTAGAAAAGAAGCTTTTCGAGTACAATACCAATTCTATTGGAATCCTTTCTTTAAAAAAATGTTCTTGTTGACTTCCTATTGTGCGGCTACTTTTATTCTATTTTACCATTCTTGTTTTGGAAAAAAATAAATACCAAAAAATAGCATGACGTAAATTTGCTGAAAAAAGTATACTAGAATATTCTAGAATTTGCGAAGGAGAAAAGAAACTCATAGAGAGAGAGAGAAAAACTCATGTACAAAAAAAATCGATGCAATTTTTCTTACTGAAATTTTTCATTAATTATTTCAATTCTTCTTTTCTCAAAGACATAGCTTTATTGCAATACACAAACAGGCACACACACATATACACGGTTTGTCCGGAAAATACGTATAAAAGTTGAATAATAACTTTATTTTACAATTATTCAGGTATTACAATATGGTCTCCTTCAAAGTACTCACCCTGAGGGATCAGAGAGAACTTCATGCCGACGGCAGGTGACAAAAGGTAACTTTCAAAAAGCAGCCGCACACTCCTATTTACACGCAGAGCGGTCTGACTAGATACTGAGCGTTGATGGGATTGGTTACAACAGTAATGCCACCTGGCGGTGACTGCAAACTGTAAAATAAAGTTATTATTCGACTTTTATACGTATTTTCCGGACAAACCTCGTGTATATATATATATATATATATATATATATATATATATATATATATATAAAGCCTGGGAAACATCTCACCGATCCCAAGGGGATGGTTAACGCTCCAGTTAACTGGCCTACAGTTCAAAAGTTTGAGAATCCGATTCCAAGGTGTGGAGAGGTTTACAATAATTCAGTATCCGTTTATTCATTTAAGTCCCGCTTGAATTTAAAGTAATATTGGCCATTTCTAATGGATATATATATATCCATTAGAAATGTCAATATTCTCTAACGTGGAATTCTATATTTACAATTTTAAGTATAAAATTAAATGCTATATTTTTAAGTGCATTGTATATATATCTTTTAAATATTGTCACGAAGATTTAAGTGAACACACAGTTGGATTTAAACAAACAAGTTTATTGAAGGAAAGTAGCGACTTGTAACCTTACAAAGACGAGAAGTTGCCCACGACTAGTGGGTATAAGCTTTTATACAGTAATAGAATATTCGAGAAACAACTAATTAACATAACAAAGAAAGGTCTAGAATGTTGGAGAACATAAGGAAACAATAATTAAGAAACAAACAAAAAATCCATACTTTGGATACAACAGCCGTGGCTAGAATCGAACCCGCAACCTCCGGGTTTGGATCGCGTGCTTTGACCACTCGGCCATTGAGCTCGTTGGAAAGCTTTCTCTATGCGGCATTGCTCCTCTCTCAAAAAGACAGCGTCTCGCTGCTATTTGGATCTTGAGCGTGTTAAAGGTCCTTTGTAAACTTCTGCCTTCTTTTCCGGAAGAACGACACCTTGATTTCGTCCGTCTTCAATGTCGGTCTGTTTCGCCGGATCATGGTACGGCTTCATACGCAAAACATGGACAACATTTTTTAGTTTCCTTTTCCGGGAAGCAGGATCAAAATCTTGCACTTCGTAGGTGACGTCAGATAAACGGCGCAGCACTTGATAGGGCCCAAAATACCTCCTTAAGAGCTTCTCGGAAAGACCGACCTTTCGGACTGGGGTATAACCCCATACGAGGTCTCCAGGACGATAGGACACCATTCGGTGTTTGGAATCATAATGTCGACGGTCTTTATCTTGCGCTCTCAGAGTATGCGTTCTGGCCAATTGTCTTGACTCTTCTGCTCTGGAAATAGTCTTGGCTAGGTAATCGTCCGTTGCATCATCAGGCAAGATTGGGAACATTGTATCCAACGTTGTTTCGGCTTCACGTCCATGGAGCAAGTAGAACGGCGTAAATCCTGTTGTCTCCTGCTTAGCGGTGTTATAAGCAAACGTCGCAAATGGCAAAATTTCGTCCCAGTTTTTCTGTTCGATATCAACGTACATGGACAACATACCAGCTAGAGTTTTGTTAAAGCGCTCCGTCAATCCATTCGTTTGGGGATGATACGCCGTCGTCATTCAGTGATCGATATGGCACAATTTGACTAGTGCGGATACAAGCCTGGACTGGAAAACGACACCACGATCGGTAATAATGACTCGAGGAGCTCCATGTCACAGAAGAATCTCTTCGAGCAGAAACTTGGCGACTTTTTCGGCTTCAGCAGTTGGTAAGGCTCTGGTTACTACATAGCGTGTACAGTAATCTGTGCAGACCACGATCCATTTATTTCCACGGGCAGACTTAGGGAACCTCCCAAGCAGATCTATCCCAATGCGGTGGAAAGGTGTGACAGTAGGAGGGATGGAAACCAGGCGTCCAGGTGGTGGTTGCGGAACTGATTTCCTCCGTTTGCATTCTCGACAATGCATGACGTACCGCACAACATTCCGGTACATCCCCGGCCAATAAAATCTTTTCCTGATTCTGTCGTACGTTTTCGCAAAGCCAAGATGCCCTGCGGTAGGAGCGTCGTGGAAATGTTTAAGTAGGTCCGCTCGTAGATGCTTGGGAATGATAGGCAATCATGGCTTCCCGGCAGGATCAAAATTCTTTCTGCATAAGACTCCGTCAATTAACTGAAATTTCTTCTCCTCGGTAGAGGGGCCGATCTTCGGAAGGATTATTTTTGCCATGTCTGGATCTTTCTTCTGTTCGATAGCGAGGTCTATACTCGTGGTTACAGCTAAAAATTGGTCTTGCGTCTCAGTCGCTTCATCCACTGGATTTCTCGAGAAAGCGTCGGCATCATTATGCATCCTCCCAGATTTGTATTTTACCGAAAAATCGTGTTCCTGGAGGCGAAGAGCCCACCTCGCCAGCCTGCCTGAGGGATCTTTTAGATTCATAAGCCAGCAGAGTGAATGATGATCCGTAACAACGATAAAATGTCTTCCGAACAGGTATGGCCGGAATTTATTAATTGCCCATACGACGGCAAGGCATTCTCGTTCTGAAGTAGAATAATTCCTTTCGGCTTTTGTCAGGGTTCTAGAGGCGTATGCTATGACTCTTTCGACTTCATTCTCAATTTGAACCAGAAGTGCTCCAATACCATATCCGCTGGCATCGGTATGAATTTCTGTAAGGCATCTTTCGTCGAATATCCCCAATACTGGATCAGATGTAAGCGCCTCCTTCAGGTTTTCGAAAGCCTTTACCTCTTTAGGACCCCAATGAAATTTCGCATCGCTTTTCAACAGCAATTGCAAGGGCTCGGCGAGATAGCAAAAGCCCTTAATAAACCTTCGGAAGTACGAGCAAAGTCCAAGAAAGCTTCGTACGTCATGTACTTCTGTGGAGTAGGAAAGTTGCTCACGGCTTTCACTTTGTCGGGATCTGGACGGACACCGTTACTGGATACGAGATGGCCTAGTATTTTCACTTCTTGGGCAGCAAAAAGGCACTTCTTGGGGTTATGTATGAGTCCAGCTTCTTGAATGCATTCCAGAACTGTTTTCAACCGGATAAGGTGGTCTTCAAAAGTTTCTGAGAAAACTACTATGACGTCCAGGTAACACAGGCACATAGTCCATTTGAGATAACGTAGCAAATTATCCATCATTCTTTCGAAAGTCGCCGGTGCATTACAGAGTCCAAACGGCATGACTTTAAATTCGTATAAGCCTTCTGGGGTAATAAAAGCCGTCTTTTCACGATCCGCTTCATCCACTTCTATCTGCCAGTAACCAGATCGGAGTTCCATGGAAGAAAAGAACTTGGCGCCTTTTAAACAGTCTAGAGTGTCATCAATGCGGGGTAGAGGATAAACATCCTTCCTCGTGATGCTATTCAGTTTTCGATAGTCTACGCAAAAACGCCAGCTTTTATCTTTTTTCTCACGAGTACGACGGGGGATGACCAGGGACTCTCAGATGGCTGGATAATACCTTGGTCAAGCATTTTCTCAACCTCTTCCCGAATTATGCGTCTTTCAGTCGGTGAAACTCGTTAAGCCCTTTGGTAGATTGGAGCATGATCACCAGTATTGATCCTATGTTTCACATTTGTCTTTGCGGCTGACGACTTGTTAGATTTTGTAAAGATTCCAGAAAAGGCTTGTAAGAGTTCGGCTAATTTGCGTTTTCTTTCGCTGCTCAACTCAGGGAATATCATTATGGTATAATCTATACTGGAATTCGTCGGCTCCTGCAGTGTACTTTTACTTTTTGTTGTATCATCAATCTCGCATACATGCCCGTCATTCAGGAGTTCAGCTTCGCCTATGTACATCCCTTTAGGAATGACTTGATCTTTGGCCTGCATGTTGGCAACCCAAATTTCACTTTGTCCATTATGGTATAAGGATACCATGGAGGGTACAGCCAGGTTTCGTTAAAGCAGCAAATGTCTATTGCTGTCTACGATTACGCTTATGTTTCTTTCGACATCTAGTCCTGATACGGCTATTCTCGTCAATGATCGTGGCTGAAGCTTGTAGTTCTTCGTGGCATACAGCTTCCAAGCGTCTAGCGCAGTGGTTTCTAGGTCAGTATCTTCCAACAACAGTTCATTCCGGCCACAGTCTATCACGGCTTGAGAAGCTTCCAAAAAGTCCCATCCGAGGATTACGTCGTGACTACAATGCCGTAGAACGATGAATTCAAACAGCAGCTCTCGTCCATTTATAACGACACGCAAAACGCATTTTCCCATTGGCCTAACAAAACTGCCATTAGCGACTTTCAGTATAGTGTTCTTGGCGTCAGTAAACATAACTTTCTTTAAGAATCGACGAAACTTATCGGAGATGACAGAAAATGAAGCTCCCGAATCCACTAGGCCACGGATCGGCTGATTATTTTCCATGACGTCGAGGTGGTTACCTGTCATCTTTGCGGCTGATGGAGGATTTTCATTACATGCGGCCTCACCTCCCCGAAAGGTCGCTGTGCTCAGTTTTCCTCGTTTCTACGGCTTGGAGACCGACTTGACCGACGATATGGCAATGGTGATCGGAAACGACGGGTTGGTGATCGGCCTCTAACAGGACTAGGTGAAGAACGGCGTACGAGGCTTGGTCGGCGCAACTCTTCTTCAGCGTCAGCGTCGTCGAAGCTCCGTCGGCGGGCTCGATAATTATCAAAAGCGGCTTCATCTTCATATTTTATGTACCACTGCTTGGCCGTACCGTCTAAGAAAAAATAGACGTTCGCAAGGCACATCATTTCATCCCATTTGTTGAACTTGCCCACCCGATCGTATTCTGTAAGCCATTTCCGGGGGTCATCTCCAGGCTCTCCACGGAAGGTTGATGGGCTCCTTAGTAGCTGGTGGGTAGGAGTTTCCACGACAGGCTTCGTATCTTCGGCCATTATCTGCTCCTTCCCTCGTTCTGGAATGTAGAGACCAAATTCCGGGGACAATCCTCTTAAACGAAGACTTCTGCGAATACTTTCAGAATTATCCACGATGGTGAAATCTGTACCCGGCGCCTCCACCAAATTTGTCACGAAGATTTAAGTGAACACACAGTTGGATTTAAACAAACAAGTTTATTGAAGGAAAGTAGCCACTTGTAACCTTACAAAGACGAGAAGTTGCCCACGACTAGTGGGTATAAGCTTTTATACAGTAATAGAATATTCGAGAAAGAACTAATTAATATAACAAAGAAAGGTCTAGAATGTTGGAGAACATAAGGAAACAATAATTAAAGAAACAAACAAAAAATCCATACTTTGGATACAACAGCCGTGGCTAGAATCGAACCCGCAACCTCCGGGTTTGGATCGCGTGCTTTGACCACTCGGCCACTGAGGTCGTTGGAAAGCTTTCTCTATGCGGCAATATATTTACATATAAATCACATCAAAAAAGGAATTTCTGAATCAGAATATATAAATATATATATATATATATATATATATATATATATATATAACAATAGCATAATAAAATAATGAAACAGTTATTCGAAATCTATCTTTAATGAAAAATAATCTTCAAGCCTTTCTATTTACAGTATGTCCTTAAATGTAATATTTAATGCGTAAGTAATACAAGCCATTACATAATACTTTCATATATATTAAATTAAATTAATATTAAAATAGTTGAATACATCTTGAAAATTTAGTAAAGAATTTTTAATATGTAGATGTATGTATGTATGTATATATATATATATATATATATATATATATAGTATAATAGAAATTACATATTAAAAATTTAGTAAATAATATATTATATATATATGTAAATGTATATATGTATGTACATATATATATATATATATATATATATATATATATATATATATATATATATATATATATATATATATATATGTACATACATACATACATCTACATATTAAAAATTCTTTACTAAATTTTCAAGATGTATTCAACTATTTTAATTTTAATTTAATTTAATGTATGAAAGTATTATGTGATGTATTTTATTACTTACGCATTAAATATTACATTTAAGGACATACTGTAAACAGAAAGGCTTAAAGATTATTTTTCTATAAGATAGATTTCGAATGACTGTTTTATTATTTTACTATGCATTTGTTTTATTATTGTAGTATAATATATATTTATTATAAGTACTACATATGCTTTGATAATACTTACAGAATGAATATCTGACGATAAAAGTAAAACAATTATTTGATATACATCTTGAAAGAAAAGTAATCTTCAGACACTCCTACTCAGTATGTCTCATTGAATATAATCTATATTCAACTTTTGTTTACGATACAAAGAACCTGAAATAAGAAATGTCTCTATATTAATGCAAAACATAGAGTGAAGATCTCATTTCAACCTTCTAAAGCAAATTATGTATAGATGGTTCTAAAATTACTTTTAGTTGAGATGATATTTAATATTGCATTCAGGATTCCTGTAATAGACACATTTCTGAACAGCATTTGGATTGGCGGCTTATTGGGAAAAACGAAAACATGTTGTTTTCAGAGGACAAAATCAGTGCTCTTGGAAATATCGAAAAATTAAATTATGTCGTGATATTTAAAAAACAAGCACACTGTAGGAATATAGAAAGAAGGAAATGTCCGATTTGCCTTGATTTTTTCACTTATTATACTGAAGAAAGGCATCGCTTTTGTGTCTGGAGACAACCTTCATTTATTTTCATCTTAAAATGACTATTTTATACTTTATTATATGACTTTCCAAAGTAAACTTTTATACCTGTTTAAAATATGAAATATTCATGCTTTTTATCGTCTTAATGTTATTTTGCATCCATACCATACGCTTTGAATATATTGATAAATAATTTTATAATTGTTTTAAATATTAAAAAAACTTCAAAATTTATCTTGAATATTTTAAATTTCAAAGAAATGGACATAAAAATTGCTATATGGATTAATATCCAAGTCTTACCTAAAATATGTAAATCAATACTGATTTAAATTAAAGGGAAAAGTCAAAAGGGTATTTTCATTCTATAGTTAAAAGGGTAATTTTTATTTCCAAAACAATTTTGGAGTTAACCTATCCTTTATGACTTTTGTAAAAAATAAGTTAATTAAATTTCTTTTCTTAATTTTAAATATTCACATATTTGAAAAACAACCGCAGAAGTTTCAAGAAGTTATTTTGTATGGCAAAAAATTAAACCAATAAAAACTATTTATTGATAGATTATTCTTTGAAATATTGAACACAAACACACATAAATGTATTGCTTCAGTTCAAGAATCAAATCATGTCTTTCAGTTTCATGAATCAAGCAGTAAGCATTTAATAAGAATTATATAATTGCTTTTTTATGCACAAATATCTATACAAAATGTTTTTATGATTCAAAAAATATTACAATAAATTTTTATAAAATAACATTTTTAATGCAAGTTTAAAATTTTCTTTATAAATAAAATCTAGTGAATTGAATCATTTTGGTCATTATCATTAAATATTTGAAAATATTATTCAATGATATTTTTAATGAATAAAGGAATGATAGGTTTTCAGAAACAAATAAAAAATGATAAAATGTTAATAAATGCTTTTTCTTTTATTTGAAGCAAATAAAACTTTAGGGAATATAAAAAGTTAACTGCTTTCCCATTAATTATCATTATATAAAAATCTAATTAATATGATTAGAATACTTGCCAAAACTTGTATTTTTTATGTCAGTTTAAATTGCATCGAATAAATATTGTTTAAATGTATCAGAAATACACTTTAAAACACTAAATAATCAAATCAGAATTTTTATTTTTTCAGTTTCCTTAAAACATTTATGCTTAAATAACAGAGCCATAGGTAATTATATTTTTCGCTGATATTTTTTAACATTTAAAATCTGAATACCAAGAATTTTATGAATTAATTTCAGTGTGTGAAAAAATAAATTTTCAAATAATATTATACAAACAACAGGCACTGTTGGATTTTATTCAGGAAATATAATCCCCAAATATTTCTTTAAAATAAATATTTAAAAATTGAACGCAAAATATTCTATTATCTTCTGCAATATAGTCGCGACAATTTAGAAACTGCATTCATTTAATTTTATTCACAAAATAGCATAAAAACCTTTATTTCACATTCTAAAATAATCACCACTGCCTATTTTATACACAGATTTCACGAAAAAAATAATCTTTAAATCTTTCTCCTGTCATTCAACCGCAACGCTACCTATCTCATTCCATTGAAAACTGTTTCTAAACTTTTCTGTTATTGACAACAACGCTACCTATCGGTTTCCATTCGAATCGCTCTCGAATCTTTTATGTGACTAACCGCAGCGCTACCTATCGGAATAACTCCAAACATTTCCCTAAATTCTCCACATGTTAATGAAAGTAAGCTGTAAAATTTTCAGCGAAATCTATTGAATAGTTTTTGAATGTGAGGTGCACTTATACGAGATTTGCTTATTTATATAGATTTAGTGTCATCGTTTGATTCAGAAATGATACTATCCAATGAATTCTAAATATATAATGCCTTTTCTCTTGAAATATTTGCGTTATTCCAGCAGAATATATAGCTGAAATAACTTTACAAGAAAAGCATTTATATTTAGAAGCAAAAATAGTAGGAGTTTCCGCTTCCGGGTTAGATATTTCTTTCGCAAACATATTTCGATGTAAAATATTACCCACATACATAACGCCTTTTTTTTACTCGTTTTTATTTTGTTTCTGGAAAAAGAAATGAAAGTACGCAGATCGTAGAAAAATTGTGATTTTCATTTGTTTTCTTTTTAACTAAAATTACAAGAAGATGGCATATAATTTCAGCTGTATTTTTTAAATAAATTTTGTTTTTATCATTTTATGTATCTTTTTAATTTATAGCAAATTGATATATATATATATATATATATATTTAATTTTAAAATATCTTAAATACCTACATATCTTACTTTTTTGACACAAATATACTTGAACAGATGAAAAATAGTATTTTCTCTATTGCATCTTTGCTTCTTCAAGTCTAAAAGATATTTTTAAAGTTTTCTTCAAAAATATCTTTTGGACTTGTTTTTAGCATTTATAAAAGTTACATTTATATGCAAAGTTTTTGTTGTTAAAATTCAAAACTATATTTCCTTAATTTGCAGCAAATGCAGAATAAATATATTTTGTAATTTATAATATATAATAGGTATTTTTTTTAAAAAAAAAAGTTGTTTTGTATGTTTTAGTTGATAGTTGCCAAAATTTGTTGTAAAATTTAAAAAAAAAAGCATGTAAAATTTTTATTGAGAGTTAATTATAGATACTTCTTTGCATGCAAAAGAAGAAGCTCATTTATTCAAATATCAACACATGAAAAATACAGAAATGCAAAACTCATTTCCATTTGTTCAATAATGCATATCGAACGCAGGACCTACAATTCCGAATAACACGTTTCTGTCACACGGCGATGAAAAAAACAAAACAGTTATTTAAATAACAATAAGAATTATATACGATAAATTCTAATGACTTCGTATAACTGTAATAATCAAATATTATTAACATATGTAAAAGACGAGAATTCAAAAATTTATATTTTGAAATATACGATTCGTAACATAATAAGGTATAAATAGAAATAAAAAAGAGAAATATCATTCAAATTTTTTCCTTATATAAGTGTGTAAATAGTGTAATCGCATCTGTAAACTAATTTGATTCCTGTATTTTCCAGTGCTTAATAATTTCAAGATTTCTTAATAACTCATACATTTTTCTCCATGTTTACAAAGAGTGAAT
Source organism: Latrodectus hesperus (assembly GCA_037975125.1). Taxonomy (NCBI): domain Eukaryota; kingdom Metazoa; phylum Arthropoda; class Arachnida; order Araneae; family Theridiidae; genus Latrodectus; species Latrodectus hesperus. The sequence goes on from CM075862.1 coordinate 35,928,441, forward strand.
TTAAATATAGTGTCTTATACGTAAAGGCCTGTATGTAAATCCCATAAAAAGAAATCACGTTTTATAATGACGGCTGTATGATAGGGGAATAAATTTTCACTAACAATACTATTATATTGTTCAACCGCCATAAAAGGAAATCCCGTTTTATTATGATGACTGTGTTATTAGGGATAAATCGTCGTTACTAGTATATTGTGTAACATCCTCTTTTAGTTAAGTAAGTATATATAAAACCTAATGAACAGTAATATATCTTGATACTGAGCCATGTTTCTTTTTATGGTTACGTCATAAACATCCCTTAAAAACTATCATTGTGCCCAGAAATTATAAGCATTTGTCCCATCAGTGTTGGATTAAAAACTCTTGGTAGCTGATAAATTTATAAGAAATAAACACTTGATTAAAATAGCTGTTTTGAAATTCCGAAATGAAACATTAAAAAAACTGCATAATATTATTTACTTTTTGAAAGTAATTCGCACAAATTTTCCTTTATTCTGAGCATTCTCAATTATAACTTGTGAAATAAATATTCAAAACATAATCAAACATATATAAAACATAAAAAATCTAGAAAATCAATCATATATTTACGTTACCTATAAGAAAATCAACAAAAATTGTTTTTTATATAAAATCTATTAAAATACTTTTGAATTATTAAAAATGTGAATTTGAATAAAAACAAGAAATAATTATTTGAAATAATATTTAAGTTATATTTTCCTAATACATTTTAAATATTTTAGGAAAATATTTACTGGTTTTCAATCACAAAATGTTATTTCCTGGATATTTGATTAAAAATAATGAACAATGGTCTTGCTTAAAAATCATCCTTTTTTTCCTTTTTGTTTTAACAACAGCTTGATTTTTCAAATATTAAATGAAATTTAGATATTTTTATTTACAAAATCCAAATATCTCACACAACTTTTTTAAACACGTTAGTGCTTTCATTTTAATTTATAAAAATTATATTTTCATTTAACATCAATATATAAATTTAATTTTCTCAATAAATTAAGAAAGAAAAATTTAATTACTTGAAATTAATTGACTTGTGATTGAAATTGTCACAGTTGCTTCATCAATTTTACACCAAAAACCTCATAATTATTTCAATTTCTTATATTTAAATTAAGAATATATTGGAAGAATTAAGTATGCCACAGAGCTTTTGGTATAATTCTCAGTTAATCAACAAAAGCTATTAACCTCACAATTAATAATTTAAAAATTAATTAGAACAGATCATATTATTTTAACTGTTGGTTATTTAATATTTGATATTTAAGCTGTTATAATGATATATATATATATATATATATATATATATATATATATATATATATATATATATATATATATATATATATATATATATATATATATATATATATATATATATATATATATATATATTACATTTTTCTTATAAATTCAATGATAAGGTTACGTCCTCTTAGTTAATAGCCTGTGACCTTATCTAAGGTCAATGATTATTAATTAAGCGAACGCAAATTTGCTTTGCTTATACCATATATTAATTGATGGTATATCAAAACTGTTGAAAAGTTTCCTTTCTTTTGTCCAAACACACTCCAAATAAAACTTTAGCTGATTGTAATTTAACAATTTCTTATCAAAAGGTTGTTTTATACTTTTAGGGTACCATTAGAAAAATACACATGTACTTTTTTCTCCAAGTCACAAGTTACACTAGAGCTACAATTCACATGATTACTAGTTACACATACACTAGTACGTGACACATCGTCACAGAGATGTAATTTTTCAAGAATCAGTAGTGCACGACATCAAGTGCTTATTGTTCCAATTTCATTGCACTTTAATCCCTTATAAATCCTTCAAAATCAAGAATCTTGATTTTGAAAGTTATGTCCACCAATTTTTAAATAAAAAAAACAAATACATTAATTTCATTATTTTGTTGGCAATGGAATATGCTTATTTTCATTTCAACTATTTGACATGTTAAATTGTGTTGTTTTCAAAAAATGTTTGTCATCTATATAGGGGATGACTAAAATCACCAATAAAGTATTTGTGTAAAAGTAAATTTGGTAATTTATTATAAACACTATGTATATTAATATTATATGGCTTAAGTTTTTATTAAGTATAAATAAAATCAATCTCGCACAAATTTTACATAATATTTATACAGAATTTACATAAATAATAAATTTGACTTTTAATAACATAAAAAAAATTTCCAAAATATTTTCTCCTATAAAAGAATTTATTTTCCTGAAATTTTTATCAACTAAGAAATATAATTTATTCATGGGATCAAATAGAAATAAAATCCTAAGACTTTAACTCTCAACTTAGCCACATTTAGGTAATAAATCAAAAGCTTAGAACGATAAATTTAGATTTATTGGATGGCAACCATGAATCAAGTTTGTTTTTCTAAACGTTTCCATTGCATTTTTTAGTATTGGCATTTACGTATGACAAATTGTTAGCATTTTTGACAATACTACAAAATTCGAATAGAAAGAATTTTTTTTACTCCCTAAAATCCATCAATATGTTTTATTTATGTATAAGAAATGGTAATTTAATATAAAATACTGAATTCTTTTATAAAATATTCCTTTTTAAATTGATAAATTAAAAAACATTTGACTAATGAAATTATAAGAAAAGAAAAAATAATTTTTTGGGTTTAGTGTAATTTTTTAAGGTATATTACCTTTTTTGAAAGTTATTGATAGGATTATCATATAGCTTTGTGAGCTTCTTGCATGTTCCTAAAATAAAAATTCAAAGTTGTTCTTCAATCAATATTTTGTTATATCAAAGTTGTACAGATCTAGATGTTTTAAATAGCTAAATTTTATATAAATTAAATTATATTTCCCTATAAAATTTTAAGCTCTCTTAAAAAGAAAGTTCGTAGCTCTTTTTTAACATTACTGCATGTTATGCACAATTTTTTTTTAAATACATGAAGCAAAGTTCCATTTTGAAAAAATATACGATACTGTTTGAAATAAATAGAACAAATGAAAAAAATTTGAAAACATTACTTTTTATTAACACATACATTAAGTAGACTGATAGTACCTCTACGTAGTACGAAATATGTCTGTCTTTAGCAAAAATAACCTCTTCAACACTGATTAGCATTGATTCCACTAGTGTAATTCTTGATTTCATCATCTTGGAACTAAACTGGCATGACATTTTTATCACTTGTTTTGTAATTGTGACACAATTCATCTTAGTTAAATGATTCTTGGGAATATTTCAACAGTTCCCAATGGGATTTAGGTCTGGTGAGTTACCAGGCCAATCAAATGTTTTTATTTTATTTCCAGCATGTCATTGATAATCAAATGCAACATCACTGTTAATCAAATGCATACTTAGATAAAAAAAAGACATATTAATATTCATATTATATAAAAAACATATTAATATAAAAACATATAATAAGCTCTAATTAATTGGAACACTATTGAACAAAATTATTAGTATTCCATACTGATTTGCTAACATACTGTAACTTACATTTTTTTGTTTGAAATGAACTCATGCTATTAATTTTTGTGCTAAAGTTTTTATTTTATTTATTTACTTATCTAGATTCCAAAATATTTGGCGAGCATTTCCTATATGTTGAGAACTCCCCTTAAAAGCTGCATATACCAAAATTTCATTTCATAAAATCCATTTTATCATTATTAAATATAAGAATTTATATATTGACTGACCAATAATAAACAAGCTATTTTTGTTTCAATGACAAATTAAATTCAAATGTTCTTGAACAAGATGAGCGAACAACATGCAAACTTGTCATAAACTTATTAAGTTTTTCTTGTATTTAGGAAGTATCTCGGTCTAAGTTTTAAAAAAAATCTCAGTGAGTTTGATTTTTACCTCAAATGGATTTCACTTTGGACATTAAGCCTGGATCAAATTAAAATTTTTCACCGAAAATTGAAAGTAGAATGACAAATAAATCAAAATCTAAAATTAAACAAAGATTTTTAAACGTTGTCTATGTTTCTATCGATAGAAAATGTATGAAAAAAGTAAACTTTTTTACAACAAAAGGAAAATTCTTCACTTTTTCTTTTATAAAGGTTCTTAAATGCTCTTTTATGTCATTGGTTAATAATATCTTTATATTTCCTTCTTATATTCCCCTTTATATCACTAAAAATTATTTAAAAATTAAAATTCATGAAATTGAATAAAATTAAATAAAATTCCTGTGGAAATATTTTTTGTTTATACATTCTCAGAGAACTTATGAAGTAAATGTGTTTTTCAATAAGAGTTTTAAGGCACATGCTAAGAACTGTGCAAAAATTAATCAAGCATTAAATTAAGTAAGATTTCAATTAAGCTAAATAAGATCCTTTAAATTTTATGTTATTTAAAAAAATAATAGCAATAACACAAATTTAAAAAAACTAATGATTTATTAACATTTAAATTGCATCAAACAAATTATCAAAAAAATTGTAATCGTTGTATTTCGATATGCAATATTTAAACCAAATAATTTTCTAAGCAAAACACTTTAAGCAATTCAAAACTTCAAAATTTTTCTTAATGCATTTGACTTAAATATCTTAAAAATGAAATGAGTAAAATACACTCGAAAATTACTTACGTAACATCTGTCTCTTATTTTATGTTAGGAATTCTTCACAGGTCAGTATATCTCTCGTATCCATTTTCTTAATTGAATGTAATAAATTTAAATCTAGACAAAACCAAAGAATGTTGATAGATATTAAAATTTCATTTATCCCAAGAGAAAATTAGTAGCATTTCTTAAGAAAGTAGAGGAATTTCGAACCTGTGTTTGGTGCAACAATTTAGCAGCGATGATCTATAAATATCATTACTTTATATCAAAAATTATGTAATACTTGCCAAATACTTCGTATATTTTTGAGAATCAGTAAAAAATATTCAGGAAGGCAAAATATTTATAGCCATATGTTTTATATTTTAGTCTAAAGATATTTATTTATTCCAGTTCATAAGTATTTTACTATAGTACTCTAAAATATATAGAGTACTATTAATACTCTGAAAGTATATAATCAAATAATTTTTGACTAATGTATTATTTTTTTATTCTGAAACATGATGTGAATTATTTCGTATTTTATCTGTATTGTTTTTTAATATATTCTTAATGTTAATAAAATATTAAGAATATATTGAAAAGTTCCTTAATATTAATAAAACATTCAACATTAATTATTTTTAAATTTAATAAAATTTCTTTATATTAATAGAATTTCTTAATATTAAAATATTAAGAAATATATAAAAATTTTCTATGTATAGTTACATAATTTTTTTCATGTTATATTTGATCATTTAGAAAAATAATTAATTTTATTACTACCATTAATTCTTCGTGAATTATATTTCAGAAAAATAATTTTTTATTAATATTAAGTTCCTTGCACTAATATACGTTACAAAATACTTTTAAAATTTTGAAAATTCTAACTGTTTATTAATGGTACATAAAATAATATTTAAAAAATCATAAAAGTTCAGAAAAAAGATTTTTATATAGTTTTATTTAGTTAAAATAACGTTTATTATCACAACAATTGGAAATACTCATTAATTAAATTTAATAAATTATTAATATGAAAAATTAGTTTTATGATACTCACTCATTAAATTGAATTTTTTAATTTCAGCTTTATGTAACTTTTCAATAAAGAAAAAACTTCTAAATATATCACAACCAGACTCAACTAACTATAGGTAGCAAATTATAGTTAGCAAAAATATATTCTTCCGTAAAAAAAAATCCGGAAAAAATGTGCTTTTCAAAAATTTAAAAATGGAATGAAAAATCAATGTAGTTGAATTACATTCAAAAAATCAATCTTTGCTTAGCAGTGACAAAAAGTAACTAAATAAAAATTCCGTTTGAAAGAAATATTTAAATCAATATCAGATCAACAATAAAACACCGGAAAATATATCAAATGTTGTGAAAAAAATGGTACCGGAAAAATTCTCGTTTGATTTCAAAATCGAGAATGTTCGAAGCTCCCGAGACAACAAAATCGATATTTTTCACTTCCTCTCTCTTTCGCTTGCTCTTTAGTTTCTAAGAAATAAAATATAGGGAAATGAATATTTATTCATCCCCCTCAAACAATTTCTCCTTTCATCATTTTCCCTTTTAAAATCCCTAAAATGCAGAATATTGAATTATTTGGCGAGAGTTTAAAAGTCTTTCCTCTTACGTGTTTGCAAGCGAGGGAAAGAACTTTTACTGCTTCTTAAAAATTTTACAAAGGAAATTGTTTTCTGAAAGAATAGTTTATTCTCAATATTATCAGAATTTGTAAAAGAAGTATTATTTTATAAAATTGTTAAGTTAATAAAAATTGAAAACTTTTTTAATGCTTTTTAAGTTTTGCTTAAATTTTGAGATCATTTGTTTGTTCCTTGAAGGTAATCTAAATTACATATAAAGAAAATCTTTATTGTAATATAGTTCTAGTATTTTTAGGTTATTTCAACAATTGAACTGTTTTCAATTATGCAATAATTTCTTTATAAATATATAATTATTATATAAATATTATATATTTATAATTATATATTATACAATAAATTCTTTATAATATATATAAATACACACAAATATGTGTGTGTTTGAAATATATAGATATAATGGTACCAATATTTAATTATTTTTTATTTGTAAATATATTCAACAATCATCTAGTAATAATTTTTTATTATTTTTATTGCATATATCTCCTGTATAATTACATAATTACCCTAAATCCAGATATAGAAATTTACAAAACTTTAAATACTCAACCTGATTTTTTTGTTATTTTGTTCACAATAATCTAAAATTGCCATAATTAACAATCTTTAGAATAAAAACAATGTCATTTGGCTCTGTAAATCATTTATTTTAGTATGAATAAGAACAGAATACAATGCAAAAAGTGTTATAAGAAATATTGACAAAGATGGGAAACGCACAACAATTAACATTTAATTCGGAAATACAGCATTTCAATGGCTCACTTCATAGCAGTTCTATTCCCTTTGTTCTTGTTGCCACTCGATGACAACTAAATTGTTGTTGCCATTAGAAACTTGATGTTTGTGTAGTTTCAAACATATTCTTCTGTAACTTTAAGAAGTATGTTGCCAATAAATATAAGTACGCGCTTATATACTAAAAATTTGTAATATTTTTGAAACATCATTCCTTTAGAGTTAAAATAAAAAATAATAATTGAAAAGTAAATATTTTAAGAAAATTAAATAGATGTTTTTTTCATTTACTTTATCAATAACTATCAAACATTTCAAAAGCATATATTTTTGTAAATTTAACAAATATGTAGATAAAGGTACATATATGTTTTTTAAATTTGGAGGTGAAATTTAACAAATATTGTATTTGCATAAAGTTAGTTGCGTTAGAAAAGAAAAATAAGTAGGATATATATATATATATATATATATATATATATATATATATATATATATATATATATATATATATATATATATATATATATATATATATATATATATATATATATATATATATATATATATATATATATATAAACATCTGAAAATAAATTGTTATAAATGAGATAGATAACATTGACATCGAACTATTATTTTTTCAATTTTAAATTATTAAAACTAAAAATTTTTTTCCGTGGCATTATACTGAAATAAAGAAAAATTAAAAGAATTTATCATTTGAATAAATAAATTAGATCAAAATGTACTGCTGAATAAATTAATAATTATCAAATTATAAAATAAAAATAAAAAGAAATAAAAGGCTATCAAGAAATACTTACATGTTTTCGAGGTGGTATGAAAATATGTAGAGAAAAACAGTAATAAATAAAATTTTATTTTACTATTTATAATATTAAAAATATTCAAACTGAACACCGCACAATAATAACACAATACAAAGTATAATTATGAAAATGATTCACGAAAAATTGTTATAGTATCATTATACATCATAAAAATATATGTAAATTCTATAACTAATCACGCGCTTGCGCGTGCACGTTAAATTTCCCAAAGATGGTATAATCTAGAAAAAACGATGTATGTTCCCGATAAACTCCGAAACTACTGAACGGATTTTGATAAAATTTTGTAATCATTTATAATATGGTCCAACTTAAAAGATAGAATAGTTTTTATCTCTTAATTATTGATCTCAATATTTATTATACGACATTAGTGTTTATTTATTGGTTAGTTCTGTAAGTTCCTAATAGATGGCGGTTTAGCATCTAAGTTGCACAGGTATTCGGCAGATGGCGACGTGTTTATTTTTCTAGATTATACCATCTTCGAGAAAATTAACGTGCGCGCGCAAGCGCGTGGTTAAATATAGAATTTACATATATTTTCATGATGTATAATCATACTATAACAATTTTTCGTGAATCATTTTCATAATTATACTTTGTATTGTGTTATTATTGTGCAGTGTCTCAGTTTGAATATTTTTAATATTATAAATAGTAAAATAAAATTTTATTTATTACTGTTTTTCTCTACTAATTTTCATACCACCTCGAAAACATGTAAGTATTTCTCGATAGCCTTTTATTTATTTTTATTTTATAATTTGATAATTATTAATTTATTCAGCAGTACATTTTGATCTAATTTATTTATTCAAATGATAAATTCTTTTAATTTTTTTATTTCAGTATAATGCCGCGGAAAAAATTTTTAGTTTTAATAATTTAAAATTGAAAAAATAATAGTTCTATGTCAATGTTATCTACCTCATTTATAACAATTTATTTTTAGATGTTTTTAATTTATATAGTATATTTTATAAGAGTAAGTCACTGATTACAAACTATAATTTAATATAAGATGAATAAAATGTAAATTCAGAAAGTATATGTTGATTTGTGCTTAATTTCAAAATTTCGATACTTTACCTATTACTTTTAAATTTTGGTGAAACGTTTTATTTTTAATCTCATAAGAATGAACCTATTTTAAATTTTTTAGAAAATATTAATTTGATTGTACCAAAGAGTTAGTAAAAAATTCATTCAATGTATTATAATTACTCAGCCACAGCAAAGCGTGGCTGGGTCAGCAATTCTATATACATAAAAATTTCGTGTGTCATGATGTATGTTCGCGATAAACTCCGAAACTACTGAACCGATTTTGATAAAATTTTGTAACCATTTATAATATAGCCCAACTTAAAAGATAGAATAGTTTTTATCTCTTAATTATTGATCTCAATATTTATTATACGATATTAGTGTTTATTTATCAGTTAGTTCTGTAAATTCCAAATAGTTGGTGATTTAGCATCTAAGTTGCACAGGTATTCGGCAGATGGCGACGTGTTTATTTTTCTAGATTATAGTATCTCCCAGAGTAAATTAGCGTGCGAGCGCAAGCGCGTGGTTGAATATAGAATTTACATATATTTTCATGATGTATAATCATACTGTAACAATTTTTCGTGAATCATTTTTATAATTATACTTTGTATTGTGTTATTATTGTGTAGTGTTCAATTTGAATATTTTTAATATTATAAATAGTAAAATAAAATTTTATTTATTACTGATTTTCTCTACTAATTTTCATACCACCTCGAAAACATGTAAGTATTTCTTTATAGACTTTTATTTTTTTATTTTTCTTTTATAATTTGATAATTGGCTCTGTAATCGTGCTATTTTGGCAGCAAGAAACTTTGATGCGAACGAAATTAACTTCAATATACAACAGATGTTGCCCGGTGATTTGATGTCTCTTAAATCAATCGACACAGTTATTGATGAAAACGAAGCCGTAAACTTTCCAACTGAATTTTTGAATTCTCTGGATATGCCAGGAATGCCACCACATAATCTTCAATTGAAAATTGGTTCACCAATTATTCTTCTACGTAATTTAAACCCACCTCAATTATGTAACGGTACACGCTTAGTCATAAAAGAAATGACCGAAAATATTCTCTAAGCAACAATTTTGACGGAAAAATTTAAAGGAGATATCGTCCTGTTTCCACGTATTCCACTGATAGCGTCAGAATCTCCAATACCGTTTAAAAGGCTCCAATTTCCGATTTGTTTAGCTTTTGCGATGACCATAAATAAATCTCAAGGCCAAACAATGTCTATTTGTGGTTTGGATTTGGAAAACACATGTTTCTCACATGGACAGCTATATGTTGCCTGCTCACGTGTAGGAAAACCATCAAATCTCTTCGTGTTAGCGAAAGACAGGTTAACCAGGAATGTTGTACACAAAGTAGTACTTAGATAATTTTAATTTTAATAATTTAAAATTGAAAAAATAATAGTTCGATGTCAATGTTATCTACCTCATTTATAACAATTTATTTTTAGATGTTTTTAATTTATATAGTATATTTTATAAGAGTAAGTCACTGATTACAAACTATAATTTAATATAAGATGAATAAAATGTAAATTCAGAAAGTATATGTTGGTTTGTACTTAATTTCAAAATTTCGATACTTTACCTATTACTTTTAAATTTTTGCGAAACGTTTTATTTTTAATCTCATATGAATGAACCTATAAATTTTTTTAGAAAATATTAATTTGATTATACCCAAGAATTAGTAAAAAATTGATTCAATGTACAGGGTTAGCAATAAATAAGTTTCCCACTTCAGAGGGCTGTAGAACACGTTCTACTCTTCCAAATGAGATAAAATTTGAACTACAGATAATTCAAATGATGCGCTTGACATTTATTAAAAAATAGTACAAAATTTCACCGATAGATGGCGCTGTAATACACATAAAAACATTTGATATGCTTTATAAATGTTAAAAAATAATAATGAAAAAGTAGCGTTACAACTCTTCAATATGCCCTTCTTCATTTGGCATTCATTTGGAAGGGCAATGTCTACCGTAAAAGGCCAGCATGTGTACCAGATCTGAAGGACAGCATTAGGCGCCATATCCTTGATATTCCGACAGACTCACACCGGTCTGCTGTCGAAAATATGGTTCTGCGATTAGAGCACATTGTTGAAAATGAAGAAGGGCATATTGAAGAGTTGTAATGCTACTTTTTCATTATTATTTTTTAACATTTATAAAGCATATCAAATGTTTTTATGTGTATTACAGCGCCATCTATCGGTGAAATTTTGTACTATTTTTTAATAAATGTCAAGCGCATCATTTGAATTATCTGTAGTTCAAATTTTATCTCATTTGGACAAATAGAACGTATTCTACAGCCCTCTGAAGTGGGAAACTTATTTCTTGCTAACCCTGTATTATAAAACTCAGCCACTGCAACGCGTGGCTAGGTCGCTTGTATATATATATATATATATATATATATATATATATATATATATATATATATATATTGGCATATTTTTAAGCAAATTTTAATATCAATAATTTTGCATAAATACATACTCCCAAAGTCATTTAAATTTTTATTTATTATTAAACTACTTTCTTAAGACTATTTACAGTTAAATAATATTAATAAAGAATTATATGTATAATATTTTTTAAAAAAGTATTTGTCATTGATTTAGAAAAATAAAATGGTGACACGTTTAATAACATTATGTATATAAATTCTTATTTCGAGGAAACATTCTATAAGAAATTAATTCATTTTTAATGTAATGCACATAACTATATTCAGCTGTTCAGTGACATTAATATATTTATATAATATACTTTGAAAATAATAAAAATCTTCACATTTTAATTGAAAATAATTTACCTATAAAGCTGTCGTCCCATATTTCAAGAATAAAATAAATGAAAAATTATAAATCTAGATTGTCTAAAATTCTATAATTCAATGCTTATTTATCTTCAGTAAGAATCAATGTTTATTCTTGCTTTGTTTGCTTTAAAAGTTTATTATTAATGTTTTACAAAATTAATTTATTTTTTAGTCATAATACTTGAACATCCGTTAATAAATTAAATAGAAGTATTGCAGTCCAATGACAAAGATTGCCTCTAACCGGTTCATGTGACAGTCGTTTCTCGACTGCGCTCATCAAGCTTGCTAAGGGGCGAAATTTAATTTAAAAGCCTGTAAGTTCAATTCCAGATTCGGATAATATTGCTTATATGCCAAGATTTAACTTTAAATTGCCTATCACTGTTGAATTTATTTTCGCGTGCTAAAATAAGTTATCACACAACAATGAAACGACATATACATGACTTTAGTTTGATTCCAATTTCTATCATTAATTAATAGCATAATGTGTGAGTTTAAATTGTTTAATTATATAATAATTATATTGCAAACATTATTCCAAATTTGATTATTTTAATAGTTACAACACAATAATTCTTCAGAAAAGTAACTGATTAATGAGAACTGTAATTACTAGATCAAGAGACAGGAAATGTAACAATTCAAATACCACCTCATAAAATTTAATTCATTTCAAATTAGAAATAATATTAGTTTTATAGATATTTTGAAATATTATAAGCAAAATATATGACCTAAGACAATTCTTTTATAACATTAAAAGCAACTGAAATGTTAATTAATTTTCAGTTGCTTTTAATGTTATAAAAGTATCTGTATTTAGTTACTTTTAATCTTAATGATGAATATTTAATGTCATAATTCATCATTAAGAATTTAATTTTACTATAGATCAGCAACAAAATAAAAAATCTATTACATTAAATTGAATTTACTGAGTGTTTACCTTCATTCTTTTATTTCATTGAAAAAAACGATTGTAAATACAACTCTCACAAGTCAGTTTTAGAAAATGTTTCACGATTCAAGACACGTTAAGTCCTGTAATTTTCCGACATTTGTGGATAACAAGTTTTGTAACTGCATGATTAATTTGACAGAAAAAGTTCGCATGAAAGTTGTGTGAGTAATTTAAATACATTATCAACCTATTTCTGATAGGTTTATAGCGTCCTGTTTTTTTTTAAAAGTTGAAGAAGTATTGAATTTTAAATAACTTCATTTGTAGCTATATATATATATATATATATATATATGTGTGTGTGTGTGTGTGTGTGTGTGTGTGTGTGTGTGTGTGTGTGTGTGTGTGTGTGTGTGTGTGTGTGTGTGTGTGTGTGTGTGTGTGTGTGTGTGTGTGTGTGTGTGTGTGTGTGTGTGTGTGTGTGTATATACATACTTATATATGCGTATACACCCAAAACGACCGCATAAACTCTGCACTGTTAGATTCCTCGTTGGGAGTACATAAAAACTGCCCAAAGAAGCGTTCTTGTATGATCCATAGCTTACAAAAAAAATGCGAAGAACAAAGTATGATGTCACTGTCGGTGCAAGAAGAAAAACTTTATTGAACATATCAACAGCAGTATACGCAGCGGATATCTACGCGCATACTCCCTAGCAGTTTGTAAGGTATTTCCATTACATCGGCCGTACATCAAGTACGTGTCGCAGTAGTCACGAACAGAATACATGGCCACCATATGAAGACAACCGATAGCTGCTAGATGCAGCTTTTTAAATACTAGTTCACCGGCGGCTAAACGTCATTCCATGGTGCGCACATTAATGACGCGATATGCGCGGTGAACCTTTTAAACATTATCGTCCGGAAAGATATACAAATACTGTTGTTGATATGTTCAATAAAGTGTTTTTTTTTTTTTTTTTACTTTTTTTAAAAGAGAATAGAATTTTTCCATTTTATTCTCTTTTCACTTGATTTACATTATATTTTAAACCTTATTATTAAAAATTACAAAATTCCGTTCCAAAAGAAATAGAACTGCTATATAAATATATAAATATATAAATATATATATATATATATATATATATATATATATATATATATATATATATATATATATATATATATATATATATATATATATATATATATATATATATATATATATATATATATTGATATATGAATATCGAAAGTCTAAGTACGAACACTAAGTAGCATTTTAAGAAACCGCTCAATGAATATTATTTTATTATTTTATTTGCAATAGCAACTAAAGAGGATATCGGTGTCTTATTTTTTACTTAAATCTGTTCAAAACCTCTGTTTTGCAAGTTTGCAGAATTATGATTTGTGTTTCATGGACAGAAGATCGTTGTGATGCCTGCATAAATTCATCTCAGTTGAAGAGAAGAGCAGTAACATGCTCTTCATAGAAGAATCTAGCATACAATTTGACAACAAAGGATTCTCATTTAGAGACAACCATTCGAAATATTCATGGATTTGGTCAAAAAGGTGTTCGATTTGGAGCCGTGATAATCTGGGATTGTTTTTCTATCAATAGCAGTAACAATCTGTATTTTATCAGAAATTCAATATTTATGGCTCACAAGTTAAGTTCAGATTTACTAAGTGGCAATTGAAAATTAATTCCTTTTTTGGTATGATGACACCAAGCAACAATTTATTCCTTGAGTGGATAACTTTACTTTCGAATAACGAATCTTTCGAATGCATTGTACAACATACACCCAAGATATGATCCCAATAAAACGTGTTTGAAACATTCTAAAGAAAATGCTAGTCGTTTATTAAACCTAAAACAGTTGAACATTGAGGAAACTTTCTTGAAAAAGAATGGAAGAAAAATATCTTAGTCTCTTATAAATAACTTTATTGATTCTGTACTTTCTGTGTGTGGTATTGTTTTTGGTCAAAAGAAATGATATCTCTTTTTTCAAGGGCTTATTTTTATCCAAGAAATACCTTTTATTTGTTTATGGCATATGCACGACTTGTGTATATTTTATTTAGTAATAAATATCCTCAATAAAAAGTCGTTTATCTATTCATCTCGTAAGGAATAAATTTGATGAAATATTCCTGGTATTTTGAATTAATATTAGATAAACACTTAATTAAGATCTAATTTAAGCCATAACACAAAATGGCTTCCTTTTCTCAACACTGGTAGTCATTAGACACTGATAATAGATAAATCCTTAATAAAATCTTAATTTTTAGGGCAAATGAATCAGAAAACTGACTACTTGATGAGAAGAATATTTAAACAGTAAAAAAACTTCTTGCTTAATTGTTATTAAAATTTAGTGGTCCATCAATTTAATAAACTCACTTTTATGATGATTAAGAAGTGAGAGTTTTATATTTTTAATATTTTGAATGAAATATTATTATCAGATAAATATAATGTTATTATTATCAGATAAAACTAAGATCATACACAAGCAACAACCCAAAACAGCATCCTGTATTAAACACTCATTTTCGGCAGACACTGATGGTAGATAAATCCTTATCAAAATCTTTATTTTTATATCACATTAATATCAATAAATCAGAAAAATATAATAATAAATTGTTTAATAAATTACAATTTATTATTATATTTTTCTTGATAATTGTTTAATGTAATGAATATTTTAATATAAATAAAGCTATAAAACTCTGGAAAAAATTAACACGAATTAATCTGTTCATTTAAGAAATATTTGCTACTTATCAACATTTGCAAAATACCGATGCTTTTCATCAATATCGAATTTAATAACCATATTAAATTCAAGTTAATGAAATATTTAATTGATTTTCAAACGAGAACTAATTTTGTGACTAATTGTCTAATGAGAACTAATTAAACAAGAATTTAAGAAAAATACGCTTTCTACCTTACCTTAGAAATTATATGGAAAATAGCTTATAGAAAGAAATATGTAATTTTTTCAATTTAAATTTTTAAACATATTATAGCAGTTAAATATAATTAACTAGGTAGAAAATAACGTGATTAAGCTAACTGATTATTAAAGTGAAACAAACAGATAGAGCAAAATATTTGAAGAAATCGTAATTTGTTCATTTATGTTAATCAATAACATATATATATATATATATATATATATATATATATATATATATATATATATATATATATATATATATATATATATATATATATATATATATATATATATATATATATATATATATATATATATATATATATATATATATATACACACACACACTACTGGTCATTAAAATTGCTACACCAGGAAAGCGGCACACCATACACGTGAAATTTGCATGACAGGTAGAACTTGCTGTGATATGCAAATGATTAGATTTTCAGCGCATTCATACAAAGCAGGCGACAGTAGCGACATCTACAATGTGTATAAAACAAAAGATTTGCCAGCAGTTTTCTCATACTCAATTTCCGTTTCAACGTTGTTTTCGGCAAAAAAAGTTGCTGTAATGCCTCGTGTAAGAAGAAGAAATGCCTATCAGCACGTGTCTGACTTTGATCGAGGAAGGATTATAGCCTACAGGGATTGCGGTTTATCGTACCGCAATATTGCTGCTCGCGTCGGTTGAGACCCCATGACGGTTAGCAGAATATGGAATCAATGGGTTCAGGACAATCGTACGGAACGCCATGCAGGATCTCAGCAACCCCCCATCACTAACAGCAGAGAAGACAGACATCTTATCCGCATGGTCATAAGGGATCGTACAGCCACGTCACGAACCCTGAGTCGAGAAATGGAGTCATTTGCAAGGCAACAAGTTTCTGCTTGAACGGTTCGACGACGTTTGCAGCAGCATGGATTGTCTACACGGCGATCATGGCTTCGGCTACCATTGACGCTGCGTCACAGACAGGAGCGCCTTCAATGGTGTGATCAGCGACGAACCTGGAAGCGGGAATGGCATCACGTCATCTTTACAGATGAATCTCGGTTCTGTATACAGGACCATGATGGCCGCATCCGTGTTTAGAAGGCATCGTGGAGAACACGCATTGCCAACTTGCATTGGACATCCCCATACTGGCCCATCTGCTGGAGTGATGGAATGGGGTGCTATTGGATACACGTCTCGATCACCTCTTGTTCGCATTACCGGCACTTTGAACAGCAACCGTTACATTTCCGATGTGTTAAGGCCCGTGGCTCTGCTCTATCTTCGAGGCCTCCCTAATGCTTTGTTTCAACAGGATAATGCACGACCGCATGTTGCCCGTACTGTTCTGAACTTCCTTGATACAGAACAGGTTCGACTGTTACCCTATTAGCATGTTCTCCGGATCTGTCACCAATTGAGAACGTGTGATCAATGGTTGCCGAGCGATTGGCACGCCATCACTCACCATCCACTACTGTCGATGAACTGTGGCATAGTGTTGAAGCTGCATGGACTGAGATCCCCGTACATGCCCTACAATCTCTGTTTGACTCCATGCCTAGGCGGATAAATGCTGTTATTGCTGAGAGCATACAGAGGTGGCTGCTCTGGGTACTGATTTCTCAAGATCTATACATCCTAATTTCCTGTAAATCTAATCACTTGTTCTTTTCACTATAATGTATGTGTCCAATAAATATCGTTCTGTTATTTGCATTCCTTCTTGGTGTAGCAATTTTAATGGCCAGTAGTGTATATATATATATATATATATATATATATATATATATATATATATATATATATATATATATATATATATATATATATATATATATATATATATATATATATATATATATATATATATTGTGTGTGTGTGTGTGTGTGTGTGTATAAAAAGTAAAATGTTTTTCCACTGGAACTGTCAGTATTTGGAGCACAATATGTTAATTATGAAATAAAGTTATTTGCATAAAAGTATTGATATTATAATTAAATTAACATAACTCCTATATATATATATATATATATATATATATATATATATATATATATATATATATATATATATCCCTTTGTTATTCCATTTTTCTCTTTATTGGTGCCCTAACAACCAATTTGGCGTCTTCAAAAATATTATAATTTGTAGAAACATGTAATTATAGTATTATAAAAAGTATTACTTCAAGTAAGCTCTTTTCTAATTTCATAAAACTTCCAGAACAGTTATCTTTGAAATATAATCATATTATTACATCATTAGTTACTTGCTTCTCGACATCATTAATTACTTGTGAAATGTTTTTATACAGATTTAGAGATTCTCTTTTAATTAAGTAGGAAAGAAAATAAAATAATAAAGCACTTCAAAATATAAGGATGAATTCTTTTTTAAAGAGGTAATTTGCAGTGCATGTTATTTGCATTTAAAAAGAGTAATAATTCGTCTCGTGTGTCCAAAAAGCGACGGAACTATTATTAATAATAATTTACTTTATTTAAATATAAATAAACGAAAGTAGGAAAAGAGATATGTAGATATTAAGCTAATTACCTTATTCCTGTTATTATATTAAGATTATAATTAATGTTCAGAGTAATTTTCTCACCATCATTATAAAAAGTATCCGACTTACTTTTTATTTGAAGAGAAAATTACGAATGCTTTTAATCTGAGTTCACTGCTGATTAAAAATAATGGTAAATATTTAATACAAAAGTTAAGAATAAGTATGCCTAAATGACATTTTAATATTCTTTATGAAGATAAATTTTGGGAAATTCATAAAAAAGTTTGAAAACTAATTCAGTATTTTTTTTATTTTAATGTCGGTTTTACTTGAGATGTTTAAAAAGATAGTGTTGAACGAATAAAGATTTACAGAATTTTGAAAAATTAAAGAATTTATTTTTACTGAAGTTTTATACTTTGTGAAATTAAACAGTAATGCTATACAGATGAATTTAAAAATTTTAAGATTATTTAATTCCTTTTGTAAATTTCATTACAACTTTTCCAAAAAAAGTTCTATTAAAAATAACATAATCATTAAAATAAAACTCTTGTTCTAAAATACCTCAATTTAAAGCAATGATTTATTGATTATATTGTGGAAAGTTTTTCAGTTGAATATAATAAAAGACATAAAAGAATAGAATAAAAAAATTGCTCAAAATATTAATGTAATTTCTTTTTGCCAAAACATGATAATTTTAATTAGAAAAATTAAACAATATTCATTTATTCAATAAATATTGTTAAAAATATATAAATAAAGTCAAGCATAACAGCGTGTAAGCGACGTAAAAGTTTTAAAACACAACACACGCAATGTAAGTTTAAAAAAACGTTTGTTTTATTTCCATCATTTTATATATTTTCAAACTAAATATCAATATTTAATAGTTAATTATACCTGTAATTCCTTTATTTTAAATTATGAGCTGCATGACTGATTGGCTAAATTCTAAAGAAGAAGTTTTCGGTATTTTTACATAAAACCTTAAATATTGTCAAGTTTCTTTTAAACTTGACAATATTTGACGTTTCTACTTTTGAAACATAAGAGAAGTATCACTGCAGCTTAAACTTCAGAGCCACTAATCGGCATTTTTAATATATTTTTACAAGAAATTCATTGTGGTCTGGTGACCGAAACCATTTTCTTCGAAATGTAAGATCTTGGGTTCGATATCAGCTCCAAAGAATAAATATATGCTTCTCTTCTGCTTTCAGCATGCATGCTTAGAGTGTTTGGGAATTTTTCTGGAATTCTCCCTTACAACAGGCGAATACTGCCTATCAAGAAGGTCTCATCAAGCCAAAACATGGAGAATATTAAAATAATCTTCGAAATGGAAGATCTTGTATTCGATATCAGCTCCAGTGAACAAATAGATGCTTCTCTTCTGCTTTCAAAAATAATCATACATGCCTTTCAAACATACATGCCTCGAGTGCTTGGGGATTTTTCAGGAATTCTCTCTAACGACATAGGAATACAATGTACTGTCTATCAAAAAATCTTTATTCAAGCCAAAACATGGAGAATACTAAAATACCGAACAACACCTTTCTGCTATGACACTGTTCAATGTGTGGTTTCAAATCTTTTTATTCATTTTAGATTTGATAAAATATTTCTTGGAAGAAATATCGGAGAACACTTTTCGACATGATTATTTAAAATTGATTTTTAATCAATGCTACTGTTATTACTCGTGACTCAACGAGAAGCCAAACTCACTAGTCGGCGGCTATGCAAAATTAAGTAAGAAGGATGAATTTTTCATTTAACCAATGCAAGCACGAAGGAGAAAGTATGTCTTTGCTCTAAGACTCCTCCGATAGATGGCACCACCAGAGTATCCACTCTCTTAAGTTTGACTTTGATCTGGAGGAGGAGGAAATTTGCTCCAAACCATTACACATACGGTAACTGCTCAACAACCAACCATATCACTTTCGATTCCACAGATTTAACGAACACTTATATCCCATGTACTAGGTTGGTCTTTGGTGGCATTGGGAATCGAACCCTGCCCTTCCTAACTGAAGGCCGATGGCCTAACCACTTGGTTACCTGGGCCCTTCTAATCAATGTTTATTTTGTCTCCATGACTCACACTTTAAACAGTTGCATTGTAAAGTAGAATATTGCAGCAGAACAGAATGTAACACATAATGTAAGACAGAATAATCCAGTCATATTGTCTTCCATTATGTATAAGAATATGTTAAGTAAGAGCATTATCTCAATAAGAACATGTTTTCTTTGTATAAAGTATTTTAAAAATTGATTCTTTAATTGAATATCGATCTACTTTGAAAAAAATAGTGTATTTTTTTAATTAAGTCATGCATTTTCTTTTCATTTTAGGACCTCATCAAAATACAGTTTTCAATATTTGATTCATGTTACCATTTAGAGTTTGTCATATTTTTATTAGTTATATAATTCAATAACATTTTTATAGAGGATGGTGCAACATCAGCAAGCATAAGTATAAGTGTTTTATTTTTATTATTTTAGCAATTTTCTTCATTGCAAACGTAAAAAAAATACTTTATTAATTGCATCTAAATCCTGGAAACTACTTAACATTTGAAATAGAAAATAAAATCATAGATTCCATTTTAGTTTAGCGCATAGGTAAATAAAACCTAAAAAAAAATTATATACATTTTTTAATAATTTTGCAAAGAATTGGGATTTACAATTTTGTTTGTTATAAATCAATCATTTTCATTCGAATGAAAATTAAAATTTCGCTCTCTACTCTAAATTCTTGATAAATTCAAATGCATAAGGATATATTTAATATCAGTATAAACGAAATAATGTATAGAAAAATATACAAATAATGAACCAACTTCCAAAAAAAAGTTAAACATCTGCGAACAGATGAAGATATTAACTTTAAAATTGTGTAATTATATTAGCTGATGTGTTTTTATTATTCTTGTCTGTATAGATGTGTGAAGGAGGATCTTAAAAGATGGAAGACAAGGATCTAAAAAGAAGAGACATAATTGACTCCTCTTCCTTGGTAGGATTTCTGCCGAGAAATCTCAAAATGTGCAACTCGAGAGAATTATTTATAATAAATAGGATTTCCTTATTGATTTTTCGATAAAATGCAAAAGCTGAAGTAAATTGGATTATGAATTTGTCCTCTCGCTTCAAATGGTAGAAGAGAAAGCAAAGCTTGAATATATTGAATAGATAAGAGCCAAATCCATCATTCTTTTATCTAAAATAAAAGGTAGTGTTTTCAATTTATCGCTTGTACTTGGTATTGATTAACAATGAGTAATTGTATACATCGTAAGAAAGAATATCATTCAAGCACTAAATGATTTTTATGATGCAAGTTTTCTATTATTAAAATACAACTAATGAAATATTAAGTGTTATTCACTGCTATTGTGTAGTACTATTGTGTGTACTCATTAAAATTTTGTAAATATAACTTTAAAGCCAAGCCTAGGTACATCACAAATATATATATATATATATATATATATATATATATATATATATATATATATATATATATATATATATATATATATATATATATATATATATATATATATATATATATATATATATATATATATATATATATATATTATGGATGGATGCATATCACCTATTAGCACATCAGCCATACTATAATACTGCAACATAAAAATGTGGTACTGACAAATATTTCTAACTAATGTTTCAGAATAATGTAAATGTTTCAAGACCTCTGATGAATAACCTATATTTCCTCTGCAGATTTCCAGCATTTTCAATTTAGTAGGCGTTGCAACTGAATTGCAATACTATCTATTTTTTGGTTCACACTTTTTCTGTTACAATTCGAGCAGCTTTAACCGCAACTAAATATTAAATGATTCGTAAAAACAATATGTATTCTTGGAAACTAACATTGTGCTGTCACTTACCTCCCACAATCAGAGAAAGTGTTTGACTTGAACATATATCATGTAAGCCATGTTAAACTCAATACCACCTCTTCTGTTTCTTAATGACTTCCGCTTTGCTCTACAAATTTTAACACAGCAGCTTACTAAAAAAGTACATATTTTAGTGCTTGTGTTTTACAAGGTAAAAAGGGTCTTTCGATTGGATAACAGATTGTTTGTGTTCCAACATAGAAATTGAAATGCTCAGAAGTTCAAAGATGCAATACTTGATTGTATTCTTCAAACTTATGCTGCCAGGCTATTGTCGATATTTTCCTTTTACAGACAAACAATACTTGCACTTAAGCTGTTCTTCTTGGCCACCAATATTTTGTAGAAGAAACTATAGTCAAAATATGATTGCAGCACATTATCTCGATTTTAATTCCATTGTGCATAAGTGGGACAATTTTGAGAGGTCTGTTCTTGGAATAAAATCTGATCCTCAGTCCAGTATTGTCTTAAAATTGTTTTCCATGATTAATGAGCATTGTAATATATTTGCATAGCTTACTGAAATCACCTTAAATAGCATAAGGTATCTCTCTAAAACACATATAGTGTTCTTCAAAAGCGTTTAAAAGTATTCGAAGATCATTAAAATCTTATTATCTATATTTATGTACAGCTTATTGAAATCGCCTTAAACAGCATGAGGCATCGCTTTGAAGTTCTTGTTGTTCAAAAGTGATCAAACACTATTCAATGAAATCCAATTAAAATCGCAGAATGTTATAAAAATGTTCGTAATATGTAATAATTCGTAATGTTCATATAAAAATGCTCGTAACATGTAATAATTCGTAATGTTTGTATATAAAAATGTTCCCAAACATTCCCAAAAATTTTCCAAAATTCCCATTAATGATTATATCCTTACATACTTTGAGTTTTAATACTTAACTCAATATAAAATCATTATATTGAATATTAATATTTTTCTAACATTTGTTATTAAATAGTAGAAATTATAATTTTATTTCAAATAAATCTTACTTTTAAATATTCAATTCTTTTTCATTTACTATGATTCTAAATATTTAAAAATATAACTTTATATTTAGAGCTTTAAAATAGAATAAATAAAACTGATATGTATTACTTCATTTAATTATTCATTAAGATATCCTAAAAAGTGAAAATAAAAGAATGATTAGAAAAAATTGTTTCTTGAATATTAAACATATAATTTTGCTTACTGTTTATATAAACCTTAATTAATTTCCTGAGAAATGTTTCCTTTCTTAACATTGTTAATTTTTCTAATAAGTTAAAAGCTTTTTTGGTTCTTACTTAAAATATTAATTTTCAGGTATACTTTTAAGTGGAAAAAATTATAAATAATTTACTTGAATATTTTCAGAAATATTGTGTAATTTAGAATATTTTTTCCCGGTAGTTTTTTATTCTAAAAAATGGAACATGCACAAGATTATCATATTCTTTTAACAGAAATAACAAAATGTTGGATTATCGAGAAATAATATTTAATTATTAAAGTTAAAATTAAAATTTAAACGTTTATACATAGAATTTTTTCTCCGCAAAATTGAATTTAAATAAACTATCGGTTTCCATTCCACCTTATTCATTATAATTCTCCCAAATATCATTTCGCAGCATTAAATAACTGAACTACCATTAGCTAAATATTAAAACAAAATCGGTTTCCTGTAGCGTAATCATGTAAGAACATCAGGTTAGACAAAGCGGATATGACCGTGAACTATATTTGTAGATAAAAATATAAACCCTTTTTGTGTTATATTTTTGGAATTTCGTATATCTAGGCTTATCGTATCGTCACGTATATTTATCATATCAGAAATTGGCTTGTAACAAAGCATTTTTAAATATTTTCTAATTAAATGGGAAATTTTTAGCTTATAAGTTGTAATCTTAAATTCATTTAGAATATACATTTTTTAATTGTGAATTGATAACATAAATTATATAAGTTTTAAGATTACATGGCTCTGCTGTTAATAATTTTGATATCATTTCAATTCTAAAAAAGATGTATATTTGGTACAATTAAGAAAAAAAATACAAGACTAATAAATTTCTGAATATTAAAATTAATTTAGATCCAATTAACAGTAAAAAATGCAATTGAATTATGCTTTTCTCAAATTTCAAAGAAAAAAATTCGTATCGGTTATTTTTATTTCCATTTTTCAATCAAATATCTATCCTAAGCATTTGGCTCAGTAAAATGTTGCAAATGAATTATAAAATTCGTGAAAAGTAATTAAAATTAAAACTATCCTATTATGAAGTTTAAAAGATTAAATTCAAACTTTTTAATGTCCGTTTTAAAATTAATGGATTACTTTGAATTAGTCTATATAAAATAAAAAAGTAATCTTTAGCATTAATTTCTTTTGAAAATTATTTTTGTAATGTGCATATGTTTTCCTGATTATTTTTCTATTTATTTCTATTAACATCTTCTATGATTTATTAAATAAATAAACCTTCCATTATGTGTGGTAGCCTAGTGATTAGGGTATTGGTCTTCCATCCGGAAGGGAGGGATTCTAACCCAATGCCGCCAAAAACCCACCAAGTACATGCGATATACGTGCTTGTTAAATCTGTGGAATCGAAAGTCCTATGGTCGGTCGTTGAGCAGTTACCATGGGTGCAATGGTCTGGAGAAATTTACTCCCTCTTCAGAACAATGCCAAAATTGAAGGAGTAGATCCTCCGGTGCTGCCATCTATCGGAGGATTTGAAGAGCAAAAGTCGTAATTTCGCCTTCATGGTGCTTTGATTAAAAAATGAAACACGCACCCAGTTGACTTAAATTCGCACAACCAAGGCATAGCGAGCTTGGCTTGACCAAGTGTCATTAGTAACACAAAAACACAAACAACCTAAAAAAATATTGACTAAAATATTGTTAAAACAAGTAAATTGATAAATAGATGAATGGTTTCGTAATTATTGCAATATTGTGGAAATTCAATGTGAATGAATTTCATTATTTAAAAATGCAAATTTATTTTTGAATCAGTTATTTTAAAGATTACTGAAATATAAATAGATTTCGACAAATTTATCATCACAAATAAACACCACTCATTACAGAAATATCTGCAGTTATTAATGTATCATACAAGCACAAAATTATAAACTGTTTTAAATCCATTAAAACTCTCTTCTTCGGGGACGAGATTATATAAAGCTTTTAACTCACACTCATAAAAATAACTTAATATATTGTAATAGAAAATTAAATAGAAGAAGTTTCAAATTTTCTTTACTTACTGTAAATCATTAATATAACATAATATTTGCTATGTATTAACAACTTTTTATTTTCTATTGATATACAAAAATAACACAAACATTTTGGCAAACAAACAATTTATATATGTATATCAATTTATTAACTCAAAAAACTTTTTTAACTTAAATTGACTAAAAATACCCTAATAGAAATTTTTAAAGAATTTCAAATAAATAAACTTGAAAATTACTTTAATATATGGATATTATTGGAAATTTCACAATACCCTATTTTACCGTTGAATATTTCTTAGAAAACTTTCCAGTATCCATTTAAGATCTTATTTTCAGTCTATCAAGCATCTTTTTTTCCTCTTGAATTCCCTTTCTTGATTCGATCCCTTTTCAAAGTCAATAGAGCCCTGTCTCGAAAGAAAATGTTTAAAAACATCAAACTAGGATTTGACTGATATTTCCTGGGGCTTTTTTGTGGCGCAGACGATAATATGTCTTTGTTCTGTTCTAATAATGCTGCCATGTATTTTGAAAGCATCCTTATAGAAAAATGTAGCATTCTTTTGGGAAGAAAACAAAAATTATATGAGAAAATGATATTTTAAAATAGAATTTTTATGCAAAATGGAAAAGAACTTTCATGTGTTATTCATAAATCGTAAGATAAAAAAGTAGCTTCATTGTACTTTTTGCTTATATTCCATAAAATAGTGAAGATATTCTTGGTTTTAGCTTTCCTAAAGTCTCAGTTTTCTTGGTTTAAATTTTTTCAATGTTCGAGCGTTATTTTATGTTCTAGCTGATTAACATATCAGTTGAAAGTTAAGGAATAAAAACTCATTTATTCTGCATAACATTGTATAATTTTTATAAATGAACATAAGAGTATAATGTTTTAAATAATATTTGAATCATTGTTAGAACAATCATTTGCGCCACTAAACTTTAGATGAATTGCAAGTTTGCTAGAAGTTTTATGTTGTTATTTCTAGTTTGCAAAATATTTTCCTAATATCTTAAGAATCTTGAAACTTAAGACATTGAGGTTTAAGATTGGATTTATATGGTATGACTAATATTTCTTCTCCATAATGATACACAACAAATGCTAATTTCATGTTTTAATTTATAGATTAAACTATATTATGCTAAACAAAATTTCTATTTTTTATTCTCTTTTAAATTTTGATTTCTACTTACGTTTATCCTCTTAAAAAATTTTTATGAAATTAATGTTTTTCAAATTACTTTCTTACTTTGTTTATGTATTTATTAGCTCTTTTGACTCTGAATTATCAGTATCAATCATAATTATCCATTTCAGGACTGATATAGCAATTCGCTGTATATTTTATGTGCTTAATATGTATAGATATATGTTACAAGGGCAAAAATTTGCTCACTCTGCTCATATGATGTCACTGTATTTGTATGGGGTTGACATATATAATTGTATGTTTCAAGTGCAATATTTTCTTTGAATAATGTGATATTGTGATGGAAATTTCACATTTTTACGTTTCTTTAACCTTTATGTTCAGTTAGAGATGATGTTCTTAAATATTGTTTGCTAATGAACATTTTCCATTAATTTTTCCTTTGTTCCAATTATATTGAAGCAAGTATGATTATTATACTTATTGAAATTTTCCAATATATGATGAACGATAGGAAATTTATGCAGCGAATATCATAAAGCTTAGCATTGAAAAACTTAATATCCCGATAATAAATTGTGAATTAAATTGGTTAAATTAGAATTTAAAAGTCTTTAAAATAATGAATAAAGATCCTGAATCAGTTTCTAATAAGAAAATTAATTGCTTAAAATTTAAAATGTTTTACAGCTTTTTTTCAACTATTTTAGTCTAGTTCAAAAAATTGCGATTGTTTGATGTATTCATAGAAATTCTATTTTACAAAATACATGAATCCTTTTGTTTGTTATAAATAAGAATGTAAAATGGAATATTATAAATACTAATGTATTAGGCATGAAAAATTGAAAAACACATTGCGACCTCATCCAATTGTGCCTATTAACATGATTTTTCAAAGACAGTCAATTGCTTGTAACTATTCTAAAGAAAGAAGCCTTGAAAATCTACTCTGAATGATTTTGCCTGGTTCAAACAAGAAATATTGCATCCTTTCACCCTCCTGTTCAATTGTGTAAAAATCAAATCCATCACATCGAATCCTATCGATCCCAAAAATCAAATCTTCGTAATTACAGTTTTTCATAATATACAAGGAGTGTGGTTTAAGCCTCAAACGAAACATATGCGATTGTTTTTAGAGTCATTGCTTTTTCCGATAATATCAGCGTTTTGGATTAAAAAAATAATAGGATCCTAAACTGAGGATTTATTTAATAAAATCATTGAGATTGTTCTTAATGTTATAAATTTCTTTAAAACATCGACTTTTCAAATAAAAATCAATGGTGATTAAAGTGATTTTTTATTGAATTAAATATTGCCAGAATGGTAAACTTTATATCATATTTAGTTATAAGAAGTATTAGGTTCGGGAATAAGTTCGTAGCATTTTTACCAAAGACTTTTATTTAAACAAAAAACAATAATTATAATAAGTTAATCAATTATATATTCACCGTTGCTGTTTTCAACCTTTTCCCACCTCTCGACCAATTTGTTGATGCCATTCCGCCAAAAATCGCCTGGTCTGGTGTCAAAAAAGTTGTTGAGTCAGTTTTTAAGGACCTCTTTGTTATCGAAGGTAACGCCATTCATATGGTTTGACAAGGAGCGGAAAAGATGGTAATCGGTCGAGGCAAGGTCCGGAGAATACAGCGGATACTGAGGGACCTCACAATCGAGCTCTTGGAGTGCGGCTTTGACGACTTGTGCAACATGGGGCCTGACGTGAAGAAGTATGGTTTGACCATGTCGCGCGCGCGATCAGATCTTTTCAGTTGAATAGTCTCATTCACGCGGTGTAGCTGAGCAATGTAGAGCTCCTTGTTGACTGTGGCATTCTTTTCCAGCCTTTCTTAGTGCACCAAGAGGTCCTTAAAAACTGGTTCAACAACTTCTTTGTCACCAGACCAGGCGACTTTTGGCGGAACAACATCAACAAATCAGTCGAGAAGGGGGAAAAGGTTGTAAACAGCAACGACGAATACATAATTGATAAACTTATTGATATAATTATTATTTTTTGTTTAAATAAATGTCTTATAGGTCAAAACGCTACGAACTAATTCCCCAACCTAATATAAGGATTAGATATAAAACTTAGTAGATTCAAATCTTCTTAAGACAAGTAATAAATTATAAAAGAATTTATTTTAAACACATCAGAGTATTCCATTTGTATTAATTTAATACTCTGTTATGAGCTTTCTTCTTAATTACTGTAAGGGTGCAATTTATATCATTTTATTCTATGAATGATAGTTAGTTGTATACATTTGGCAGTAAAAGAAGAATCACTTATACTTTACCTGAAATTATCAAACATGTATCTTCTTTTTTTTTCACAAGTAATTTATAATTAAAAATAAATATCATATACGTGAATTGAGTTACATATTTGAAGCCCAAAATTTTAGCTATATAAAATAAATATAAAAATATATTTAAATAATTCAAAAATTTGAAACTATTCCTTTTTGTTTTATTTATTTTCTAAGATTTTTATATCTGAGACAAAAAAAATTTATATGTTGAATAAAACTTGCTGGGATGCTATTCGAACCAGCCTCTAATTTTATATTGCTTTTTCACTAGAGTTACTCTTTTCTTTCTTTAATAATGTATTCCCATCTTTCATTCCTGATTAAAGAGAGGGATGATTTTGATGAGACAGAAATCATTTTATGAAGTTGAAAATATTATGCAAGCTTCAGATTTTGTTAATTAAGAGAAGTTGCTTATAAAGTTTTGCATTTCTTGTAAAAAAAATAGAATGGAAACGTATCATGTCGAATAAGGAATCTATTTATGTAAGATTTATTGCAATCCTTTTTATATTTATTTGAGATGAAATAATATAATTTTAATCGTTAAATTTCCTCTTCTTGAAAATTTTTCCGTTTTTGCTTTACTTCCTTCCAAACTTGGTAATTTTTGAGTGTTGCTGAGAGAAAAAAGCCTTATTGTTTAAAACTTAAATTTTGAAGTTTGTCTTTTGCTTGTAAATCAACATTTTTGTTCCTTATATACAAATAATGTACATGACCAAAAATCAGTATATTTCTTTACAAAATCGTCAACAACAATTTCTTTAATCGAAACATAACATTCAAGAATTTCCTTCATCTTTCAATGCTTCCAAAAAATTTGGTAAAATTATTGTTAACTAATATACGTAATATTTTTTTAACCTTCCCAAATAGCAACTAGGAAAAATATCCAAATATAAATAACTGAAGTACTGCATGAGAAGATCCTCCATAAATTTTCTAAAGATCTTTCAAACGTTTAAAAAGAGGATTTATTCCGAAATCTTCATCTTTAAATTCCAAGAGTTTGTGCGTGAACAAATAATTCTGCAGGCCCAAAATCGATATTTTCAATTCCCTAATCCCCAGGCTGCTTAGTTACCGAGGACTGAAATACAGGAAGTAGGAATATTTATATAACTCGCGTAAATAACTTTTTTCATCGTCTTCTTCGTAGAATCTTATGGAGACAAAAATAAAAGACTGAATCAATTTTGGAAATTTCTTGTCACTCTCCATCGTCTGCCAGCACAATTCCTGATTGGTTTCTTTGCTTTTCACTGTAAATATGATTTGTTGTTTGAAATTTCTTTTAGTGATCTTTGTAAGTTTATTTAAGTTCAAAGAAAATAAAATCCTTATTTGAAAGATATTTGGCAATATTATTTTTAATTTCAGCACTCCATAAGTGTCACAAGATTAAATTAATAATACAAAAATCGTTTCTAAAAATATTAACTTTTGAGATTTAATATAGCGATTTTACTGTTGTAAAAATTTTTAAGCTGCTTTGAATAATTCCGCTACTAAAATGATTAAATTTTAGTGCGTCAAATTCCTTGATTGATAATTTTATTAACAATAAAAAGGATTCAAAGAATCTTTTATGATAATTTTAAATTATAAATTGAAAAAAGCAAATCAAATAAATTATACTGTAATGAAAATAGTGCTCTATCTTTATCCAAATATTTACCATTAAATTTTACAGATAGCTTATTTTAGAACCATATTATTTCATGTTATATACATTTTTGAGAGATATTTTTTGAGAAAAATCAATAAATACGGATGCATGTTAAAGACTACTAACATGTTAAGACTGTTTTTAATTAAGTTGTCATATTATTAAATAAATTCTTAAGAAATTAATTTATGAAATATTGTCTTTTGTTTTGTTATTTTAAATTTTAGGCCATACAATTGAATCAATTAAATAATGCGATCATATAAAATAAAGAATTTGTGATAAGCAAATCAAACCTTCTTTATTATAAATATTTCCTATCATGAACTGGATCGAATCTCGAATCTGATAATTATTTCATCAATTATCTAATATAATATACTGATTATTTCATCAACAATTATTTTTCATGAAGCAATCATTTCATTAAATATTAAACGTTATCACAGAGTTAAGAAAAATGAAAAAATTTAGAACGAAAAAATATTGTTAATTTGAATTTTCAATATTTGCAAGCATAATGAAATAAAGAAAATAAGTTATAGCATTTTCTCAAAATCTTAGCTATCTGAGGATGTAACAAAACGGAGTATTTGCTCGAAATTCTCAATAACCTGCTTAAGACTTGCCGGCTTCAATGACTTGACGGACAAAATTTGACCATAGCAAAGCTGTCATCGCTCTTTTCAGTTGTTCTATTTTTTGGAACAATTTCTGAAGACTAGGACTTTAAAGTAGCCTCATAAAAAGAAGTCCAACGGTGATAAGTCATGGCTTTAAGTAGTCCAAGAAAGTTTATCGATAAAATGATTCTTAGAGCCACGCTGCTGAAGATACGATGATCATAATGACTTCTGAACAAGTACAGAACATATTCTGTTTATGCAAAGGAGCTCCATTCAGCTGAAACCAGCGTGGACATGTGTTGTTCATCATGGACATCAGGAATGAATATCGTTTTTCAAAAGTCCAGATAAAGTTAAAAATTCAATGATCGGACACGATCTGTATACTTTTAAAAATGGTTAGGTTGATTTTTAAGGCCATCAAACCATCTCTAAACTTTTTTCCAGGTTCTTGAAATTGAAAATAAAATGTTTTATTATTGATGTGTTAATAAAAATCCGTAAACAAGTTCCCTTTCGACCCTTGTGCATAAGTCTACAAATCCATGCTTCTTGCTCCACCTATTGAAAAATTATTCAACTAAATATTTTACTATACCTTATGAAGAATCCAACAGATATACGATTGTGTTAATTTTCCTAATAATTGATCATTATATCAATAAATTTTCTCGTCAAATTTTTCAACACTTGATTATTTTTAAATATCATTTACAATAATTACAAATTCATTTTTACAGTATATAAAAACAAACACATAGTAAAACAACAAGAATTGACAACTAATTTAACATATGCTAAAAAAAATTTTAAATTCTAATACATTTCGAAAGCATATATAATTTACTTTTTGAATTTAAAACTTATAAATAATACGAAATTGTATTTAAAATTTTGATTTCGAGTGTTGTAGAATTTATTTACTTAATATATAACCAAATAATTGAATGGCATAAAAAAATTGACATACTTTCTTCAAATTATATCAAGCAATTAATTTCAAGAATAATTTAAATTTTAAATGATCAAGTTTGAAGATAGAAAAGAAAAGTATTTTTTAACTCAAAAATACTGACAGTAAAAAAGCTGCCAGTTATTTTTTACTCATTCCCAAGATTTTTTACTTATTTATACTTATAGCTAAATGAATACAATACTAAATATATTTTAAATTTAAAAAAAGTATATAATAACCTAAAAGTGCTCCAAATACGGAAAATTCTTTAAAATGAATCATTTAGCATTTTACATACTCTTTTAATCAATAAATTATAAAATGAAAAGCTAAAATGGAAGCTACAAATTTTTCCATATACAAATAATAAATTAAGAAATCACGTTATGTCACCATACATCTCCCTGAAAAATTATAAGCTAGATGATTTGAAAAATAAGGTTTTTTGTGGGAATGACGTTGTACCGCTGTTCTTTTTTCTAGAAGAGAAAAAAATAGAGGATACAAAACACAAGTTTCTACATAAAAACGTTTTAAGCAATGACTTGTTGAATTGAATATTCCGAAGAATATAGCTTATTGAATAATTAAAAAAGTGTGCTACAGTATCTTAAAGTATGAATAAAATATGCTACAGTTAAAAAATATGCTACAGTATCTTATCGTTCTAAAATTTTCTTTACACATATTGTTAATTATAAAAACAATTATACTTCAGCAAGCATCATTAAGTAAATGAATAAATTGAATAAACTAAAAGGCAAGTATTTTTCTGGTTTTGTTTCGTTTTGTCTGCTTATGGTCACTTTTTACACATCAGAAAATATCCAGAAAAATGATTTCTACTCGGCAACTTTGATTAAACATAATTTGTCGAATCAATATTTCAATAAATATATAGTATAAATAACAAAGCATTTTAAATTCAAAGGAAAAACATCTACTTCTTACATATATAAAATCTAAAATTCTGCAAATTATATGAGAAAACATTTCATATTCATTTATCGCTCATTATTCATAACAAAATATATTTTAAATAGCATTTTGTATTCGTAAGAATTAATGATACCGATTTTCCATCTGGGAAAATGATATTTTGTTTTTAACTAATATTTGAAAATTGAATAAAAGTACTAGGAAATACTGAGTATTAACAGTCATTAGAATGTTATACTTCAACGATATTAACGAATGTATCCAAAATTGTTTAAAATAAAACACTTTTTATTTCACTTCGTTTCTCAGTGAATTCCAAATAAAAGCATTCTCAATATATATATATATATATATATATATATATATATATATATATATATATATATATATATATATATATATATATATATATATATATATAAAAGCATTCAAATATATTGTTTATTATATGATCATTTTGAATGCTATTTTATTTCCTAAAGTATGATTATAAAAATGAACATTTTTAAGATAAATTTCTTGGAGAATAAAAATGTGAAATTTTTTGTTCGTTCTACCTTTAGTTTTGCAATGCGATTTATTGAAGTAAGAAAACTGCTTTTCGACACAAAAAGTACTTTTTGTGTGTTCGTATGAAAAAACCATTTATTCATTTTTTTTTCTAAACTTTTTATAACCTTGTTGAATATTCCTATTTTTTAAGAAAGAATAAAAGTAACAAAAAATCATTAGATTTATTGAAGGAATAGAACTTATAGATTCGCATGAAACAAACTTTTTATTTAAAAAAAGTATTTTTATAAAACAATAAAACAGTGACTCACTTTTTCATTTCTGTGAATCACATTAAAGAAATGAAAACGTTTTACGAATTCCAATATTTCTACTCAAGTAAATGTTTCTGATACAAAATATAAGAAAAAGGGAAGAACAGAATAT
This sequence comes from Latrodectus hesperus, assembly GCA_037975125.1. Lineage (NCBI taxonomy): Eukaryota > Metazoa > Arthropoda > Arachnida > Araneae > Theridiidae > Latrodectus > Latrodectus hesperus. The sequence goes on from CM075862.1 coordinate 35,962,519, forward strand.
TATAAGAAAGAAAAAATAAGCATGATGTCTAATACATACCAACTATATTACTATTAATCTATGATTTTTTTATTATTTCCATATATTTGAATTGAAAATTTGATGCATCATCAAAACTCAGCAAGGGAATAGAAATCAAAGGCTCGTAACACGCATATTTATATTAAAAAAGATTTAAGAAATTTGGGGAATAAATATAAATAAAAAATACTACAAAACTGAATGGGTATTTAGCAAAGTATGTTAGAAAATATCATTGAATACGAAACAAAATATGACGTAGTGAATTCACTTATAATACTTTCTCTTCACACACACACACACACACACACACACACACACACTTAATCTATCCAATTACTATTGAATTAGAACTGATCAGATTATTCAATCGAAATCTCATTCCGTAGAATATTTTAGATATCTCTACTGTTCGAATAAAAAGTTAAAACTTTCAAATTACTTCATTTAATCACAATATTTAGAATTCAGTTATAATTTGAATTAACTGATAATGTTATTAGAACCAACATAATTCGAATTAATAGCTATTCAAATCGAACCAACAACCAAGTTGACAAACTGAAGGGCTGGGCTTCTGGTCTTCAATTCAGCAGTTCATGTTTTTGATTCTTCTTTCGAAAAAAGCGTTTTAATATGCTTCAGAATTTACTTAAGCTATTAGTCCCAGTTAAGTAACCTTAGTGTGGAAAAAAGGTCATATATATAATGACAAATAAATTCAGCAGCATGCGAATAGTCCTCAGAAGCAATTAAAATAAACTAAAATTAGAATTAATACAAGAATTTATAAAATTGAATAACCAATTAATGCAGTTCAGCACAATTTGAATTAACAACTATAACAATTAAATTATATTTTGCCAACTAAATGCTTTTGAGTTGATGAGTTGCCAACTAAATGGCTTTTACTTAAGCTTTTAGCTCAGTACTTTGAGGCTCAAAATCTGTATAGATGTTTGTAATGATTCGAAATTTACTGGTTTAGTTTGTTTGTCACTCTACGGACATTTTCTGAACAAAAGGGATAATTTAACAGGGACCAATGGCTTCAACTGGATTCCGAACCACTACAAAAATCCAACCCCAAGATGGAATTCGAACCCATGAACTGTTGAACCGAAAGTAAGAGCACTAATCATTGGGACCAGCTTAGGTTGAAATTCACTGGTAAAGATATGTCCAAGTCAAATTAGCTATAATGTTCCAAAAAAATCATAAAAGGTGACTACCAAATCATAAAAATTTTTAATCACTGTACAGCCTAAGTAAAAACTTTAAGGTCATTAAACATTTTTGAGAAAATGTAAAACGAAATAAAAGGGATTCAAATAATATTAATTATTAAATTTCATTGATAAGAAATAAATGCTATAAACATAATTTGTAAATACATAATAATGAGAAACATGTGGTTACTTACAAAGTTGGTATTTCTGCCTGAGTAAAAACTTGAAGGCCATTAGTTATTTGTTAAAAATAAATATAATATAATCCTATAATTACCATTGCAACTACTAGCTTGTGACAACGCTGAAATTTTCATATTTATCATATATTTCTTAGAAGTATTGGTGATCTTTGTGAAGATGGCGAAGGGTAAGAAGTTAGCTGATCGTGAAAGAGGACAGATAGAAGCTTTGTCTTCAGCAAGAATGAGTAGTCGTGATATTGTGATAAAGATAGGAAGATCAAAGACTGTAGTCAACAATTTGTAAAAATTGAAAGACAATTATGGTAAAAAGAATACTGGGGGAAGACCTAAAGCTTTGTCATCGCGTGATGAAAGAAGAGTTTGCAAACTTGCATCTACTGGAAAGTACTCAACCAGGAAACTGATTCCGACGACAGGTCTAAAAGTTTGTCAAAAACAATTTATAACACAATTAGAAGGTCTGGAAGGTACACTTATACAGCAAAAATTGACTAATCCTCAGTTACTGCAAAGACACAAAATAAAGCGTATGAACTTTGGCCAGAAAGTCATGACCTGTGAAACCAATGGATAGAAATTATTTTTTCTGACGAAAAAAATTGGAATTTGGATGGGACAGATGGCTGGAATTTCTACTGGCATGATATAAGAAATGAAAAAAAAATATTCTCCAAGCGCCAATTAGGTTGGAGGGTCTGTCATGATTTGGGACTGTTTTGCTTACAATGGTGTGGGCTCCATTGCATTCGTTTCAGGTAAAATGAATTCACAAGGATACAAAAATGTCCTAACAAATCATCTTTTGCCAAATGTTGAATGTCTTGCTGGAGAAAATTGGAAATATAAACAAGATAATGCATCGATCCATTCGAGTAACAGCACAAAAAATTGGTTCCAACTCAATAATGTTGAAACTGTGAAATGGCCTGCTAGATCGCCTGACCTCAACCCAATCGAGAATATTTGGGGTGACTTTGCAAGAAAAGTTTACGAGCAAATCGGAGAGATTTTACATCAACAACAGAGCTGAAATTTACTATCGCAGATGAATGGTATAAAATCTATCCCACCCTTTGTCAAAAACTCATTTCATCCATAAAAACAAGAATATTTGAAGTAATTTGAAGAAATGGCTCCTACACAACTTCTAAGAATTTGTAATTTTTTCTTATATGTTATTTTCTATGTTGGTTTTAAAGTTTTTACTTAGGCTCAAATATTCATCTGTGTGTTTTGTAATATTTTTCTAATTATAAATTATTTGAAAATTAATTTTTCTACATTTTTTTACTTTTATTTAAGCTTAATAATTATCAATCAAATAGTATTTTAATTCCTCAGTTTAAATATTTCCATTTTCTCAAAAATGTTTACTCGCCTTAAAGACTGTAATTGTATAAAGCAAAGTTTATCAAGAACAATAAGTAATTGTGCGAAAGCTTATATTAAATATGCTTGAAGAAACATGATTTTTTGTGTAAAATGTTTAGCAAGTCTCTTAAGAAGGGGAGAAAGGGTGAACCATGAGTAGATATACAGGGTGATTATAAAAAAACTTTGCCAACATCTGCACTTCTAGCGTCCATTCTATTTAACCGATCAAGATGATACTTCAAATATAGTTCTTTTGAGATATGCGCTCGAGATTCTGTGAATGGCAACACAGTAGCCCTCGCGGTTACAGTTATAGTGACAGAAACTCGAAATTTTCGAATGACAACGCCTACTTTTTACCATCGCAAAATGTTCAGCACATGCGAAAACCCTATATAGCGTTGAAACGGTACCGATATGTCCGAAAACCGACGTGTTATACACATACAAACAGTTCTTCAAGGCGCACGGAGGAATAATGCATACGGCAGAGACAAGACACTGCTCAATGATGAGAACACATAGAGAAAAAAAATCTTTATTAATTTCAAACATTTTCCACATGAGTGCCATCACAGGCAATTACGCATTGCATGCGGGAGACGGTGGACAATGTCGCTGCACGCAACATGGCACGAGGGATGTTTCCAATCTCACGCCGTATAGAATCCTTTAAGTCCGACAATGTTTGAGGATTGCACAGATAAACTCTGGATTTGAGATAGCCCCAAAACCAGAAATCCATAGGCGTCAGATCTGGGGATCGCGCAGGCCACGGAAAAGGATAATAGCGTGAGATGATGCGATCACCAAAATGCTGATCCAGGAGCCTTTTAACTGATCTCGCTATATGTGGAGGTGCGTCATCTTGCATCCAAACAATTTCATTGCGGGCATTCAGCCGACGCAACTCCGGTAAGACATAATTTTTCAGCATGGCTGCATACCGAGGGCCCGTTACAGAACATGTTACAGGGCCAGTCGGGGTCGTTTCCTAAAAGAAGAACGGGCCCAGAACAAATGTAGCTGTAATGCCGCACCACGCAGTCACTTTGGCGTCAAATAATGGTACTGGCGCCACAGCATGAGGATTCGTCTCTCCCCAGTGCACACAATTCTTTGTGTTAATGCTGCCATTTAAGGTGAAATGCGCCTCGTCCGTCCATAGTATGCGAAGTGGCCAGTCGTTATCCGCATCATATCGTAACAAAAATGCATTTACGAAGTCCAGACGTTGTTGTGGGTCACCCGGCTCCAACATCTGGACGCGCTGGAACCGATAGGGAAACATGTGAAGTACCGAGCGCAAGAGCTTGCGGACCGTTGAGTTCGGAATATCCAACACGCGCGCTATGCCTCTTGCGATTTCTGTGTGTCCTGCAGTCACTGTATGGTGCACTTCCATGACAACGTCCTCAGAAACAGTTGGCCGTCCGGAGCGCTGTTTGTCACAGGTGCAGCCTGTATCTTCGAATTTCCGCACTAAATCACGCAGAGCTTGCAGAGTACATGGGCCGCGTCGTTGTCGATGATTGCGGCGATACACACGCAAGGCTTCCGCAGCGTTCATCCCATTTTGGTAATAGAGTTTGATCAATTCACCGCGAACTTTCATAGGAAGACTCATATCGTCGGCATGTGCGAGTTCCCGAATGACGACTTCGCATACCCGCTTGGTATTTTATAGGTTTCCTACGCTGAATATCTGGCGACCGGCGTTCTGTGATTGGTTTCTTGACTCTGTCACATGCAAATTTATTGCGTGCGCCCAGATCGTGTTTTATTGGCCGGTTTTCAGAACTCTTTTTTGTGTTTGCAGAACACGTCCGTTTTTAGACATATCGGTACCGTTTCAACGCTATTTAGGGTTTTCGCATGTGCTGAACAATTTGCGATGGTAAAAAGTAGACGTTGCCATTCGAAAATTTCGAGTTTCTGTCACTATAACTGTAACCGCGAGGGCCACTGTGTTGCCATTCACAGAATCTCGAGCGCATATCTCAAAAGAACTATATTTGAAATATCATCTTGATCGGTTAAATAGAATGGACGCTAGAAGTGCAGATGTTGGCAAAGTTTTTTTATAATCACCCTGTATATACAAGTAACATAGAGTTATTTATTGATTTCTCGTCAAACAGATATATATCTCGATGGATAACATAGTATTACCCATGGTAACAAGTATTTGATCTTGCTGTTCATTATTGTCTTTTAAGCATAAAACCATGTAGTATGTGTTATTTTTCAAATATTTTGATGCTAACATTAATACCGCTTTTTTGACCAAAATGAACCTTGACCAACTTAAAATGAGTAGAAGAAAATTAAAGGAACCGCCAATGACATTGAATCAGGATTCCTTTTATATTACATTGAGAACAATATATTGACCATCAAAATACCTAACAAATTGTTAGTATCTTCATGTAGTTTAGGATACAAATAAGCAAATGGTACAGGTATTGAGATTCGAGCGATAATTTCGTGTAAATCCCTGAAACAAGTAGCCGAGCTGATAGCTGAATGGTAACTGCTCTAATCTTCAGTTCAGCAATTCTTGAGTTCAAATTTCCTCTTGGACTTGGATGTTTGTAGCTGTTCAAAATTCACTTTAAGCTGTAAATTCTGGTGTAATTAAGTAAGTTCTGATCGTGTAAATCCCAAGACAAGTAGCCGAGCTGATAGCTGAATGATTACTGCTCTTATCTTCAGTTCAGCAATTCTTATGTTCTAATTTCCTCTTGGACATGGATGTTTGTATAGCTGTTCAGAATTCACTGTAAGTTGTAAGTTCTGGTCTAATTAGCCCTCGAGTGCAAAAAATGATTGTTGCACTACTAACAAACACTGAGACAAGTAGGCTTCAATTATATGAAGGAATGAGACTATTTAAATATCAATGAATACCAGAAAAGCCATTGTAGAATAGACCATAGCTAGTGATATTTTTGAGTTAAATAATGGTCATTGTCAGAGAAGAATATAATTGGGAGATGATAATGCCCAAATTTTTCTTGAAGCATTAGAATTTTAATTTGCTGATTTAATAATCGAATCGAATACGTTTGCACCTTAAAAATACCCTGAAATGTCACACAACCTTTTTGTTTCCGTTAATTTGTAATATCAATGGATATATTAGATTTTCAGGGACCATGTTAGCTTAGTGGTTAGGGCATCGGCCTTCCGTCCGGAAGAACGGGGTTCGATTCCCAATGCCGCCAAAGACCCACCGAGTACATGCGACATACGTGCTCGTTAAACCTGTGGAATCGAAAGTCCTGTGGTCGGTAGTTTAGCAGTTGCCATGGCTGCAATGGTCTGAAGAAAATTTCCTCCCTCTTCAGATCAATGTCAAAACTAAGAAAGGGGATCCTCTGGTGGTGCTATCTATCGGAGGACTTTGAAGTGCAAAGACGTATTTTCACCTTTGTGGCGCTCTGAATAAATGAAAGACGCTCCCTGCTGACTTAAATTTGCATAGCCAAGGCATAGCAAGCTTCGCTTGTCCAAGTGTCCTAAGTAACGAGAACAGATTTTCCAGTTCTATAGTTATAAAACTTAATACAGTAAATAGATAGCATGCTCACCCTGTTAAGAATGTGTTAGCGACAAGACTCTCAGTGATGTTTCTTGTTGAAATATGATGTTACTCATTGATTGAACAATGTTATTGATCTTATGAGTCCATATTCAACACCTATATATAAGAGTTTGTAGGCCAGCTGTAATCTCACGAAATCATAACACATGTTCAATGGAATCAAAATCATTTGTTCTGACCTTAAAAACATCAATTTTAAATTCAAAATTTTCATATCACATGTACTATACAGTAGAACTCCAATAATCTGAACTCCATCAATCCGAATAGTTTTCAGATGTTCAGAAATATAAATTAAGCTAAAGAAGAGAAGGGAAAAATAAGAATAACGTGTCTCTTGATGAATTCAGGAGCATTCTTTTGAAAATTCCTGTATGCTCAGAAGTTAATGCTAAAATATGGAAATTGTATTATGAAGAAAACCCTAGATTTCGAATTACAAATGACGATAAACTTATTCAAAGTTTCGAAGAAGAAAATGGCCTTAATGTCCAAGTTGAAGCAGACGCGGGAACATCAGCTAATGAAACATTTACCAAACTTTCAAACTGTATTAAATTGGATTTAGTATCAGCTTGTGTGTGACCACGTGAAAATCCTCATTATCAAGCGGATGTGTGACTTGGCTGCCCGAAAACGTATGAAGACAGTGAAAACTATTGTCCTCATTCAGTGACTCTCATTTACAGCACTGTACATGCATACTGTATTTATGTACATCACTTGTAAGTACCTTAACATGTAAAAGTATCACCTTTCATTTAATTGATTTCAAGTTTTCTTTAAAAATATATAGTTTTTTTCTCTCCCATTTTCTTCGTACAATAGTTAATTAAAATGGAACTTTTTTCGAAAAAGTCCAAAAAACCGAATTTTTGATTATCCGATGATGTCTGATCCCATTTGATTCGGATAATAGGAATTCTACTGTATCAGCACATATTTTGATCATCTGTGGAATACACCAATATTAAAAACACGTTTTGATGTTACCAAACTTTATCGAACTGTTGCTAAAATTATAGAGTTCTGGTGATATAAATATAACAGGGCTTTGTTGGTGTTATATATATTATATATATGGTTATATTTAGTTAAAGATTAATAATTTTGTGGGAATTTGTATTTATATGTATAAATCATAAAATTGCTATAAAGTTTTAAATCTCATTATAAATACATTGTTAAATTATTATCACAAAGCAATTGTAAATGTGTTCCTAAATGCACAATTCATTGATATTTTGCCTTCTGGTGGCAAATGTTATAATAACTTCTTTCGGCTGAAATAAATTTTTATTCTTGCAAAAATTCCACACAAACTTTTTTCACGATCTGTTGATGATTTTGAGTCTAAGGGTTTGCAAACTATTTTTAAATATACATATATCTATGATTAATTATTCAATTATATCCGGTGTTCGGCAATTTATATTGACATCTTACATATGGAAGAAATTATAAACCTTATATTTTATCAATCTCAATTAAAAGCGATTTTACTCTATGATTTAATTTTAAAAAATCTCGTACAAAATTCCTCTCACACAAATTAAAATTCGTGATTTTAAAACGCTTATTCCTCTTAAGTTCCATCAAATTATCCTATCCTCCTGCATAACTAGTTTATTCTTTGAGTTCAGTTTGAAATGCAAATTGACCTTTCATTTAAAAAAGAATCTTTTGAATATTCATTGTTCTAACATGAAGACACGAAAACAGTGAAAAGCGAGAAATGTATGCTAAAGTAGAAAGATAAAATCCTAGATGAGACTAAAAACACACAACCAAGTTTGGAACGAAACATAATTTTCAAGTTTAATTAGTTCTTCTATTGTTGAACTAGTTTTTATATATATGTTCTCACAGGTTTGAGACTTCAATGTGTTAGGAGTCAAATTTTACAAACTAAGGTAATCTTTTTAAACAGAAAATTTTCAAAGTTCTGGTGTAAATTGTTCTCTCAAAAAGTGTTTTTGGATTAAAACTATAAATGGGATTTTAATTTTATATATTTTAGAAACAATAAGAAAAATTAAAGTGAAAAACGAGAACGATTTTAAAGTTTATGAGAAATAAATAAGAAAATTTTTTTGTAATAAGCATACCCTTGAATATGCTTCATCTTTATACACCTCAAATTTTTCAATGACATATAATAAGTATACTCAGGAAAAGAAATATTCCTACATTTTGACACTTACTAGTTTTTAGAACCAATAAATCACTCTTGTAAATATTTTCCCATGCTTAGATACTGTTTCATGACTGTAAAATATGTATATGAAAAATTAATTTTTGTGTTAAATATGGATCATTTTAAAAAAATCTGTAAGCATACTTAATGGCTCTTTATTAATAAGCACTAAGTTTCATCATGTTTACGTTCATAATTCTAAGTTCTTCCTCCTGTATATCAAATTTTACAGTAATATCCTGAAACTGCCATTCTTAAAATGTTTTATTTGTAAGAATTGCAATTATTTTTGTACCTTCAAATAATCTCTCATGTCAACTCAAAATTAAAATATTCTTGTTGTTGTAGTTTTGTAAAGCAAAGTAATGCAATGGAATCAAATTGATCCAAAAGTGCCCAAGACAGTTCAGGCCACAACTATAACTCCCGAGGAATAGAGGAGTTGATGCGGGAGATCTTGATGGATCCTGAAGAGCTTTGTCAATATGGTAGGGCAATATTAAAGATATGGTCGGTAGAGAGTTCAGTGTCTGTGCCGTGAAGACAGCTCCTGTAGGTACGATGGCCATCGGGAAATATTTTCATTCCTTTAAAGTATTTAATCCTCAATCTTGCTAGGGTTGTGGAGATAGTACGATTACAGTTTAGAGCAGTGATGGATTACCTCTGAGAAGAAGTAGGAGTTAGTCTTCGGCTGGCTATTGCATCAGCATCAGTTGTTGTTGCACCAGCATGTTTCCCTGTACCTAGCCCTAAATAGGGCTATAACAGTTAGATAGAAGCAGCTGGGTGGATTCTTCGTGATTTTGAATCAGAAACCAAGCAGAAGATCCCTCCAATACTTGACCTGCCACCCCCAGAGGCATCATTTTACTTGGAGGACATTAAGACCACACCCAGTTTTAACGTTCCCCAGCCACCTTTAGCAAACACGAAGGATCTTCGATCGGCCGGGATTCAAATTCATCACCTTCCAATAAGGAGTACGACGCCCTAACCAACCAAGCCACCGCGGTCCTGCATCAGCATCAGTGAAAGTCAGGTGGTTGGAAAATTTAGGATTATCTCAGGTTTCTTTGGCGAGGTTGTCAAGCTTTCTCAATACCATCGATGTCGACGTTCGATGATATCTTATTGAAGAGTGCAGGTCCCTTAATTCAAACATTATTTATTATATTGAATACATATAATTTAATAAAACTGAAAGCGTAATCAAATGATATTTATTAATATTAAAAAGTTTCATTAATTTTACTTTCACAATTCTAAATTTTCTCTGATAAACTAAAATTTTTTTCAATATTTTAAAAAGCCATCTCGAAATTTTAAAGCTTTACATTTTTAAATTCTTTAGTATTTAAAACAAATAATTTAATCTTATAATTTTTTTATGTTAAACTAAATATATGGAGGTAAATATTATTTAATCAACTGTTACCAAACTTACAGAGTATTTATTAATAGTGAATAATTTTTTATTATTTTCCCTTTCAAAGAAACATAAGTAATGTATACATTTTTCGGAAATGGATAGTATTCATTCTAGATAAATAATTCAGAATTGTTTAAAATTTAATAAAGAAGCTTTTTGCATAACATCGGAAGATGTATGGTGTCTTGTTTATAATACTTTTAAACATTCAAAGGACGTCAATTTCATGAGTCATCTCTAAAGTATTAGTAGAAAAAGTAGTTGCTTAATCAGGAAATTCTGTGTGAGAATAAGTTGTTCACGTTTTCAATTTCAGGTACTAACTTTAAAAAAAAATTAAACCGAATAAAATTCTACACCCCATAAAAAAATCTTGAAAATGAAGCGGAATTAGAGAATTAGTTCCTTTCTGAAATCGCGTAGTAGTAAACTAAGGTAGAAAATGCCCACTTAAAATTGTTTGAAAAAGAAGTGGAAAGAAAGGTAAAAAAGTCTCTAGTCTAAATTTCCTAATAAGATTAGAAAGCTAATTTCATTCTAAAATCAAAGTAAAACTGGTAGAAAATGTCTGCTACATTTCAGTTAAACTGGAATCTTATATCTTTCTTCTAGAACATTTAAAGCTGTTCTAGAAAAAAAGATAAGAGATTCCAGTATTAAAAACAGTTACGAACTTTATGAAACTTTATGAATCAAAAAGATAAGATTAAAAATTAATTTCTTTGTGAAATGAAAATATTAATCACAAGTGCTTACTCTGTTACTACCCTTAACCAATGATAAATAATTAATTGCATTCTTAATTTCCCCAAAACAATGAAAAACAAGATTTGAAATCAAGAAAGTTTTTACAATTTAAAGGAACAATACGATGGCACAGGAGGAAACGTCACAAATTTGTTCCTTTTATAAATGAAAAAAGTCTGATAGATCATCCCATTGCAAGTTTCTGATATCATTGTGCATCTTTTAAGCAAAGCTAATTTTCCTAAGAGCATAGCTAGTTTTCCTACGAGGAAAGCTAATCTTTCTAAAAGACAAACAAAAAAACTAACTTTTCTAAAAGTCACGCTCATACGTGATACGTGTAACAATTATTATATTTAATTGACAGATTTATCTATTTAAGAAATATATGTAAAAATTCATAATTTATTGGAACAATATAAGAACAAGAAAAAGTTTTATATTACTCATAGCTTGGTAGAAATTTCTTACTAATTTTTTTAATGAATTTGGAAATTATTTAAAATTACAACCGAATTATATTATAATCATAATATATGCGTTTACAACTATAAACATAAATGTATAACTAAAATTTTCCATATTTTAATAGCACCTAGCTCCAGTTTCATTTTATAATTTGGCAACTTTTATTTAATAAAAACATCACGTCGTGTTTTTGAAGAACAAGAAAATGGTTTCTTAAAAATTGTCCTATTTTATACAAGAAATACACAAAGTGGTAATTTTACCTGTTAGAAGTAACCACTTAGCATTCCATTTTATGACTAAGTTTTTATTTAACTAAAACCTATTGTTTTACAAAGAAAAGAACTTGTGGTTTTCTAATAATTGCCTAATGTTCTTAGGAATTCTAACAATTGCCATATTTTATCAAAAATAAGGAATTATAATTGCTAATTAATCAAGCTAAGCAGACGCTAAAAATCATATTTTGAAGACGATATAATTGTTTCGAATTTCTCATCCTCGACACCAAATTTTCTAATTTCCATCAAAAATTATCTCAAATTCTTCCTGTTTAAGAAATGAGTTACTAGAAACTGAATGAAAATACTAGATCAGATGAAAGTATCTGGCTTAGTAGTATTAAAAAAAATTCATAGCTGATTTCTGATAAGAACCAGAAACTAAGAATCAAAAGTTATGATACATGGTAATAGGCTTATACATATAATGGAAAAGCTCTATTTATTGTTCATAATGCTCTATAAATAAAGAATACTACATTCAGCTTTTATTAGCCTTGTTTTCTTAAAAGCAGTATTTAAAGGAAAGTTTAAATATATAGTTTCCTATTCTTACAAAGGATATATTCTTTTCTTCAATATACAAATTTTGTTTCCTGATACCTATTTTCTTTGTAAGGCACGGTTATTTTTAACATAGCAAGATTTTCAAAAGTATGCAACTGTAATGTGCATTCAATTTTCTTGAATTCTGATTGAAACACCATAAAGATTCATTACACGTTCTAAGTTAACAAGACTGTGTCTAGTAATTTCTGAACTAGGTTTTGAATAGTTGGTGCACTGGCCTTCAGTCTAACAATCCAGGAGTTAACTCACATCTTGGCCTTAATTTTTTGTAAGGGTTTGCAATGCATTTTAGAGCCTTCGCTCTAAATCGAAAAAGCGTTCGTGTACAAAAATTGACTATAGAGTGTGCATCTAAACTTAAAGCGTATCATTATTGAGATAAATGGTAACTACATTTGCCATTTTCACCAAACCTTAAGCCAATAAGCAAATTCTACGATAACACGAAGCGTAATTGTATTAAAAGACTAAATCCACTATTTAATCTCTTTTCATATTTCTATTAATTTTATAATGTGAATTTCAACTTATAAAAAACGAATTTAAAGTAAATAAAAAGCCTGTTTTCTAAGATTGGAATAAAAAGATAATTAGATTATCTTATAATTATTAATTGTTATAAATTATATGTAAACTGTAGGTTTTAAGTAATTTAAATTAATGCGTTTAAATGCTATCTAACAATCATTTTTCTAATGTATTTTATAATGAGGAATTCTATATATTTTGATTTAAATATTATTCCCTTACATTTTATTTCCACGCGAAATAAAATTGAACAAAATAAATCAACTAATTCTATGAAACCAAATGAATTACAAATCTATGCTTTTTAAAGATAAAAACTTCCGTTTTTGCAAAAACACTTTAATATGTATTTATGTAATTTTTGTAAGTGTATTCAATTAATTTATTATAGAAACAAGTTGTAACTTGTATTAACTTTTACAAATTGTTTAATTCTAAATTATTCTATATATTTGACTTTCGAAAATTTAAGTTTCACGAAAGATAAATATTTCAAGGATACATTTCGTATAGAGACAATACAGATTCATATATATATATATATATATATATATACATATATGTATATACATATATATATATATATATATATATATATATATATGCCTTGGCTATGCAAATTAAAAAAAATTGGGAGCGTCTTTCGTTTTAATCAGAGCACCATGAAGGTGAAAGTGCGACTTTGATCTACATTCATGCCATAGATACCCCTTTATAGAGTAGGCAACCATTCACACCTCATTCACACAAGGAAAAGACAAAGACAGGATAGATTGAAAGAGAAAATACATCCATGCCCGAAACGGGATTTGAACCCAGGACCTCCTTAACCGCAGTCAGGCATGCTGACCACTAAACAAGTTGAGTGGCATTATTTGACCTGTTACTATTTATATTATTTTTTATTCTTCATGTATTTTTAGTTCGCCATTCTTGATTTTGACTTATTAAAATTATATCTATTAGGAATAGATACTACTGATGAGCCATAATAGCTTGGAACTGCGTTACTTTTGTGATTTGGAGGTAATAGGTTCTATACCAGGCGTAGTCGAAAACAATTTTCCTGAATTATTTTCTCGTTAAAAATTCCATCAAGTCCTAAATTCTATTTCAGGTATGGGTGACAATGACAGGTAAATGCCAGCACAGTGGTCAACCTCGTTACTTAACCATGGTTTTTTTTGAGTGTGAAATGGCTGTTTGTGCATAAAGAAGTTAGAACTTAGAAACAGGAAGTCAGAAATATATCAGAAAATAATATAATCTAATTTATTTATTAACTAATTAACATTATTTTATTCTCTTAATAACTATATCATAATTTAATTAAGTGAAATTTTTTGACACTTCCATAAGATGTAAAATTAACTTTAAACTATTATTTTTTGCTTTAAATGCTATTCAATACCAATAAGCATTTTAAAAGCGCAGAAATTCAAACCCATTTTTCTGGTACATTTTAAAAAAAGGAAACGGCTATATATCTTAACATATTCCCATTATTTTCCCGCTAATTTTGACTATTTATTTTCTTACAAACACATTAGTTTGGAAAATAAATAGCAATATATTTAAATGGTAACGACTTCGCTTAAACTTATTCTGTGAATTACTTATTCATTTCATTTCTTTCACATTCCATCCTCTGCGACAAAAATAAGTAGACGACATTTTAAAAATGGCATAAATTTGTCTTACACGCAGGCATAAGCATGCGCGATTCAGTTTAGGAAAAGAGAATTTATCATTGACATTCTTCAAACTCTGTATAGTTCTCCACTTAAAATATTCATGTTTACTTGCTATTGTGGCCATTTTTACTTTACTTTATCATTTCCTTTTGCAGAAAAAATATGGAAAGAAAGAAAATTTGTTGGAATAAAGTTGTGGAAGACTAAAGAAATGCAATATTCTATTTTCTTTTTTCATTCTCCTGTATAACAGGATTTATTGACAGGAAAAGAATGTTCTTTTACCCCAAAAAAATGTTTCTTGTATATTCTTAGGAAAAAAATCGATTTAGCTTGTTCCTTTTTTTAGTAACTTTTTTCATCTTTATGAACAGTTATACATTCAATAGAAAAATACAGATGATTTTTATGACCTAAAGTTTTGTTTCTTGTAAATACGTTCTAATAAAGAAATTTATATCTTTATTTCTCATGTAGTTTGCTAAATTTATTTCAAAATAGTGTTCTAAGATACAAAGTCTCTCACTAAAAACATTCATTTCATAATAATTTAAAAACTGTTTTTGAATACTTTAACTAAAAATAAATTGAAAGTCATAATAATTCCTTGATGAATTTTTAACTTATTTATGTGAATTAATATATTTTATTTATCTGTTCTGAGAAAATACAATAAAATATCAAATAAATTTGATTTCTGCTAGTATTTTTTATTCTATTAACTAAATGTTACTAAAATGGATAGTTCAATTAATATAAAACCTTAGTCCAGGAAATAATATTTTCTGCATTAAGGTGACACTATAACTTCTTTTGTGGGAAAGTGAATTGCCGATTACCACAATCAAATACAGAGAATATCTCTCTTCGATTTAATTTATTAAGACCATTGAGAGTAGATATCGCTAAGAAAATACAACAGATGCTTTATAACAAAATGAAGATTCAGTTAATTCTCTTTGCAAATATAATCTAGGATTTTAATATTCATATTTTGTAGTTGTGTCAGTATTTGATGCTTTTTTGCAAAATTTTCATTTTTATGCCTTACAAAATAAGAAAATTGCAGATTAATTTTCCAAATAGAGCATCATTATAGGAATGAATATTTATTAATTAACTTCTAATTGAGAATGCATTTAATGATTAATAACTTTTAAATGCAACCTCAATTTTTCAGTGGTGGAATACATCTTTTCGTGTCTAGAAGTAGTGGGTTCGATACCAGAACTCATGAAAGATCATCGAGCTGATAACATTCATTCATGCTTTTACTCATTCAATTATATGTAATTTTCCTTTGGCAGAGTTGCGGCGAAAGGCAAGAGCCAGCCCAACTCAGGTATCAACCTCGGCATTGACGGTTAATGACAAGCAAATTGGATGCGTATAGATTGGCTTTGCGTTGTAGAAATAAATAACTATAAATGTGTATCGATAACCTAACCTAACTTAACTATGACAATTCGTTAGCATTTAATCGCATAAAAACATAATACGGTTATAAATCAGTCGTTCAAAAATTATAAGCATTCAAAGGATTCAACATAATTTGGCATATGTGTATGTATTAGATAGATAGATTCTCTTTATTGTGTGAAAAATATTTTTGAATTACTTTTTTTAACTAATCAAATAACATTTTGGTTAAAATAAAACTGGAAAACTTTGAATTAGGAAAGAACTTTTTTGATTCACAATGTTTTATGCAGTTTCTTGTAGAAAAGAACAATTTAACGAAATTATTTTCTCCATGTAACGAAATTACGTGGAAAAGAATTTTAAAAAACTTTCTTAAACATTAATTTGCTCCGCAAGGAAATAATTCTGAGAATTTTAACTGTATCTCAAAATTTCTGGTTTTGATTATTGCCTGACACGCAATTTTTATGAAATATTCTAGTTTTATGAAGAATACAAAAATAATATTTAGTATATTGCTAGATTAAAATTGTATATTTGCTTATATATAACTATATTTTAAAAAAGCATTTTTAAAATATCAAACAATAAATGCGTCTAAAATACAGAATTTTACTTAAAGGTT
This sequence comes from Latrodectus hesperus, assembly GCA_037975125.1. Classification (NCBI taxonomy): domain Eukaryota; kingdom Metazoa; phylum Arthropoda; class Arachnida; order Araneae; family Theridiidae; genus Latrodectus; species Latrodectus hesperus. The sequence goes on from CM075862.1 coordinate 35,978,920, forward strand.
ATGCCATATATTTATATAAACTAAAGTTATGAGAGATTACATACTACATCATCTATTTCTTATTTTCGTGCATCACTTATTTCCATATATATTTATACTAAGTCCGAAAATGAGTTAATGCAAATGAGATATTGAACCAGTAGAAATCTTTTAAGATTTAATATTTAAAATTACCAAAACTTAAAAGATTTTAATTTGAGTCTCTTAAGATTTCGGTAATTTCAAATTAAATTTTCAATTTTCAAAGAAATATTAAAAAGGAAATAATTAAAAACAGTAGTATTATATTCCATGGTGGAGAGTAAAAATTAAGGATAAAATTGTTTCACGAATTTAAACTCGCACCAAAGCTATGTATCCCAAATCCATACATTTTTTAATAACGGCGGGCAATGGGTGACTAACCTTTCGGCACAAGACCGGAAACTGCTACTCATTTGCCGTTACCCAGTGAACACCTGTGAACCAAGTCACGGAGGTAAGCAACATTACCCACACCATACCACCCCTAACCCGTTTATAGGGTAGGCCACATTCATACACCATCTGAGAAGAAAGGACAGCGAAACACAAAGAGAAAGCAACATCCATGTCCGAACCAGGATTCAAGCCCGGGACCCACAGCTCAGGAGTCAGGAACGCTAACCTCTCAGCCATCGGTCCGGCTCCAAACCCATACATAAAACTTGATACGCAAAAACAAAGGAACAATAAGCAAGAGCACCAAACGAAAAAGGAAAAAGAAAATTCCGTTTGATAGCCATTTAAAGATAAAAGCCTAAGACTTCATTTGAAATAGTCAAAAATAATGAAAATATCTATAATAAAAGTGGTATTTGAAAATGCATTTCGTAAATACTGTAATCATAGTTACTAGTATTTTTATAAGTAAAAGCACGTACCATAGTAAGGTGAAGTAGCTTTGGAAAAATATAACTTTTAGGTTTCTTGCAAAAGCGCAAAATGCGAGACTTCACAAACCTCAAATGAATTCGACTAGTTGGAACAAATGTGACACTAAAACATCTCAATTTTTAAGGATCTCTAGAGGTAAGGTGTCAATAATCATGGCAACGTACTTACAAAAAGGAAAAATAGTAGATGGAAGGAAGAGTGGAATAAAAGAGTTTTTGTCAAAAGCGTAACATGTGAGACTTCACTAACCTCCAAAGAGTCCAACTAGTTGGAACAACTGTGACATTAAAACATCTCATTTTTTAAGGGTCTCTAGAGATAAGGTGAAGATAGTCACGGCAACGTACTTACAAAAAGGAAAATAGTAGATGGAAGAAAGAGTAGAATAAAAGAGTTTTTGTCAAACGCGTAACATGTGAGACTTCACAAACCGCCAAGGAATCCGACTAGTTGGAACAACTGTGACATTAAAACACCTAAACTTTTAAGGGTCTCTAGATGTAACATGTAGACAGTCATGGCAAACTTACTTACAAAAAGGAAAAATAGTAGATGGAAGAAAGAGTTGAGGGAAAGAGACTGTTGGTTGCTGAAATGGATTGTAATATAAAAAAGTTACTTTCTATTCTTTTAAGTTTTTCATATTGCTGAATTCCTTTATTTTTCTGTTTTATGATATGAGCCTTGAAATTTAAGTTTTTATCAAATGCGATTCCCAGCAATTTAATGGTATCTCCTTTTTTTAGTCGATGATCACCTAAGCGAATTTATGGCCCACGTGGCAGTTTAGTTATTAGGAGAAATTTTGTTTTTTCATAAGTGATATCGAGAGTTTGAAATCATCTGTTCAAGATTTGAAAAGACTGAGAGCTTCACTCGCCACTTTTCCAAGTTTCTATTCACTTCGTTATGCCACTACGAAAGTGAAGTCATCTGCAAGAGGTTGCAGATGTACTGAGCTTTCTGGATCCAGATTTTTTTTTACGGTAGACCAATATAATTTCTTATTAAGGAATATTACTTATAAAGAATTACTTATAAAGAATACTTAAGTATTACTTATAAAGAATACTTAAGGAATATTAGCTACTAAATTCCAGAGTATGGGGCCACTGCAGGATCCCTGAAGGCATCCTGTTTTTTGTTCTTTCCTTGCTATGCCACTGTTAGTAGGTAAGATGACTGATATATCATCTAAATGGCTAATTTGTAAGTTTCTAATATTTTGTGGACAGTTTGTTGATACGATGATTTACTTGAGCTTATATGATGTTGGATTGAGTCATAAAAGCTTTCTAATATATATAGTTATTAGGGCCGTGTGTAATTTAGATGATTTATGAGAATGAATGATGTTGATGAGGTTAGTTAGAGCGTCGTCGTGAAATTTACTAAAGAAATTTGAATTTTCTAGGAAGAAAGTCAGCCTTTTGGTTGTTAGTTTTTCGAGAAGTTTTCCCATTGTAGGAAGTAGGGAAATCGGATGGTAGGAAATGATGTCTTGCATGTCTTTGCCCTCTTTTAGAAAGAGTATATTGACCCCAATTTTTAGGCATTTTTGGAAAGAAATGCAATGAAAGACATTTATTAAATAGCTGATAGAATAAATCTAGAAATCTGGAATTAATTTTTTCGATCATGATGTTGTCTAATCTGTCATTGTCTGGTGCTTTGCCATCATGTAATGAATTGATTACTCTAGCAATTTCTCCTTTGGTGAATTGAAGGTCATTTGAAGATGGAGTGATGATGTAGGAGCTCGAAGCTGGGTGTGAAGATGTGGAAAAAAGACGTTCTAGTATGTTTTGTCCTGTTATAGTTTAATGAATAGACGATTAAATGAACTATCTACTTTCGACATTATTATGAATTATTCGAGAAATAATGACTTATGTTAGAAAATTCAATCTGGAATCACAAATTGATATTCCCCAATAATTTCTCTCCCGGAAATTTCACAATACCTCCATAAATAGTACTTCTGTAAACCTATTTCTCTCGTACATTATTCCTCTAAGCACTATTATGTATTTACACGTTTAAATTCCCAAATCAGAACAAGCTGTATTACTAACAAGGTCATATTAGTAAAGGATTTCTTAGAAATCTATCGTGTTTCCATTATTTTAATAACCATCTATTTGATAATTCTCAATTATATTGCTATATTGCATATGCTGACGTTAAGATCAATAATGAGAAGTTGCGTCATCGTAACTTATTGTCAAGTAAAGCGAAGCACAGCTGGGAAATCTGCCAGTGTCTTGTAACATATTATCGAATTTCACAACAGAAATTCATATACTAATTCACTATTAATGTCTAGGTAATTAATAGTTTTTCGATAAATAGAAGTAAAACAATAACATCAAAAATTGTTAAAATGTTTGATGTTATCATCTTATTTTGGTTTGGATATTTCTATTCTTAATTAAAAGAATGTAACCTTTGAAATAATTAACTAGGCGAAAAAGAATTTCGTCTAACAGATATAATTTATAAAAATAGGTGCAAAAAATAGGTGTTAAGAATAGATGCAAAAGTAAATAAGTGCAAAAAAATAGTTCTAATAGTTAATTCTTTTAATTTAGAATAATTAAAAGAATAAAAAAGCATTACATAATTTCATTATGTAATGTTTTTACTCATGCTTTTCGAAATATTTTCTTCTTTAACAACATACAAAATCTCGATTGGAAAATAAGGAATTTAATAATAATTTTCTTAATTACCGATATTTTTTTTTTGCCTTTATATGCTCGATAATAAATTATGATGAAAATTCAATTTCAAGGAGAATCAGTTGCTTTAACAGATATAATTCTTAAAGCTAGGGAAGAAAAATTTTAAAATAAATCAAAGAGGAAAATGCTTTACATAATAAATATTTTAACATTAAAAGCAAAGCTTTACATATATTCTTGGGATATCTTCAATGATTTTTCTTTAAAATTGAATCAAAGTATTTTATTAATCGTTTTCTTAATTTCCGCTGTTATAATTTACTTTAATTTATCAATCGATCATTATGCTTTGATGAAGCATTCCGAAAAAGCATCAGATCCCTAAAGGAACTCATTATGTTAAAAAAAAATAGCTTTTAAAAGAAAGCGAAAACATTGAGAACAACATCGTGAGAAATTGTTTCCCCCCATTTCATGATTTTTCTTCAAAAGTATATGCAAATAATTCATTACAATGTAAGATGTTTAATAATATTCTTAATTTCAGATGTAATTTTTTTTTCTTTACTCAGTACGATAACACATAAAGATCAAAATATTTTCATAAAATACTAGCTTTATTTCACAAATAAAATTCTCAAAAATAAGTGAGAAAATTGCGTTTTACAGAAATAGAATATTTAGAAAAAGTTTATATGCACTGCTGGCCACTGTAAATGCAACACTCTGAAGGAAGCATGCAAATAACATGAAATTTACAACATACATTAGCGGAAGTGATATATGCAAATGATTAGAAATTCAGCGCCGACGCACATCACTTTCCCCTGTGGCGACACTTCAAAGTGCTATTTAAGGCCAAGAGGTTTCGACGATATCAAATTCAGTACTTGTGCTTTTTCTTGTGATTTTTTTCAAAAAAACGATCAATTATGCTTCCCACTAAACAGCAATCCTTTATTGATCAAGTATCCTAATTCTACAGAAGAAGAATAGTGGTATACCAAGATTGTGGATTATCTTTTAAGGAAATCGGTAGTCATGTTGGACAAAACCAAACAACTGTAATGCAGATATGTGATCACTGTATGCAAAAGGGTACGACGGACAGACGTGTTCGATCACATCCACCTCAGTGCATCACTTCACGTGATGACAGGTAAATTGTGCGCATGGCAGTGATGAGTCGCTCAGTCACATCACGAACCAAAGCACAGCACATTCAGTCAGTAACGCTTCATTAAGTGTCTGCGCGTACAATTCTATGCCGTTTACAACAGAGTGGTCTGTCCATAAGACGTTCATTGCTTCGTCTACACTTGACGTAAAACCACAGACGTCTCCACCGCCAATGGTGCTATGAAAAAAATATGTGGGCAGCAGAATGAAAGGAAATTGTTTTTACTGACGAATGCAGCCCCACGATGGTTGTATTCCAGTCTGGAGACACCGTGGAACGATGATGCTGAACAGCTGCGTTATGCTCCGCCGCATTGTTTCTGCACCGGGTGTTATGGTATGGGGTGGTATTGGATATCACTCTCGCACTCTTCTAGTATGCAATGCCGGTACTTTAAACAGCCAGCGCTACAGCTTCCACATATTGCCAAAGCTGATCTGGTGTGGCAACTGGGGATATAATATGGATCAATCGTTCAGCAACCATGGACCACTTGTTTTTTATCGGCGAAAGTAGGAAGCAAGCCAGCCAAGAATGCAATCAATTTGGTGAGTGACGAAATCTTACATACGTCACGTTTTGCGTTATCCTGTTGAAATACGGTTGTGAGCAAGCTCTAAAGATAAGGTTGGATAATTGGCTCAAACATGCTGGAGGTGTTATTGTCGTTGCACCAGCATATTTCCTGTACCTAGCCCTTCGTCCATCTAAGGGCTAGGTACAGGGAAGTATGCCGGTGCAACAACAACAACACCTCCAACGTGTTTGAGCCAGTTGTCCATCCTTATCTTTAGGGCTTGCTCACAGCCGTATTTCGACAATGCGCAAACACACGTGGCACGTATTGTCCAAGGTTTCTTCGTCACTCGCCAAATTGAATTGTTTCCTTGGCTGGCTTGCTTTCCTGATTTTTCGCCGAGAGAAAACAAGTGGTCCATGGTTGCTGAACGATTGATTCATATTACATCCCCAGTTGCCACACCAGATCAACTTTGGCAACATGTAGAAGCTGCTTGGTCTGCTGTACCCCAAGAACACATCCAAAGTCTCTTTGAATCAATGCCGAGGCGTGTGGCAGCGGTGATCTCCAACAATGGTGGCTACTCTGGCTACTGAATAGACATGTGTGAACCACACTTCACAGAAGTTATAAATTTAAAATTTGATACTTGGTCAACATGTTATCTACAAAATAATTTTTGTTTTGATATCTTTTGTCTTTTTTGGTGTTGCAATTTGGAGGGCAGCAGTATAATTAATTTCCATTGATTGCTTTGATTTTCCTTTAAAATATGTATATAAATTCTCTCTCAAAATTAAGATGTTCAGTAACAGTTTCGTATTTTTTTATACTTTGTTTAATTTTTATACCTGTACAGGATAATAACGAGCTAGTATTGTTTAACGCAAATATTTTTTAATATTGTGTTAGAAAATGATTTTTAAAGGAATTAAAAGGACGGTACATATGGAAATTAATATCATTTTCTAGTAATATTTTTTTAGAAATATGTACAAATTTTCTATTAAAAATTAAAATATTTAATAATAACTTTCTTATTTTTTAATATTGTTGCAACATCAATTTCTAAATCATTAGATATAGATAAGAAAATATTTCTAGAGAAACTAATTTAAAATATATAATTTTTATACCTAATGTGAAAATCTTTTCTCGGTGTATTCCTTAATAATATACCCTTTTATAAAGACTATAAAAGTGTCACATATAAAAATGTTTTATTTATTAAAATTTCATAAATATTTTTCAATGTTTTATCTGTTAAAACCATGTACAAAACTTTCTATTAATAAACATTGAGTTAAAATAATCCTTCCTCAATTTCTGTGATATTATTAATTATCTTAACTTGAACATCACAATATTTAAACATGAGAATGTATTCCAAAAGAACCGCTTAATTCACAGTAGGCATATTTTTTAAATTAAATGTAATTTTCTATAAAAATTTATTAATTAAATATCTTTTTATAAAGATTTAAAAAGTTGATGAAACAAAGATATTTTTAATGATTTTTTTTCTTATTATATACAAATTTTCTTTTAAGTATTAATGAGTTAAAGAGGTAAAAAAAATTTTGTTAAACAGACATTAATTTTTAAATATAATGAAGAAATCATTCTCCATAAATATTCGTTAATAAAATATCTTTTTATAAAGATTTGAAAAGATTTGTAAAATGAAAGATATGTGATATTTTTAAGGACTTTTTTGTTATTATAAACAAATTTTCTGTTATATACTATTGGGATAAATAATAATTTCCTTAATTTCCAATATCATTTTATATTCAATATGTAAACATACAGTACATTTTTAACAATACATAACATACAATAGTTAATTATAAAATTAATATATCTGGACGATAAAGTTTGAGAGAAATACATTCTACTGTTTCAGTCTTGGCGAATACAATTTCTTATCGTTTTCCCTGACACCTTGTAATTTTGCAGATGTTTTTCATCCGTTTCTTCTACACAATGATATATTGGCGAGACATATTGCTTCTTTCATCCAATTTTACGCTACGCGGGTCAACGATTCTGTCTTTGATATCACTATCTACTTTGGGATATCCTGTTTACAGTAATTTCTCTTCATATTCCTTCTATTTTAAGATTCCCAGAGTTCTGCATTTCTTTCTTTTTTGTTATTATATTTCATTTTATTCTTCTCTGTTCCTTCATATAAAATATTAAATTTCTTGTATTAATTTAAAACTACAAAAATATATAGATTACATGAAATATATTTTTTACTCAATAATATGTTTTTATCTAAAACTTTATGATCATTTATAAATAAACAAGGGAAGTATAATAAACTAATTTTTAAACATTTCTCTTTTATCATTTTTTTAAATCTGCTTCATTTCAGTTTATTTCGATTAATTTTTTAGTTGTAAATATTTAAATAAATATAGAAGTCTTCAATTTCTCTTCACATCTTAAATTATTTCGTGTAGTTTTCCAGTGTTTTTTCCACATATTAGTTTTTCTAAAACTTGAATATTACATAAAATACATACGAATACATTCGAATATACAATCGAAAACTTTTCTGTTGAAAAGTATTAATTATTTTTACGAGCAGACGTAATGTACCATTGATTTTCTTAATCACTAAGATGTCTTTGTTACAAATAAGAGGATTTTTTATATTTCGAAAGAAAATATAACATTACTGTTTTACTATAAATCAGTTTCTCAACCTTTTAAAGTCACAAAGTTAAAAGTTTTTTGTATTTATTATTAAAAAAATTTCAATAAATTGTTTTTAATGAAAATTCGAAAGCCTTATATAATTTCTATGATTTTTAGTGGAAAATATTCAGAAGTTTTTCAATCTTTTATGCGCAAAATTTTAAAAATGAATTTCTCATTCATATGTTTTTACTAACAGACGAAAATAACATATCTAAAATATCGATCCATCCCAATAAAGTCGAAAATTTTATTAAAAAGGGCATACTTCCCAAAACCCTATCCGAATACTGAAGAATGACTATTAAAAATACAAATTTGAAAAAATCTGAAAGTGTTAGATGATAAAACGGATTTCAAAGATAATTCAATTTATACACCCGCTGCTACGTCAGATTGATTATTATTAATCACATTTTGAAAGGGATTTCTTTTTTGAAATTTTTTACAAGATGAATAAGTTTCTGTGCATATTTAAACCAAATTCAATTTAAGTAATTAAATTTTCATGCCTATTTTCTTAATTCTCCATCACACATTTACTTAGGAAAATTTTATCTATTTTTATTCTTAAAAAAAATAAACTATTTCTAGCATAAGAAGAATAGATTTTAGTACCAGCAAAAAAAATCATTTCTGTCCTTTATAATAAAACAAATTCAAGTTAATAATTTAACAAGTTTTATTGTACATTTATTTCATAACATCATATGTTTCTTAAATAAATATAATATATTAATAAATATTATGTTTTTAACGAATAATATTAATCTTTAATATTTATTAATTTCAATGTTTAATGTATAATAAATAAAATGAGTATTTTAATGAATAAAGAAATTGAGTAATATTAAGTAAAAAAATTCACAGTAATGTTAATTATTATATCTAATCTAATTTATATCTCTATGTTAAGTCACTATAAACTAATATAATTTTAAGTCAAATTCATGACAAAAAATATAGCAGAAAAATAAACAAATCAATTGATAAAAATATGTTACAAGTACTGTAGCCAAGTAACAAATACTAAGTATTGTGCAAAGGAGTTGTTGCACACCAGTATCTGCAGCCCTAAGTTGGGCTCTACCAGTTAGATAGAAGCAGCCGGGTGGAGTCTTTGTGATTTTGAGGCAGGGACTAAGCAAAAGACCCACAATACTTGGCCTGCCACCGCTAGAGGTATCATTTCACTTGGAGGACATTGTGATCATACCCTGCTTTAAGGTGCCCTAGCCACCTTTAGCTGATACGACAGATCTTCGGTCGGTAGGGATTGGAACTTATTATTTTCCGATAATTAGCACGATGCTGTAACCAACGAGACCACCGTGGACCTTGTACAGAGGAGTGAAAATCGTTTTATATTTGATTAGACACAGCGTAGTATACAGTATACAAAATGAAGACTCTTGTATAAAGCATTTCTTATCATCCAGTGCGTAACATTACTTTCTAAGAAGGTTATTTGTAGAATTTTCATAATCATTTTAGTCCATTGAACTTTCATAGATGTACCATGCTTATTTATCATAAAGAGAATAATCCGCAATCCCACCACAACAGATGTGTCTGCTGAAAACAGAGGTACAGGTGCCGTATAATTCATGACGCCAAATTCTGAGTTTAGCGATTTTTTGGCGGATTATCTTATGTATCTGGCAAACTCGTTTTTGTTACGTCCTACATATGGAGAGCTATAAGAATTATGCAGAAAATTCTATTTTGGTAACCCTAGTATTTACGTCATCCCGCACGTCACGATACGTCATCTTGGCAACATTTCTTCATCGCCAAAAAAATTCAGAATTTGGAATCATGGATTATACTGCATCTGTGCCAAAACAGAAGTTAGAACATCCATTTCCGTTATTCTAGTGTTTGGAATTGATCTCAGAACTCTCTTCATTGACTGCAGCCCTACAATTATCCATTTTGAACTCAGTTAATTTATAAGTTACATAATGAATAGTTTATTCGTATTGGGTTTGAGACGGTTTATCAAAAACCATTGACGAGTCAAATTGGGGAACATCAACTTATTTCTGCATGATAATACCGAACTTCATACATTAAATCATTTAAGTGGAAAGTTTATATTTTTATACAATATAAAATATTGGACTACCTTCAACACTTAAAATATAAATTTGATAAGAAATTATAAATGTGAATTCATACCCCTCTACTATACAACATTGACTTAAAATTTTCTTGGAAATTCAGCAATGACTTCTCCATTCAGAATTTTTTTAATCCATGACGAATTTTAATTTGTTGTATTGAATTTGTTGCAAAACGATATTGGTGAGATTTATAATATAATAAAATAGAGACAAAAAACACTATTGCAAGGTACAATAAAATCTTTTATTGGATTGAAAAAATTGAAATGAGTTCCACTCAGGTAATATAATCTGATTTTATTCAGTCTAGTTTTAGTGGCCTTTTTAAATTCTATTCATCTATTAAAAAGTCTAAGAAAGGATTTTATCAGGGAATTTTTGAGTTATTAAAAAATGCTGAACAAGTCTCTTTAATGCATTTCAAAACTAGTTAAGTATTCATAGTAAAGTATTCATTACTCATTATACCATAATAGTATTTTCACATCATTGTTGTGATTATGAAAGGGGAATTTTCTTTCCTAAGTCTTTAAGTAATACAATGAACTATAACTACAATCACCAAATCCCCTAAAATAAATATGTAACAATTTCAGATTTAAATGGTTATGTAAATACAAAATACTTATTTTGATATTGATATCTTTTCATGTATTCATTCGTATGAATGATACTGCACATTCTCGTAGATATTTTATAATTTATAAATTATCAGTGTATTTATAATTTCGAAATACATCAAAAACAAAGAATAATTTTCATTCATTTAAGAAGCAAGCTATTGGCGATGTGGCCTGATAGGAAAATGTGGCAAACATGTTTGTAGAAGGGACTAGTTTTTATAATTCATACAAAACCGAAGATTTCTATTGTTCACAAATGGCGCGCGAGTGCTTTACTAATATTATTCATAATCGGAATTTTTTAAAAATTATTATCGTAAAATTTATATTTTCTTTTTATTAATTTCTAACAATTTTAAAAATTTTACATACACATGATATGTTCCGAAAAGGTTGAATAAATAATGCACAGAGAGATAATGACATTTTTTGATTGATCTGCCAAAGTTATTTGTGAAAAATGACCAAAAAAACTAAAGCGAATAAAAGCTGTTTGAGATTTTATAATAAATTATGTTTGTTGAGAAAATAAACTTTAGGAAATTCATTTGATTAGATTAATGCACAAAAATTTTACATAAATATTTGATATTTGTGGAGAGTTTAACAGCCGAATGCTTTTGTAAGACTTTTCGTAATATTCACCACGCATTACTCCATTTTGGAAGATCTTTTCGTTGAATATTAATGCTTTGTGATGAAGATAACCATTAAAAAATCCTAAGTACTCACTCCACCGAATATGCATCCAAAAAAGCTGAAACATAATGCCACCTTTCGTTTTTCAAAAGTCACTGAGATTGATTCCAGTGATGTTATACTCCAAGGAGATCAATCGTGCTCTTAAGCCTCATTACTCTTGTCTACTACAGTGATCTTGTGTATTCCTATACTAATGCTCAATAAGCCTGGGTATTCTTTCATTTGACACCACATTGTGAACAATCTATCAAACGAAGGCTGTTATAAGTCACTGAATATCTACCGCCTCTTTTTCTAGTAATTTATGATTTGCCTGTGTGTACACAAACACATTTGGCACCACGTAGCCAATAGATTAACATCGAAGTTTATTGTAAATCATTTGAAAGTTTGTCTAACCCTAGCCTTTAGAAAAGTTTTTATGTTGACAAGAGTCTTATATAAGAATTGTATGACAGGAAAACTTAGAAACTCTCTTTTCCAACTGGCAAAAAGCAAAAGTGTATTATGAATCTTTCGTTATTAAACACTGACAAAAATTAAAAACAGAACTTTTCACTTTGAAAAACGCAGTACCTTTGTTAATCCATAGTAAATCTCGCAAGTGAAGCATGAACAAATCTAAATGCATAAAATATATATGCGTAAACTTGTCAACTGTTAAAAGAAGTGATTGAAAAAGAATAATTTCTCATCTCAATTGGTAACAGAATCCTTTAAATCAATAATAATGCAAAGGATTACTTGATGTATGCAGCAACTACGAAATTAAAGCATTAAAAGTTGTATCGACACTTTTTCAATCTTGTCGATATCTGGTAACATAATGAGTCGATTAGATGACACTGAGTCAAGATTTCAAAGGTTTTAGCTTTAAATCTTTACCATAGATAATGCCATCTGAAATAATGTTGATTGAACACTGAAGAATCCTGCTTTTATAAAGGTTTATCAGATTAAATTAAAATTTTGCTATCATGTATCGCTTATCCGTAGCATTTGATGTGGTTTTCTGACGATTAATCAACACCTTGGAACGAAATTTTTATTTCACACTGCATAATGGGCATCCAAACAACTGAAGACTCTCGCAAGCTCTTTAATTTCTATTGTTATTATTGTCTACATTTTAGACTTTTCATGCATTGTGGATACTATTCCGATGTTACAAAATAGAAAAATCAGAAAACCCCCAAGTTCCATCAACAGTAAGCAGTAAGGAAACATCCATCTACCATTTTTCTTCATTAGCTGAGATCGAACTCAGGATCTTCAACTTCGAAAAGCACAATTTTACTTCTATGCTATGCTTCTTTTACACTCAAGGACAGTAATATGTGAGACATCTCATTGAGGATAATATAACAGCTGAAAGGGTTGTGAAATATTTAAACAACAGAGTGTAGCGGTTATAATTACAGCTTCCTTCCCTATTTAAGTGGGTAGATGGCGCTAGGCGCAACTAGTGAATTTCAGAGATAAGACATGTTATTCTACGTTGTTCTTTTGCATAACTGCTTAGTGAAATTGTATGTAATGTGCCATTATTGTTGCATGTTGTGATGTGGAACTTTAATTAGATAAATAAACATATATTTTTGAAAGCTTTGTTATTCTTATTTATTATTATATTTGAAATCATGTGTTTATAAGAGTAATTTTACTTCCGGAAGATCTTTTCACAGATAAATGGGCCATATTCACATGCAACAAGAAGAAATATATTTACACTAAATATTTGTCAGTATCTTTTTCTTTAGTTCGCCCTTTTATTAGATAAACTAATTCTGATATAACTAATTCTAAACTAATTGGGCATATGATATTGATGTACACATAAGTAAGTTGATAGACTTATAGTTAAACAAACATGTATCGGAAGCCTAGAAAAGAGTAAAAGCTTAAGAATAAAATTTGCCTGCTTCGATGTATAAAATTATATATAACGTCAAGTGAAAATAATTTTGTATGTTTTTAACGAGTGAAATGAAATATATGAAAACCAGATGAATGGAAAAACAGTATAAGCAAAATAATTTTTAGATGAAACTATATGTTGTTTTTCTTTATTGTGTATATTTCTTACACGGGCTTATGTTAGGTGTATGCTTTATGTATGCAACTAAATTGGAGTGGATGCAAAAGAAAGATAGTGTGGACGAGTGAATAGTAAATGACTGACATATTGGAAGTGACGAAAGTTTAGTGGAGTAAAATATTTATCATGGAATAAATTGTATCATTTGACATATAACCTATCTTCATCTTGAGCCCATAATTTTCTATCCTTTATTTAAATTTTCATTAATTCCTTTAGTATAGTCGAACGATTTTTATATAAATATTCCTTTTCATAGATCAATAAAAAAAGTCCTAGTCTATAATAACAAAAAAATTATAAATTCATAATAATCATTACTACTATAATTTCTATCTTATTCTTGCACAATTTTAATGTCAGTAATAACAGCAAAACTGTCGGTATTTATGCAAAAAACAAACATTAACCTCAAAAATTAATTTAAACTGACTAATGAATGTAATATGAATAAAGAGCTGGCATATATTAAACACTCAAATAGAAAGATCTTATCAAAGAAATTCGGGAAGCTAGTTTGAAAAATATCAAATACATAGTAATGAATTGAAATATCTCTTTATGGGTTAAATGTACGGTATAAAAAATTAGATTTAGAATTAGAAAATAATTGCAGCATAAAAATTAGATTAAAAAAAGGAAAATAAGCAAAGACTTTAAAACTAAATAACAAATTATAATATGCATAAGTTGATGCGTATATATATACATACATAAATATATTTACATCTATATAATGATAAATTATTATTATGTATGGAAGTATCAGTGGTTAAAAATATTATCAAAACTTCTCCATTAGCAAAAATTCTTCCAACTCACACATAGCCGCATATTCCATTGAGAGTAGGTAAAAGCTGAAATATTTTAACAGCAGCTGTGTTTCTATCTTCCACGAATATGTTTCATTGATACTGGCCATGATCACATCTCTCAAGGATATAAACTCAGGAAATTCCCAGGTACTCAGATGAAAACGTAATGTATATATATATATATATATGTACATGTGTATATATATAAGTATATATATATCATATATATATATATATATATATATATATATATATATATATATATATATATATATATATATATATATATATATATATATATATATATATATATATATATATATATATATATATATATATATATATATATATATATATATATATATATATATATATATATATTAATCGTCGAGTATAAGTAATTGAAAATAAAAGATCTAAATGACCTTGGTTTTACGGTAATGAAAAAAATATGAAAATACTTTTTACAATACAAAAACTAAGAAAAGTTATCTTGAATTAGAATTTACGGGTAAAAATTCTAATTTAAATTTTTAATCTATTAGTAAGATTTTTTAAAGTATTTGTGTAGCCTCTCTTTGGGCTAAAAGAAAATAATTTTTATAAAAAAAAATAGAAATAATAATAGATAATATATTTGACTCTGTTTAATATTCATTATCTATTTTTAAATGCATCCAGCTAAATCCAAAAAAATTAATCAAATAGAAAGGCATTTAAGCGAAGTTTCAAACTTCCACTGATAAAATTTTTAATCTGATTTTAATGAAAATAGGGAGCAGAAATACTTTACCAAATACAATTTAAATCATAATTAATATTCTTGATTGAAAGCATTTCTCATTTTTAATATTCGATATATCGTTGAATGCAATTTAGAAAATTGCATATTTGCTGCAACGATTCCTAAGGAACAAAATCAAAAATGTAAGAATCTAATATCTAGTGGAAAGGAAAAATGGAATGAAATATCCATTTATGTTAAAATCTATTAAAATATAGCAATAAGATATTTGCTTAAAACCTGAAATCCAACACCAAGGAATTTGCATTTCAATAGAACTTTTTTCTTCTTATTTCAAATGCAGAAAAACGTTTTCGAAAAAAAAATCGTAATTCATTTTAGGAAATTACTTTAAGTAAGCGAGTTTCCCGTTTATGAAATCATTGAAAAAAGAAGAAATGTAAGTGAAATATTACTTTTTTCAGTTTTCACAATAAAAGAAAGTTTCATTTTCATAAATGAAATAAAATGATTTCTTCCAATATTATGTTGTCATATATATATATATATATATATATATATATATATATATATATATATATATATATATATATATATATATATATATATATATATATATATATATATATATATATATATATATCAAACCATTATTGAATAATTTAAATATGAAGTATAGTTAGAGAAAGTTTTATTACCTGCTAAGCTTTTAATCACTTAACTTTCAACAAACAAATTATGCCAAATTATTATATCATTTATAACTATGCAAATTATAAATAATTTTTTATAATGATTATTATTAAAATATTGTTTATAATTTACATATGAATAATATTTTAATTTGAACAAAATATTAAATAAGATATTAATAATAAATAATATTAAATAATTATTTATATAAATAATTTTTATTACTATATTATTTATTATTAATATTAAATAATACATAAATAATAAATAATATTTCAATTTGCTTGATTATAGTAGCAGCTATTAGTAGTACTAGTAGTAATTTTCATAAAAATATTATTTATATGCAAATTATGCATATATATAAGTAATATTTTTCTACATTTACTTCTGATAGATTAGAAACATCTATTAGAAATGAATGCACAAAAAATATTATTTATATGTATAAGAAAGTGTTAATATAGAGTATAAAAGTACAATTGAAGTATTGTGTAAAAACAGAAATTTACCAATCTGTTTTTCTTTATTACTTCTTTACTTATATTTTAAGCAAACAAAATACTTTTAAAATATGTTTCCCATTTCCTATTTCTGCCAATTGAATACAACCAACCGTTTAAACACACAATTTTGAAGTAAATGTATCAGATCTGTTAGAAAAGATCAAGAAATATTGGCACAGCTGCCGTATAATCCTTTGGCGGATTTTTTGGTGGATATTATAACTCATTTGGTAACTTGGATTTATTATAGCATCATAGAGATCGAGAATACTAGAACTATTCTATATTCTATTTTGTTAAATATTCTACTGTAGAATATTCTACATAACTACTACTATCGTCTCCGCGAAGGAGTTTAGAAAACTTTGTTTCAATTCTGCATTTTAATAAGAAAAAATATTCTTATATTTACATTTTTTCCTATGTTTTCATTTTTTTAATTACCAGGCAATTTAAATTTATTTTATAATTTATATTTACGTTTAAAAAATTGATGCTTCTATGCTTTTCATTGAATTTTTATTTAAATTTTCCGGAATTGTGTTATTCCTGTCAACTAGACTGCATAAAAATGTTTACAAAACTAGACTGCATAGCAATTTCAAAGTAAAAATGTTCAATGAAATTAATTGCTTTTGATACAGCATTCCAAAATAAACTCCTTATAGAAATAGGCATTATATGAAAAAATTTGTATTACCTCTTCAAATATTAGAATAAAATGTGCATTATGTTTTTAATTTTATACCTACAGTATTGAACAAAACATATGTTTTGGGCAATCTAAAAATGAAAGGAAAATCCAGGTGTTCTCGCATCAACCTCTAAGACATATTTTTCTCGAACATTATCTCATTGTTAATTGTTCTTCAATTACTTTTTCCACTTGTCTAGTTAGATGTCAAATTTCTATACACTATTCTTTAGAATATGACAACATTTTGTTGTTTGAGTTTTAAATTAATATCTAATTTTAGATTTCAAACAAAAAACATAACTGTGTCCTACAATTGTATTTAATTATTTGATAATTATTTAACTATTAAATTAAAATCTAACAAGATTTTCATAAAATAAGAATTAATTGTAAATAATGATTAATTGACATCAAATATGTTATTAAATTGCAGTATTTTGTCTTTTTTTTCTTGTAATCTGAAATATTTTAGTAATTCCTTTACAAGATTAGGGAATTTCTATTTCTCCTTATTTCACATTAATTAATTTTTCCTTGTGACTACGCTTACATAATTTAAATGCATGTACTTTTACATATTTAATACGTAAATTGCACGTAAAAATTAAGTAAGCACATACTTTTATTGGGATTGCATAAACAATCATCTTCGTCACACATGACGTAACAACAGAGTGGGGCAAAGCCTTCTGATCCAGATGCTTCCAACTATCTCTCAAGTAACTAAACTCATTCAGTTATTTGTTTCGAGGACCAAACAAGTCCTCTTCTACTGAATCTAGCCATAGTAGTTTAGATATTCCTCTTCTTCTTGTGTTATATAGTCTATTTGAAAGGATTTCCTTTAGCAGTAGCATAAATACTTACACTGATAATAAACTTTTTGATAATAAACTTTTTGTGGAGAATGTAAGTAAAATTTTTATTTATATACAAGACTCATTTATTTTAAAATGAATAAACTTTCAAAATAAGGTATGAGTTTATGAAAAAATAAGTGTGATTACTTCTAAGTAATCAAATTAATTTTAAAAGAAATTTTAACTTTCTATCTTCTTTAACTTACAGTGTATTCATTAAATTGTAAAGCATTGATCCAATAAGAAAGATTTTACAAGAGAAAAGCGTTCGATCTAATAAAAAATTTCATGTTCTGCACACAATTAGTTTTAAAATTGGTAAATAGTTTATAGCTTTTCATTGTACTTAATTGCTTCTTCATATTTTATATTTACAAATAGAAACTATCTTAATCTTCAAGTTTTCGTATAAAAATAGGCATTTATATTAATATATTGCATTTCAACAAATATTTATTTATTACACTTAAATGTGATCTTTACACTGTAATATGCATTTGAAAATTATTTTATCTGTCATATTAATAAATAAATTTATAGATTTAACATTGAAACTTGACAGGTCGTAAACTAATGCTAAAATTCTCAAGATCTGTTAATGTAATGGTAAAAATTATAAAACATTTAATGAGCAATTAAAATTCGATTTTAGTACATAACAATGAAATTTAAAAGCAAAATAGGTTTCTTTATTCGAAAAAAAGAGCTAGTACTATTTTCATTTTCGGAATAAAAGCGAGATAATTATCAACTCTCTTTTTCAAAGTTCTTCATTACACATTTAATTGCATACCATTAAAATTATTACAAAATAATCCTTTTTACTTGTATTATATATACAGGTCTTTTCTTTTGTTATTTTCCCTGATTATTCAAAGAATATTTCAAATGTGATTAGAAATTTTAATTAAAATTTAAAGTAAACTATTATTTTTTTGTTTCTTTTTAACTCCAATAATCTTTTTCCTAAGTATTACTTAAAAATAAAATAATTGGGGAGGGGATATAAAATGAAATAAAAAAAATCATAGTTTATTTTAAATCATACTTTTTAAAATATAAGAACATTTTAGATCCAAAATGCATTCCTGTATCAGTTTTGTGCTAAAATTTTGAAAACGTCAAATTTTATGAGAGCTTTTTATTGATTAGTATATAAAACACTTAATTTTTTTATAAGTTTTTAAGAAAAGTTCTCTCTCTCTCTTTTTTAAGTTGTGAAACACTTACAGTTTCTGCAGGAATAACAAGTATAGAAAATACTATAAATAAAATTTATTTCGTTCTTTTTTGTAGTGGTAAAGTATCAAAATATGGGGAAAAAATTAAGAAAAACATTATAAAAACTTGGAAATATAGAGACAGAATGTATTGTAATAATAAGTATATTGCGCCCTTACCAAACTCCAAGATGAATAAACTTTTGTTACGCTACCTCCCACACACACAAAGATAGTTCAATTTCTATCATCACAGATATTGAAAAAGAAAAAAGCGAGAATAAAAATCAAACTGTTTGCTTTTTTTGAAAAACAGAAAAAATGTTTAACGCTTGTAATATGCTGTTTTGGTACATACAAGGTAAACAAGAAAGCTCTTGCAGTTTTTAATGAATCTAAAGAACATGGCTTACAGGGACTGTAGCATATTGTTAGTCCTCGAAGTAATCACGATCGGCATTCAGCATCTTCTGATAACGTCTCTCCAGCTGTGCAATCCAATTTCTGTGATAAAACTTGGGAGTTTTGGACGCAAAGAAGTCCATGAGTGCATGGCGCAACTCTACTGGTGAAGGATTTTCCACCATGTTTATTAACTAGAGAAGGGAAGAGATGCAATCTGAAAGTGCAATGTCATGTGAGTAAGGAGGATGGTGCAAAGTCTCTCAACTAAGTGGTTTTATGGTATTTCTGGCTTCTCGTGCTATGTCACCCGCGTTATTGGCCAAGAACAGTACACCCTTGTGATTAATCAGTGCTCGTTATTCTATTGCAAAACCTATTGCCTGTTCTAATTGCTGCAAGTACAGGTTCCCAGTGACCATTTGACTCGTTGGTAGCAAATCATCGGAAACTACTTGACGATTAGTCCACCGGATCATGATCTTGCGGAGGTCCATCTCCCAACCTAAATTTGTGAAGCCAATGTCTGGCAATGCATTCATTCACAGCATTATCCCCAAGCGCTTGACATATTCGACGACTTGATGCAGAAACTAATAAGCCCACTTTGAAGTCATAAAGCAAGCAATTCTAAACGAGCTCCTTTGACACCTCCAACAAAATCACACCTGATTTGGCACCCTAGACTAAATTGCCACACTACACCGGTGGTATGATTAACGTTAAGCGAAAGGTTTGGACATCACAAATTAACGTAGACATTTCTCCAATCCACGAAATTCCAGTAACTCATTGAAAGAGAATCTGGTCACCCTCCCAACTACTCACCAAGGTAAATGATGTTTCACTTTGCTGATCTTGCTGAGCTGGGCAGCGGCGTGAAGCTACTGACACATTATGCTGTTTTGGTATAAATACACGTTATTGATATTTTTTATCGTGTTATCATTCATAACCATACTTCTTATATTTAAATCAAACAAAAGAAAGGCAAAACCAAGGTCTCTAAACACTGAATAAAATTTTAACATAAATTTAATTGAGTTATTTAAAGATTTAAACCAATACAGGGCTATCGTTTTACAAATTTTGCAATTAACCACAAGTTTTACTTTGATCAAAGTACAAAATGTAAGCAGATAAATAATGGAATTTTCATTTTCAGGAAGTTTAAGTTTAAAGTTCTTATTTCAAAATATTTAATTGGAACTCTTCATTTTGAGAACAAATTCCTAACTCGGTGAAGCATATTCATCTTTTGAATGTTTTCATGGACAATACACCGTGAATAATCTAAAAACATGCATAATGAACGTCAACTTTTATTCGAATGATAATCCTGTAAACTCGAAGGTCTCATCACAATACAGAACGTAACAACCGTAATTTTATTTGCATAGTAAAATTCGAACAATACCATCATACATTTTTGCAGAAATAACCTTAATATGTAAAACACTGATTACTTATTAAAGAAAGAACACAGAAAAATGTATATAATAATATCCAGAAAATTGCTTGGATAATCTTTAGTTGAATTGAAAGAAAGCAAAAACAACTAAGCAATACACAGTTTTATAAAACAATATGTTCAATTAAGCAAATTTCAGTGAAACTTTTAAATTAAAATTGCTTATTTTATTGAATATAAGTTTCTAATCTTAGAAAAAAAATATTGATGAAGAATTTTTTTGTCACTAGTATTGCATCCATGTGTTATAATTTTCTTGTATTAGTACCTGAACAAATAAGATAACTTGAAATATCATGAATGTGAGAAAAAATACAACCTTTATCAAGGCCCAAAATCTTATTTATAAAGTAAAAAATTATGTAAATTAACGAAATTTATCAAAATTGCTGAATATTTGCAAATTTCTTTACTTATTTTTGTTGCATTATATATATATATATATATATATATATATATATATATATATATATATATATATATATATGTGTGTGTGTGTGTGTGTATATATATATATATATATATATATATATATATATATATATATATATATATGTGTGTGTGTGTGTATATATATATGATATATATATATATATATATATATATATATATATATATATATATATATATATATATATATATATATATATATATATATATATATATATATATATATATATATATATATATATATATATATATATATATATATAAATGTATGTATGTATGTATGTATATGCATATAATAACATATATGCAATAAAAGATACAAATTACAGGATGCGAAAAAGGAATATATATATATATTCGTTTTTTGCATCCAGTAACTTTTTTTATTGCATATATGGCCCCTTTTAACAAATGTAAGAGTTAGACCACCCCTATTATGGAATTCCAAAATGTACATTACCAAATATGGTTTAGGAATGTCAACTGATTGATGAGATCATCTCATGCCACTATTCTTAACGAATCAGTGACCAGTATGCAGTATCCTTCCGAGGGGCTTAAGTTACTCGGGGCTTTATGGTTGAGCTCTCTTATCGAGAAGACGTGCTACCAAATCATGCTCGTCTTCACACAAAGAAATTGTTCAAGTTCATTGATAAATCTGATCAGTAATATTCTAACAGGTGTTGTTTCAAATTACAATCCGAATACTGAAAGATGGCCTCATGGTAATGGCTTAAGAGACAGTAATCCAATTATTTATTTACAAATAAACTTATAAATGCATATTTTACCTTAAAATTTGGAAGTTTATTAAATGACCTAAATAAAGCAATTTTTCTCTTTAATTATTTATTTATTTATTTTTAGCAGTTGAAACCACCTTCTATTAGTTGATGAACTAAAAATATTCCCCTTAAAGTTGTCCAATTAAGCATTCCTATTCAGAGCCAAAACTAATTAAATTTGAGAATCAAATTATTCAAAAACGATTTTTTTTTCTTTAAAAAACATTAAATAAGCTACTTCAATAGTTTAGATAAATCAATGAAATATAATACTGAATCTACTTTCAAAATCACATGAAAAAATCATGAAATAAATTTTTCAAACTATTCTTCGAATTTCTTCCGAAAAAGCATTACATACAAAGTTAGAAAATTATTAGTTTGCATTTTCAATAGTTTTACTCAAAGGCAATACATCTGGGTAATAGCAGCTAAGACAGATCTTTTTCATTTTGCCTCGATTGCTTAAGATTTATTTGAATAATATTTTAGGAATGAGAGTTTAATATTTTAGGAAGCTGTTTATATTCGGCAACGATTTTCTTGGTATGAAAAAATATTAATATGCATGTGATAAGATCCTTTATTAATTTATAAAACATAGCATTGGTAGATCACGTCGATTCTGAAAAAATGGCTGAATAACAGTTCTGAAATATTTATAGAAATCGTTCAATAAGGTATTGTAAAATCAGCTTGCTTAATTAGCTCCATAAATCATAATCCTGATCTGAACCATAACGCTGATCCATAAATCACTGAAAACTTGAATTTTACTGTTTCAGAAACATTCACACATTTACACGCAAATACATCATTCTCTTCTTTCCCATCAAATTATTACAATGTGTCATAACGACGAGTGAAAGCCTTAAGGCTTTCACTCGTCGTTATGACGGATTGTTTATCAGGTGTTGAACCGGAACACATGCTCACGCACCTACAATTAATCCAAATTCAATAATAGTCAGAACAAAATCAATATTGTTTTTTTCAGTATTTGTTATATAAGTTCTATGAGATATTTTGTTAATATATTCTCTTTATACTTATAAATATCGTTAATAAATTCGGTGTTAGTTTCCAACTCAAACGTAGGTGCTTTTAATAGTTTGAAATCTACTTTAAGCTATTGGGTTCAGTCAAAATAGCTCATATGTACAAAACTTTATGGTAGAGGGACAAATAAACCTCACATTTTAATTTAAAAAATATTTGTAAAAGACATGTTCTAATATTTTTTTTATTTGTAATATATTCCCACTAATAAAAATAATCTGTGTATAAGTATAACAACTTGAATCATGAAATTTATTTCATAAAATTTCTCGTTAAAAGATTGTTATCAAGCATGAGAGTTTAAAACATTTTATCTACAATGAATCTAACATCAAGGTAATCGCATATTACATACCACGTTGACTACTAAATAATTAGGGCTATAATTCTTAGCTCAACAAATCATAGATTCGATTCTCATTTTGGAGTTTTGCCTGTTTGTAGTAGTACAAAATCTACTTTAATTGTTGAATCCTGTGGAATTATCCAATGACTGCCAATTAAGTAACTGCAGTATGGCAAATACACTGCTGGCCACCCAAATCGCAGCCCCAAGAAAGACAAGAAATATTATAACGAAATTTATTTTGTAGGTAACATGTTGACCAAATATCAAATGATTAAATTTATTCACTTCTGTGAAGTGTGGCTCCTGCCAAAATCAGTAGCCAAAGTTGTCGACATTGTTTGAGATCATGGCTGCCTTCAGCGTTGATTCAAAGATACTTTGGACGTGTTCTTGGGGTACAACAGACTAACCAACTTCCACGTGTTGCCAAAGTTGATCTGGTGGGGCAGCTTAGAATGTAATCTGGGTCAATCGTTGAGCAACTATGGACCTTGTGTTTTTTATCAGCGAAAGATTCAAAGAGTGAGCCAGCCAAAGAAGCAATAAAATCTTATGTTTGACGAAGAACCCATGGACAATGCGTGGCACGTATGTTTAAGCCTTAATCTGTTGAAATATGGCTGAGGGCATGCCCTAAAGATCAGGAAAGACAACTGGCTCAAACACCTTGGAGATGTAGCGCTGGCTGTTTAAAGACCGGCAATGCTTACTAGAGGAGTGCGAGAGTGATATCCAATACCACCCCATACCATAATACCAGCTGCAGGACCAGTGTGGTGGTTCATAACGTAGCTGTATAGTATCCTCTCTCCAAGGTGTCTCTGGACAGTAATGTGTCCATCGTGGTGTTTCAGAAAGAAATCTGACTCGTCAGTATAAACTGTTTCATTCCATTCTGCCGTCCACATCCTTCTTTCATCGCATCATTGGCAGCGGAGACGTCTGTGATTCTGCGTCAAGGGTAGACGAAGCAATGGACGTCTTACAGACAAACCACTTTGCTGTAAATGGCGTCGAATGGTACGCACAGATACTGGATAATGCGTTACAGACTGAATGTGCTGTGCTATGGTTTGTGATGTGGCTGAGTGATCCATCACTGCCATGCGCATAATTTACCTGTCATCACATGAAGTATTACACTGAGGTGGATGTGATCGAACACGTCGATCCATCGTATCCTCCTGTATCCAACGATCCCATATCCGCATTACTGTTGTTTGGTTTCGTCCAACACGAATACTTATTTCCCTGAAAGATAATCCACAATCTCGGTAGGTCACTATCCTTCCATTGTCAAACTCGGATACTTGATCAAAAAATGATAGCTGTTTCTACGAGACATAATTGATCGCTTTTTTTGAAAAAACCACAAGAAAAACACAATTGCTGAACTTGAAATCGTAGAAATCTCAAAACCTTGAATAGCGCTTTAAAGTGGCGCCACAAGTGGGTGTGATGTGCGTCTGCGCTGAAATTCTATTCATTTTCATATCTTACCTCTGCTAATGCATGTTGTAAATTTCGTGTTATTTCCATGCTTCCTTCAGGATATTGCATTCATGGTGGCCAGCAGTGCATATACAGGCCAAAGAATCGAACACTTATAACACAAAGATTATTTTAATCTACATTATAATTTATCTACCATATTTAAATATATCCATGAGCCATCCCTCCAAAATTTAAAGCTGTTATATATGTGGCGGAATTTTTCCTAATACAAATTTCTTGGCTCGGGCTATTTTGATTCAGTTTACTAAAGAAATACTTTCTATAAGTTGCTGCTCTTGATAATGGGATGTAGAAAAAAATCTTAACATTAGGTCTTAAAATATGTAGCCTGAAAAAGCAGAAAAGTAACAAAAAATATTTAAAAAAATTCTTTCATTATTAACTTTTTGTCAATTTTAATGGCAACAGATATAACTATCGCACTTGCATTCTGAAGTTATGACTATAAATGGTAAAATATTTGATATTGGAGTTAAGCACATTCACTTATTCTACTGAGGGAAAGAAAGACTTAATAAACTTATCAAACTTTCAAGGGCTTCAAAACTTTTATCAGAATTCTATTCGCGCGATGCAGAAAAAATTTATAGAAATGATAGGACGATTTTGCATGTACAGAAATTGAGTAATTTTTGTAATTAAGACTGCAAACATATGCATAATTTTTGTTTCATTCAAGGAAAAGAGTGAGAAAGAATTGACAAATATATGAAAAATTCATGGACGGAAACTAGTGTTTATCATGAATCATTTTACTATCTGTAAAACATATTAGAGCATAAATATTTTATGAAAATCAAAATGTCATGTGGCATGGTAAAAAAGCTTTGATGTAGATAAAATTTTGTTATTTAGATAAATATTAGAATATTTGAAATTACAGAATTATAGAATGATTTTGAATCTAAAGATGATACCTTTCATCTAAATCATATCCAATTAAATGAGAGTTCTTCATATCCAATTAAAATCGAGTAAATGATATCCAATTAAAATCGAGATTGCTTTTCTTCTCATTAGACTATGAATGACCACATAGCAAATTCCTAAAAGTTATACGCACATGCTTAGTTCTTGATTTCTTTATTACAAATTGCTCATACAAACTAATACTATAATGGAAGACTTTCCAGCTTTATTCTTAGAATATACACTGAAGTGCTCGTATGTTCAACTCACACTGCTAGAGGAAAGTCAAATTCATCATTTTAATTCTAATTTTTCATTTTTTTTTTTTTCATATCTGCTATTTTTCAATTTTGTCATTCAGTTCCATAATTTTAATATGGAATATAAGCTATCAACGATTGAATTACATTATTCTTTTGTTAAGAACATTCTGATCTTTTACCCTCAAACTCTTTTCTATTATCATTTACAAGTTTTTTTATATTTAGAATTAAATTTCTTTCATAAGCCGAAAGATCGTCAAGAGTTACTCAGATTTTACAGACAAAATAACAACAGATTTTAGTCGAAGAAATAAATCCTAACTAGACTTAGAAGAAAAGATCCTTAAAGACCATAAAGTAATGAAATTTTCTGAATGAGTTATCAAATACTCAACATACATACATCTTCATAACTTAATCTATAAAGTTTATCAAAAATACATGCATCACATAATTGATCTTAAATATTTAATTTATGTCCAATTCATAATTTTAGAAACATTTTACATAATTTTCATTCTAATGACTCCAATGTTCATGTTAGTGTTGTAGAAGAAAACCATGCGGTATATCTGTGTTTACATCAATAGATTCGTTTAGGGGGAGAAACTTCATAGCTATTTTATTAAGTCATTTTCATAGACTAATGGTGAACACAAATATTGCCATTCTTCAACCAATGTTCTCGAACAGTTGACTCAAAATAGCTATTCTATCATGAATAGCCAATACAAAAAATAAAATCTTACTTATATCTAGAGTAAAACAGACGCCTAAAAATTCCTTGTATTGCTTTTGGACATTAATTTCCATGGTAATTTTAAGCACTCCTTTCGCAAGAGCTGAAATAATTTGTCCACTATCAATAACTCTATATTGCGATTCAAACTTTTCATAATTATCAAAGCTTTTATTATTTACAGTAATTTGGTTTAATGCTCTATAGTTAAAATATCATTCGTCTGAATTATTGAATTAATTTGTTCTAAAAGAAAACTTCCCAACAAAGAACAATAAAATATTTTACATCTTTTTTTTAATTGATTTTTTTTTCTTAATTTTCTTCTTAATCTTAATTTTTTGTTTTTTGTAAGACCTTTTTCTCAATTGTATTAGCGTTGTTCTTTTTATTTTTGAATTTTCTCTCATACGAACACAGTTGAGTTCTTAGTTTTTCGGGGTGTGTGTGTGTGATCCATTTATTGTTACTTAGAAGCAACTAACATGATTCAAATGAACAATAATTATTTAGTAATGTATTTACCATTGTACAGGAAGTATTTCTTCTATCAACGAATTTGTTAAAACTATCATATCCTTTTTATTAGCTATTTAAAAAATTTTAAACCATTTTTAAAAACTTTTAAATAATTTTTTTTTCTAAATTTTAAATCTGACAGCCGTTTTTGCTTGTTCATGGGTTTCATTTGAATCTATACTAATTCCATCCCTTGAGTTTCTTTAATAAAATTTAATAAATAAAAATATAAAAAATATATATTTTATTTTATTTTATTTATTAAAAATAAATCTTTAATAAAAAAATGAAATTAAATATAAATAAGCTTTTGAGACTTAAGAAATATTCAGAGTAATCCCAGTGGGTTTAAAATCTTAATTTAGTTTTCAATTTAATGGCTTACTTAATACCCTTAACTTACTTTAGTAAGTTAACTGTATACGAAACAAACTATGAATCGTTGTTTAATTATATTGAGTAATTAAATAAAGATGAATTTAAGAACAAAAATTTCCGTACCAAATAACTAACACGATGAAAATCTGAGAACAAAAACTGAAATTTCTATCGATATAGTCAAAAATTATAAATTAAAATTATTTTCTTTTAACATAAAAGTTAAAATACTTTAAGCTTCTGAGTTTGGAGAAAAACGCCCCCAAATATTTAAAAGGCACTCAAATGAATACTTTAGTTATGGCCCATATGTTTATTAGAACCAAATGTTCAATTTGCTGACTAATCGCTAAAGCTTGACAAGTAGTAAAAAAAAAATTTTTTTTTTGACCTTTTTGTGAGAATAACGGACTATGTAAATAGATACCATGACACCGTTCTAATATAAATAGATACCATGACACCGTTCTAATATAAATCGATATATATATATGTAAATAAAATTATAAAATTAATATGGTAGTATTGAAATCATATTGCTTACAACATATCAAGCATTTGACAATATCGTTTATTTTTCTTTGCAAAACCCTGTCAAATAAAAACTTCTTTATCATTTTATCCTAAAAAATTTTTTACATCTATCATATAGTTATAACTATACAATCCTATAGTACTATACAAAATTATGACTTTTAATACTTTGAACGAATAAGTAAGAGAGCAATATAAAATGGATTTATAGTATTGTTTCAGATTAAGTATCATAAAGAGAAATATATATAATTTAAATATAATGGTAAGTACACGACCTAGTAAAATATCTTTAATGGTATAATCAGTTAAATTATAAGAATAAAACAATACAATACTATACTAAAGTACAAGCACTTATTGTACAAGTGCAAGCTTGTACAATAAGTTGTTTATAATTTCCGATTTACATCTTATGAAATGTGTGATTGCTGATATTTTTATTTCTGAGGACCCGTACTTTGATAATTTCGAAATATTATGTTATTTTTATGATTTCTTTATAAAAAGATTTTTTTTTGCTTAAATGAATTTATAAAAATATATTTTTATTTTCTTTAACAAAAAAATTTCAAAATTTTCTAATCGCTTTAATTAGACCTTTGAAGAAAGTACTTTGTTTCCTGAATCCATAAACTGAAATTATTAATTACCATATTTTTCCTTTTATTATAATATGTAATTTATTATTAAAATTGGTGTAATTTAATTATTGGTATCTATTGTCTATTTACATATTTATATTATTTTTAAAGTGTTTTTCATCTTCAAATTCTTTGTATTTTTTCATTTCTGTCAGGAAGCATTATACCTTCAGTTCGAAGAATTCCATATATTATCCTTCGTAAATAAAATTATGCCTTTTTATTATTTTGCAATATATCAGAGTATATTATTTTTTTATTTGGATGAAATTATAGTGCCCTTATAACTTCTTACAATGCTAAATTGTAGTGTATTTTATAGTAATGTTCATTGAAGCAGCTGGAGCGTAATAATTATTTTATTCAAAAATGGAACGACACACTTATACACACATACATGTATTGACATTATCGAATTGTTCTGTTTCTAAACATTCTTATAGTCTCGAACTAAGAGTACTCTCCTTACTTTCATTTTTAAGAATACTACATTCTCCTACACTTAAATTACGTAGTCCGGTGGTTGTCGTATTCTTGCTGATCTTCGAATAGGAGGACTTAATGGAGCACCGGAACCATTAGAAACATCAGATACTGGCTTACTATAATTCTTCGCAATTCGAACTTCTGATGGCATGGGGTCGAAATGATTTCCAGTAAGAAGCGATTTCCTCGGATAGATGACATCCGGCTTTGGGGAAAATGTAACTGTTGGAATTTTAGGAACCTCACATTTCCTCAATTGATTTATGTGTCTTTTTATAGTTTTCCCGCCATCGAGTTTAATTAAATAGTGTAATTTACCAGTTCGTTATTTAAAGATGCCAAATTTCCATGACAGCTTATTCTTGGCATAAGTACGTAATTGTACACGATCTCCCACACTTAAAATTCTTTGATTTGGAATAGTGGGTGAAGTATATGTATATTTGAATCCCTTACTTGGTGGACGTAATAAATCTAGTTTAATTCGAATTTGGCACCAAATACGAATTTCAAATTCGTATTCTGGATGGTAATGGAGTTGCTCGATAACGAAATAAAATTTCTCTTACCTTCTCGGGTATTGAGTTCTTTTCATTGGACATTGACTTTAATTTCTGTTTAAGGGTTTTTACATTAAGTTCAGCTAACCCGTTAGTTGCAGGATGACCTGGAGCTATTGTCTTATGAATAATTCCATTTTCTTTACAAAATTCTGTAAATTCGATACATGTAAATATAGATGCGTTGTCAGATACAAGGACATGAGGCAATCCATGCACACTGAAAATATCCTTTAATAATCAATCTTATTGTTGAAATAGCTGATGGAGAGCATTGTTGAATTTTAACTTCAGGCCATTTTGATCTTGCATCCATTACTATCAAAAAACTATATCCCAAAAAAGGCCCAATGATGATTTGATTTTTTTTCAGGATTATCTTTTACTTCTGCACAACTTCTACATTCTCGAACTAGTTGCTCTATATCTCGATCGATGTTTTTCCAACAACAATATCTTCGGGCAAGATTCTTCATTTTGACTATTCCTAAATATGTGTGATGAAGTTCTTTTAATATCCCTGTTCGAAATTTTTCAAGAATGAACACTCGATGTCGTTTAAAAATTACTCCATCTTGTAATGTATTCATAATCATATTTGTTACCTAATAAAAGTTCATGTTTTAAAGCTGACAATTCTGGATCCTCCTCTGTCTCTTTAGAGATTGTCTCAAACGTAATGGAAGAAGTTATAATTTGGTTAACAGTCTGGCAGTGAATAATATCATCATCTTGTAAGATACATGGATCTTTAAGTTTTAGTGATGCTCTTGAGAGATAATCGACATTCTGATTTTCTTCACTTTTTCTTTGTTGGACTTTATAATTATATTCACCAAGAAATGCTGCATATCTTAGTAATCGGGATGATGTCATAGAAGATATTTTACTATCGTGATGAAAAATTCTATATAACAGGCGGTTATCAATTATTAGTGTAAATTCTCTACCATAGATGCAGTTATGAAATTTTTTAATTGTAAATTTGATGGCTAATGCTTTACGATCTAGTTGACTGTAATTTTGTTCAGAAATTGTTAGGAATCTAGATGTAAAGGCAACTGGTTTCCCGATACCATTTACTATGTGGGATAAAACTCCAGCGATGCCTGTTGGGCTGGCGTCACAAACAACTACAATGGGTAAATTTGGATTGTCTAGCATCAAAACCCTATCTAGAAATCTCATTTTTCAATTTAATAAAGGCAGATTCACAGTTAGAAGACCAGTAGAATTTTTTATTTTTCCATAGAAGTTGTCTTAAAGGATAAGTCAGAGAAGATGCATTTGAGAGAAATTTAGAATAATAGGTAACCATTCTTAAGAAACGTTTCAATTCTTCAATATTTTTCGCTCGCGGAGCATGAATAATGGCTTCGTTTTCTTTGGTCATTTTGATATTTCGTTTTGTTGAATTACATAGCCTAAATATGAAATTTTGTCTTTGAAAAAATAACATTTTGAATATTTACATGCATATTGAATTTTTGAGCATTCGATCAGATGATCATAGCATTCTGAAAAAGTTTCTCCGTGTACTATAATATCGTCAAAGTGTGTAGATACACCTGGTAGACCCATGAATATTCGATCTAATATTCTGTGGAATTCACTAGGAGCAGATTTGATGCCAAAAGATAAATGATTTATTTGAAAAGTCCCTTGATGAGTAGATATAGTTTGAATTACCTTACTTTCGTCATCAACCACTACGTATAAATATGCTTTGAAATAGTCTAGAGTGCAGAAAAATTTAGAGTTCCGAAGACTATTCAGTATTTCATCTATCTTTGGGATTGGATAATGTGCACTTTGTAGTTGAGGGCTTACAGCTACTTTATAGTCAACACATAATCGAACACTACCATCAGGCTTGGGTATAACAAGAGGCGAACCCCAGTCGCTACAATCTATTTTTGTAATTATCTGATCTTGCTCAAGAATTTTAAGTTCTTCGTCAACTTTCTCGCGTAAGGCAAAAAGTACTTCACTAGCTTTTAAAAATACAGGTTTCGAATTTTCTCGGAGTTTTAATGAGCACGTAAAATTAGGTATTTTTCCCACTTTTTGTTCAAACACAGTAGGAAATCAACATCAGTAGGTTCAAACACAGTCATCAATAATATTAGAAATATTGACAGTATTTATTTGAATTTCTTCAGGTTGATTACACTTATCGATATCAGATAAATTTATTTTTAAACGTCGAATCCATGTTCTTCCTAACACTGGTGTAAACATATCTGGAACTATATACAAAGTTTCTGTACTTGTGAGATTTTTATATTTGACTAAAACTTTGACAAAACCTAATGATTCGAAAATTCCGTGAGTATAAGATCGAAACTTCACGTCTGTAGGTTGTAAAACTTTTGTTAAATTCCGTAAATTGAAAGCTTGTTTAGGTAAAAATCAAAATCCTGCACAGGAATCGACTTCACATTTTTGTATTTTCCCATCTATCTGCACATTAACCCAGAATTTTTCAGAGTCCGTTGTAAATTTTGAAAATATCAACAACTTTAGTCATATTAGAAAAAATATTGACTGCATCAATATCTGTAACATATTCATCTTTTTCAACAGATTGAATTTCACCAGCCTTTTTATTTTTCAGCAGTGTTGATAAACAGACTTTTTGAACGTGTCCCTTTCACTTACAATGTGTACTGTATAATTTTGTTATGTCAGCACGACATACTTTAGAAAGGTGATTTGAACGTCCGCATCGTCAGCATGAATTGTAAATACCAAGTTCACGAAAATTTAGTGTTGATGAAAATCTATGTCGATAAATTGACCTGTTTCGCTTTTGAGAAAAATCTCGCTTTGCAACATTTGAGTAATTTGTTTTAAAAGTACTTCGAGTTCTAAAAATTTTAGTAACTTCGTCTGATTTTCCACTAAAATTGTGTTTCGATAATTTACGGTTGTGTAATTTCGAAGTTTCTAAAGCTAAAGCTTGTTCAACAGCTACATCGAATGCTAGATCTGAAACCATTAAAAGTTTCTCTTAAATAAAGTCATCTTCTAAACCTCTAATAAACTGTGCTCTCAAAAATAAATTAGCAACAGATTTTTCACATCTACAATTAAAATCACAAGTAGAAGTAAATTTTCCAATTGCGGTAACATAATCAGAAACACTTTCGTTTTCGTTTTGAAAACGAGGTAGAAATCTGTGTTGTTCGATAATAACATTAGATTTAGGACATAAATGCTTTCCAAGAACAGAAATTATTTCATCATACGATAAATCATTCGGAATTTTAGGTGCAATTAAATAACACAAGAAATTATAATGTTCAGATCCAATGCAGTTCAGTATTATTTTTACACACAAATCTTTATCTTACAAAACATCTTTGATTTGTAAATAATTTTGAAATCTTTGTTTATATTCCAAAAATGTTTCTGTTGAAGAATTAAAACATTGGAAATTTGATAAAAATGTTATCGCAACTTTTTCTTGAGGATCTGTAATGTCCTTACTTCGTTCTTGTTTCAAAATAAGATCGGCAAGTCGATCATTTCTTGTTGTAATTACCTTTAATAAAGTTGAAAATTGTTCTGCATCCATGATATTTTTTGTTTATCCTCGTCGCCAATTTATAGTAGTGTATTTTATAGTAATGTTCATTGAAGCAGCTGGAGTGTAATAATTATTTTATTCAAAAATGGGACGACACATATATACACACATACATGTATTGACATTATCGAATTGTTCTGTTTGTAAACATTTATATAGTCTCGAATAAAGAGTGCTCTGCTTACTTTCGTTTTTAAGAATACTACATAGAATTTTAATTCACGGTATGGCAACGAGTTCCTGTGGAAATAAAATTTGCAGTTAGAAATCTGGCTACAAAAATCTGCATTGACCATTTCCCTCGTGTTTCTTGATTCATCTTCATAACATACAAAGGTATTTATTAATATTATAATATTAATAGCTTTTTAATTTTCTCTTAACTTTGCATGAAATCAGGTCGCATTTTAACAGTTAGCGAATTTGTATGAAACAAATCATGAGTTATACATTTCCGGCAAATATTTTCCCTCGGCACTCCTGTGCCGCTGTATCTATTCAAAGAAAGCATGGGAAGCAATATGAATTATCAGTTCAGTTTCTCATTAAAAAATATTATAATCTTAACTTTTCTCACTCATCATCTTTTTGATCTTTATAAATTCATCGGAATAAATGTCAAACTATAACATTGCCAATTTCTATAAAAGGAAATGTAGGGAGAACAATTGGAGTAGAGTAGTTGAGATAAAAGATACATTCTAACACTTCCCTCTCCGAATCGAAGTAGTTCGTTATGTCCTTGGTGAATTATAATACTTTCTATCATTTACTTTTTATTGCGTGCCATATGTAAATTTTGTGAGTTTTTAAAATGTTAATTTTTTGCACAGGTTTTGTATTAATAAATAAAATTACTAATTAGCATTTTTTATTAACTAATAAAATTTGGTGATTGATTTAATAATTTATATCAAAACGTTTTATGCATATAATTTAGTTGATTGTATAATATATATTTTACTAGAGAGACTATCTACATATTTATGTAAATTTTATATTGCTCTATACTCTTATTTATTCTTTCAATATATTAAAAATCATTATACTCTTGTATTTTATCATTTATAAAATAATATTTCAACAATTATTTTCTGTATAATAAGAATTCTTCTCTTTAATGTTTTATTTTACTGCTTTTTATTCTGCTATAACTTGTAAACTGTCTTTGATTGAACTTATAGTAAGCTGCCTTTGAAAACCTACCTTTCTATTGCTGAAATATATAATTTATATATCTCAAAACAATTTTTTAAAACTAAAATTTTGTATAAGAGTAGTAAAGATTTATCTAATTAATAGGACTTTTTTTGATTTTTTAGTTATAATGTATAAAAATTTGTTCCAACATATTCATGTTTTGCAAGAAAAGTTTTAAAGGTATTATAAATATGTATCAAAATTTCCTTCTAATGTTATAATGTTGCTGTCATAAGCTTAAAGTTGACAAAGCTTTTGCGTTTTTAATCAATTTTAAATATCTTTGCATCATTCTTGTTTTTGTAATTATGACAGTTACATAATTGTTTCTATTGTTTATTTTGGGAAAATTTTAAAAATGTCAATTTGAGTAAAGCTGTATATTATAAACCTATCAGCAAATGTTCACTCTATTGCTTAATATTTTATAAAATTTGTACAAAATGATTTATTTTCTTGTTTAGCAAACTTTGCCTGATCACGTTGGATACATGATGTCTAACTTAAAAATTTTGGCTAAACTGAGTATTACGGTCAGACCTCAGTTTTACCCGGTTTAGATATAGTGCCGGAATTTCAATACTGTCTTTTATATTCGTTTTGTATTTCGCTGTGAATATAGCGTAGGAATTTCAATCCTTACTTGTACTTGGCGAAAAAAATCCAAAAAATCGCCAAACTTCGACCGTATTACTCAGTTTTACCAAAATTTTATTTTGCAATTGTAATCTAGTATTTCGTATGTTGAATTGATATTACTCTAATATTAATTCAAGATATTGTTTCTCTAAAGTAAGAACTCCCCCTATTAGGGTTTATTGCCTTTATGCTACTCAGTAAAATTAAGAATTTGCCACTCTAAAGAAATAATTAAATTTTGATTATCATAAACTGAGGATAATTCAAATATAGGAGTCCACTTAACTTAATTATTACTTTAAGAAAATTTAATGTTTCCTTTCTCTTATTGATCTAATATTGGATTCAATAAACAATTTAATAAAAAATTTAAATAAAATTAAAATTTATTTTTTAATTAATTTTATATAAAACTTAAAGGATGGTAAAAGTTTTTAATTGAACCTTTTGATTTTTTGACTCCAAGATGTGACTATCAAGGTTGCTGATACATAAAAACTAAAATAAATACCAGGGTTACCAGAAATTAAATATTTTACCAAATTAAGATTCTACACTGTACCTAAAATGAGAGTAGTTTAGAAGTTCCTATATAATTGTAATATAATGAAATAGTTAGATTAGCATTTTGAAATTGTTAAAGATTTTTATTTTCATTTGAAAAAACTAATTAGTATTTCTAAGATTGTTGACAATATTTTTTTCTAACTTTAATTTGAAGAATAAAGGTATAAAATGAAATTCCTCTTTTTTGGTAGAAAATTGTATATTTCATTTTAATTATTACATTATTAATATATTTAATTATTATAAATTAACAAAAAATGCTTTTACAGGAATTTATTATTTTATAGTAAAACTTTAAGGTAAGTAATTTTAACTTGCCTGTGCCAAAATGTATCATGAAGAAAATGTATTTATTTTATAAAATTAAATTTTATTCAAAAATATCAATATTTATATAACAGAAAATTGCATAGAATTATACTTACAAGTTTTACACACAGTTAAAAATCTTTGTTATAAAATTTATAAACTCAGCTGTCTACTAAAAAGCAAGTCAATTGAATTAAATTATACTACAGTGTGTTGAATCAGTAAATAAACTGTATAAAAGACATTTAGATTAATTAGGAAAGTTTAATAAAGCTTTGACATTTACACCATAGTGTTTCTTCACGAAGTCTTATTTTTCAGTGTATTAACATCACATAGCTCGTGTGATAGCTTTATATGAGGTTTTCTTCACTGAGCTTCAAAATTCTTCAGCAGTTCATTGTTTTCTTTTTTATATAATATATTTTTAAAATATCAAATTTATGTACTATTGTAAAATTATTAATTTTATAAGGCCTAGGGTTTTCCATATGGACATCTTTTCACTGGGTGTTTGATATTCTATTGAACTGAATAAAATCTTGTTTATTTTGAATTCAGCTATTTAACACATTACAAGTATTTGCTTTCTTAACTTTTTCAGTGCTGTATTGTTTATTAAATGTCAATTCTCAAACAAATGATTTACTTTTTATTTTTTGACACTTCATTGCAGTAAGAATTAAAATAGTGCATCAAAGTTTTTGAAAAAGATTAAATAAAACAGTTATATTATTTTTTTCTTTTCAAGAATTCTTTTTATATAACATTGAAAAAAATATCTTTCCAGTTACAATAAATATTGCATGTTATGTTCTTAGAAAAAGGTTCTTTTTAGCTTAATATTATAAATAAAGGGAATTGCTCAAAAGTATATGTGAACTATAAATATCAATTAATATTTTTTATGTTTACATTAATAAGTAATGTTATAAAAACTAGAATGCTGTCTTGTTATCATGTACATAAATAAAAATTCAGAAAAGTCAAGTTTTCTATATCATTTTTAGTTTTACCAGGTTTAACTCTCTTTAAAAACCAAACAAATAATTGTAACAAATTATTTGAACTGTAGTTTGCTTTGTGGTCTGATATTATATTACCTGCCATGTTAAAAGTTTTTTCTAGAACTGTATTCTTTGTGGATTTTGACTGTTTAAACTAGTTTTTGACAGTATTCGCAACAAAAGCTTTGTTAAAAGCTGATTTTATATAGTATAAACTTATTTTTGTATAAACTAAAAATATCATTCATGTATGCCTTACAAGTTACTATTACTTTACAATATGAAGAAAAATTAATATAAAACATTTGAATTACTGGCTACTTAAATTTTACAAAAATCTTCATAAAAATATATTTATAGAATTTTTTTTATGTTAACATTTGTTGATATTTAATTTGTATCATATTTCCTATTTAACTGAAAACTTTCTGCTAAATATATTTTTCTTTTTTTTGTTAAATTTTACATTAATAACTCTTGTAAATACTGCCTTTTTTCTTTTTAGTAATCAGTTACTATACATCCACAAAATTTGCCAAAAACTAATTGATAAAAAAAATCCTTCATTTTTCTTTTTAGAATACTGATTGGCTTAAGGATAGCAAAGCTTATTTCTATTCAAACTGTAAACCCATTTATTGAAATTGAAAAATTTTAAATTTTTTTGTGATTTAAATTTTATGGAGGATTTACATTTTTAACAAATGATATTATTGGTATTATAATAATATTCTTTGTCTTATGTTTAATAGCAATGATCTATTGTCATTATTTGAGTAAGAAAATATTTTTGAAACCAAATTATCTATTATGTTATATATTGAAACAAATCATGATTATAAAATAATTTATTTAATCTAAAATTCATCATCAAACATGTGTATTTCTTATATTACATATATATTTTCTAGAATCAAGTTTTTCTTATATGAATTATTTCTATTAGGCTTCCATATTTTATGGAAATAATTCTCTTTATTGATATTATATTCTCAGTATACTTGAACTTAATTGTATTACAATTAAATTATCTTTTTTAAAAAAATTTTATGCAGGAAATAGAATTTCATTAATTAGTGATTTCAATATATCTAGACATAAATATTTCTTATATTATTTTCAATATTCTTATTTTAAAAATGAGAAAAGTATGATAATTTTTAAAAAAATAGATTATGTGTTACATTAATACAAATTATCATTAGGTATCATTCTAGATGTAATGATAAAAAGTCAGTAAGAAATATAAATAAAATATTAAATTTATAGGTTAATACAACTTTTTTTGTTTATATATTAGTCTTTAAAGTTAAAAGATGTTTTATTATTTGTTTAAAAACTAGATTACTAAGTATTTAGGAAAAGTTTTAATTTTTATTCAGCAAGTTATTGGGGAAACTTTATCTCATATTTGTATTCTTTTGTTTTGAATGAGTATATATCTATTTTTGAAAAATTGTTAACATCTTGAAATACTCAATAAATTGATATGATTCTAATGAAGATGTTTAAAATCTCTAAAATTTCCAATTATTTTAATAAATATATTAATGTTATATCTGTAAATTCATAAAGACTTTTTAAATCATTAAATAAAATTCTTACTTGAATAAAAAAATTTAATTTTTGCAATAATTTATTTTTATTATCTACAAATATAATTGAAAAATGTTGCATATACATATTTGGTTCAGAATTTTTTAAATAAAATAAAAAATATTATTTAATCTGTTGATAACTCCTGGAAAATTTTTGACTCCTTAAAACTCCTGGAATTTGATTCTTGGAAATCTGTACAAACCTTGATACTGTAGTCTGTGATTCATTAATAAAAACTTTATAAAGCAGTTTTCTCTCCCTCTTTCTCCTATAAAAGAGAAAAACTCTTAATAAATTTATACAAAATAAACGATGTATGCCTTATATAAAGTAAGGTTCCTAACGTATTAAAAGCACTGGAATTTCATTAAACATTGCAAACTTTATATATGTTTTATTGTAATAACTGTAAAATTATTGCAATTTATTTTTCCTGTTCAAAAGTGCACTTGTGTTGAATTGATGAATGGGCAGTAAGGTATATTTTATTTATTGTATTGGGATTCATTTGCATTGTTATATATTTATATAAGTTATATATTTTGCCATCGAGAGGAAAAATTTTAAATTTCTGTCAAGTTTTTTTTTAAGATTAATTTATATAAACACATAGGCTTGGTTATTACTAATTATTTAACAAAAGAATATTATGTATATATACATAAAATTTAATTTTTCTCTATTAGAGTACTAAGTTTGCTGATAAATATAATTTTCTTTGAAATATTAAAGCATTCAGTGTAAACTTGATTTAATGTAAAAATATAACTTCCTAATATTTGATTAATGTGATATTTTTATTTGCAGATTTGAATTAAAAATATTGTTCTAGCATCCTAGTTTTCAAATCTTTATCAAAAAAAGTAAGTTTATATTTACTAATCAATAATTTATTTTATCTTTCTCAACCACTAAATTTATTGTGTTTTAAGTTTAAATTAAATGTTGATTAGTTAATTATATTGTTTAGTATACATACTGTGTTGATTATTATATTTCTTAAACAGAGAAAGAGATATATATACTGCAATATGTATATAATATTGGTTACCATATTATTGCTTATCTATCACTGCTAATCCGTATTACTTATGTTGCATGAATGCGCAATTATATAGAATTGTGTTTGCAATTTTTGTCATATTAACTTTCAAAATTTCAATTTGTCTGGTTCTATTATGGTTGCTATTTAAATTATTTTTGTGAAGAAATTTTTTCAGCATTTTCTAGAATATATACAAATGTTTGTCATAAAATAATTAACTGAATTTAAAAAATCCTCTATTTTTACTTTGCCAAGTATATTTAACATGTGAGATTAATTAGCTAAAATGAAAAATTAAATTTTATTAATACTTGTTTTTGTATTTATGCTAATACAGCTATTGGCAAGCATCATTATGTTTCGGGTGAAAAATTTACTAGTAATCAGTTTTTTTAAGGGGGAATATTTGTGTTGCAATAGCAACAAAGTTGTTTGCAGACATGCTAAAATTCAAATTACTTAGAAAGTCTGGTAAGTTATTTAGAATGGTTTCAAAGAGTGAATTACAGAGTTAAAATTATGTATGATCTATCAGCAGGGTTCGCACAGCTCCTGGAAACTCTTTAAATTCCAAAAAAATTTTAATGGCCCTTGAAAATCGTGAATTACTCCTGGAATTTTTCCTTACCTTGATGCATTTATTTTTTCTAGAAAATCTTATTTTTTGAATATTTTAAAATTTTTAATAAAATTGTCGGAAAACATAATTTAGTATTAGTTTTTAATGTTCCCATTAGATGGGGGCATGATCAATATTAATTGTTTGTATTCTTAATTATTGATTTGTATTAATGGTTTCAATTATGTAATTCAGCTACAATAATTCCATGATAATTCGGTTTAGTAGTATCTAGATTTTTGTAAAGTGAAGTAATCACCAAACAAAATCAATATGTTGTGCAATTAAGATGGGCGATTTTAATTGATTATTTTTTTATTTGCTGCTGTTTTCCTTATATTGTATAAAATTCTTTGAATTTTAATATTTAAATATAAATTTTTTTAGTTAAAACATTCTTTCCATGTCTCCCTTGATGAAAATTGCATGTAATTTAATTGAATCAAGATAAATTAGTTAATATGCCTGGTTGAAAGTGTCTTTTCAATGACCATTGAACTTCTGGAAAAGCCATACAAAGATTTTCTTTTGCATGGTTCAGAAAAAAACACGTGCCCATTGTCTGTTTTGCAAGAAAGACTTCTGTTTTTAAGTATGGGCAAATCAACAATTAAATCCCACATGAAAGGGAAAAGCATATTTATTAGGACTAGCTATATCTGATCTACTCATTTAAAGAGTTTTGCACTTCTGCTGATCTTGTTAAAGAATGTGAACCCAAAGCATCCTCTGAAATTTTAGATTCATTTGTTTCTTCAAAAGAAGTTTTAAAGGCTGAAATTCTATGGACTCTTAAAGTTTTAAACAACAGATTTAGCTACAGTTCTTGTAACAATATAAATTGCCTCTTTCAAGCAATGTTTTCAGACAGTGCTATTGCAAAGCAATGCAGTTGTGCTTAAAAATGTGTTTATTTAACAGTTTTTGGAATTACACCTTATTTTTCCAAAAAGTTAAGAATGTTTCTAATTATTTGCTTCTTTCTTTGATGAAAGCTTAAATAATCTGCGGACAAAACAATTGGACTCCCATGTAAGATTTTAGGATAATGATACAGTTTAAACACAGTATTACTCATCCGATTTTTTAGGTCATTCAACTGGAGATATTTTGCTTGAAAAAGTGAATGAGAAGTGCTTAGAATTAGGAACAAATGGATTATTCCAGTTGTCAATGGATGGCCCAAATGTAAACTGGTCTGTTTTGACTAAAATGACTGATTTTTTAAAAAGTGAACATCATCCAAATATTGTAACTGTCGGAAGCTGCAGCCTACACATTCCTCATCATGCTTACAGCCATGAATTTTCCTCGTTTCCAGAAGTTGAGGTAACAGCAAGTGCAGTTTACAGACTGAAGACTCACATGCTCATAGGAAGGATTTTGATAGCCTTGACCCAGGCGTAAAATTTCCTCAAAAGTTTTGCAAACCTCAATGGTTAGAAAATATAAGTGTTTTTCAACAGATTGTTTGAAATGTTACTGTATCTTAAAACATATGTCATTTGTTCAAAAAAAAAATTTCCTAATCTTGGTACCAAAACTTTTGATATTGTGCAGAAGTGTACAAAAGATGTACTTTTTCTGCTAAATGCGATTTTTTATTATATATATTTATTGCTGAAGATTTTCATGCATTGTTGAAAAGAGTTTCATGCAAAAAAGAATCTTTGCTATCTGAATCTATTGGAAATGTCTAAAAACTCTAAAATTGCTCACTATTTTATACAATGTATAATCCAGTATTAAATAGAATGTTGATTATTTAAATAAAAAAATTTTGTTATATCTGTAAATTCATTGAACCCCTTTGAAATAATCATTAAAGAATAGCCTCAGAAATGTTTGGAAAATATTGCATGTACATAATTATGTACATATTTGGTTAAGAACAATTTTTAAAATAAAATAAACAATTATTTAATGTGCATGTTGATACCTTCAGGAATTTTTTGATTTGACTCGTAGAATTTGATTCTTGGAAGTCTGTATGAACCCTGTATCAGTCTTTCTATATTGAAAAGGTTTTGTGATTAGATTGCATGCTTGTTTCTTATTACCTTTGAAAAACTTTGGAGGTATTTTTCTGTGTTAATGCACTTATTAGCGTGTTTTGAACATCGACATTGTTGCCAAAAGTAAAGACTATTATGGAGGCTCATTCTTTTGGGGTCTCTACAACCAGATTTCCAACTGCATGTAAATTATACCCTGAATCAGAATTTTTTTTCTCAGTTCAATGCTGTGTAGAAATCGTTTTGCATGTTTGTTTCAGTTGCGCTTGTTCTATAGATTTGACTAAAATCTGAATTGTTTAATACACAATTTTAATTAAGCTAAATCATTATTGGAAAACTGATACATACATTCCATAACATAATTTACTATCAATTTTGGAAAGTATGCAGAAATTTCTATGTTTAAAAAGCTCATTTTTTATTAGTGTGCTTTATATATATTTAGAAGTATAAAATTTATTCTAGTGTGGTTGCAAAATAGTTAAAAATTACATTGAAATTGATAACATAATATCAAGGTTCAACCATGTTAAAAACTCCTTGTTAAAAGAAACTGAGCTGTTGGCCAAACAGTTAGCTCTCTTGTCTTTGGTTCAACAGTTTGTGGGTTCAATTCTCACCTTGGGCTTGGGTGTTTGTGATGATTCAAAATTGGTGTTGATTCCTTTTACTTATTAATTGTTCAATTTAAATCTTTTTTCATACAGTTCTTTTAATAATTTTTATTATTTTAATTTAATATAATAATTTTATGTGTTCAGATTTTTTTATTTTTATGTTTTAAATATATGAATGTTAAATGAATAATTTTCAAGGTATATATTTAAGGTCTCCCTTGATCAGTTTAACAGTTTTAAATTATGATTATATGTAGTTAAATTTAAAATATTTCAGTATTTCTTTAAAAACATCAAATACACCTGGCCATACAGTAAAATAATTATAATCGTTTTAGTATGTAATTTTCAATTTTTACAACTCATCATCATAACTTATTATATGGATCCTCAAACTTGTCCGTTGAAAGTGTTCTAGTGGCCCCTTAATTAAATTTCAAGCAATTAAGAAATATTGCCTTGTTAGCTTTTTGTCCCCAAAAAAATTTTTTTTTTTTAACTCATTTACTATATTTTATATATTTGATTTTGAGGTAATTCTCTGAAAATG
Source organism: Latrodectus hesperus (assembly GCA_037975125.1). Classification (NCBI taxonomy): domain Eukaryota; kingdom Metazoa; phylum Arthropoda; class Arachnida; order Araneae; family Theridiidae; genus Latrodectus; species Latrodectus hesperus. The sequence continues at coordinate 36,022,841 of CM075862.1, forward strand.
ATGTCTTTACTTTTGATATTTTAAAGATTTGGCTGTGATGAAATCTTAAATTCTTGAAAAAAGAGTAAATTTCTGTCTTTAATGAGCTTTGTATCAATTCTTCACTAAAAGTGAATTGAGAAAATTCTGTAAAGGGAAATATGGTTCAACAAAATTTTATTTTTCTTATTGTTGCAATCACTTATCAAAGGGACATATAAATATTTTGTTTGGTTTGTGATCCCTAAGTTTTCTATTTTAAATTAGATTATTTAAACTCATTTCTAATTTTAAAATTCATAAATATTAATGATCTTTGAATAAATATACATACAATGGCAAGCTGTGAACAAAAGAGTAGAAGAAAAATTGCAATATATCTATACACAAAAATGAATACCCCATTATTTCCTGTAAAATCATTTGCAGATTCTAAAACAAATTTCATTTTATAAATTTTTCTGGTGAAACTATTTTTTGAAAGATGTGTGACCTGTAGCTTAAGAGCTACAGGTCACACTTTGTGTTATCCTATGAAAGTTAAGATCCCTAAAATTAAGCTTAATACTTAAAATATTAGTACAATCCCATTTAATTCTTACCTTCTGGCAACCTTCTAATTCAAATGTATTGCAGAATTATTAGCAATTAAATAATAAAGTAACAAAATTTAAAGTATCATGTTTATACATTATGTACTGGATTTCTCAGACTTTTTTGTTTGCTATATTAAATAATGCGACTTAGAATTGTTAAAGAGTTATTGAAATAAGAAAGAATTTGAAATAAGATGTTGATAAATATTTGTTTATACATTTTCTTAGAATGTAAAGTATATACAAAAACTGCTGTTGAAATGTTATGAAAAATAATAAGCTTATTTGTACTATCCAAAATTTAAATTGCTATTAGTTCTTATTATAAAATTAATAAACAATTACACTAGTTTTTTAAGCAAAAAATAAAATAAGGGTTGAAAATATAAATGTCTAACCTACTTTTCTCTGAACATTAAATTGTTTTTACATTAAAAATATTTGTGTTTACAATCCTTACATGTAAACATGTTTTTACTTTCTTTAAAGTAATTTTTATAATACTGTGACACTGTTATCCAAAACTTAGTAACTTGAGGGTGGTGCATTATCTTGTGCTGAACCATTGATGTTTGCAATACATTCCAGTTTATAATTTTTCTTTCTCTTGAAAATTTAGTGCATAAAATTACTTTTTTTATGAAAGCCTTTATTTTTAATAGTTTCAATTTTGTTAAATTGATCATATCTTTGCAGATGAATGCAGAAAAGCTTAGTAAATTACAAGCTCAAGTACGCATTGGTGGAAAAGTGAGTTTTGTTAATATTACTTTTAAGTCTATACACTTATTATTTTTATGTCTATGAATATTTCTTAAGTGCTGATTTGTATGTAAATTGATATTTTTTTTAATCCATATGTAGGAATATCGGGAATTCTTGATCAACTTTAATCACATTATTCTCACTAATTCGTAATGCTTATTAAAAAATTTATGCAAATGTATGAATTATTATACAAAATTGAAGAAATTAATTATGTTTATCAGAGTTCAAATTGTGTAAAAAGAATTTTTTTAATATTTAATAACTAGAATATATAATGATTGTTATTGATGCATTTTTTACTTTGATGTACCTTTTGAAAATAACTACATGCAGTAGATGCTCATTTTTATGAACACTCATGATTTTATAAACTATTTTCATTTTAATTCACATTTGTATACTAAATGTTTGAAAAATCTTTTTTGTGAACTTGTTTTCATGCATTTTATGATTGAGAAAATATTTGATTTGTGGATTGCTAACTGTAACATTAAGTATTGATTAGTACAATGAATAAAAGCAGTTTAAATTTTAAAATTAAAGGAAAATATTTTTTATATATCCTTAGTGTAAGTCATATGATCAGACTTTGGGCTATTAAATGCACCAACCAGTCTCAGCATTCACCCCATATTTTTTTAGTCGCCAATAACATCAAGTGAAAATATTGTAGAATCCTTTGATAAATCCTGTTGATATAAATGTACATTAAATAAGCTACTGTAACTAAAGAAAGATATTTAAAAAAGTTATCTGACCGCTTGAGTGAAAATAAGTTATTCATTCATAAGCTTTGACAAAGAAGTGGGCTGGTTTGGAAAATTTCATTTTTGGTTTCTTTTTTAATTCAGATGTAATGTGCTCCTAAGAATTATTAAATGATGGAGAATATAAAAAATTTCAGATATAGAACATAAAAAAATGACCTCAACAAAAATCTTGCTTTGAAGTAGAAAAATGTGAACTGACATGAACTGATTTTTTATATATATATATATAATGAAAATAAGAATTGTTTTTAATTAGGAAATTTTATTTTTCATATATTTTTATGTAATGCATATTCAGAAAATTTTTTTCTGATAGTAATACAGAGAGAATAGTTTTAAAGTTTAACAATTGTTTTCTATTTAGCTATTTTACCAATCTCTGTGTTTGTAAAACACGAGCAACTACTATGTTTTTTATAATGATTCATTTTTCTATAATCTTAAGCAGTTAGTTATTTGCAATAGATGATCTTTCTTGATAACAAACTTTTCCTCAATCTGAAATCTTTTTTTAATTTTATTTTGTAATCAGCCCCTAAGAGATTATTTTCTTTGTTCAAGTCCTTGAAAAGTACTTTGAAAATTAAAATTGGTGTTGTGTGCCCATTAAAGTAATGAAATGTTTCTGCTTTGACAAACAATCATATCCTTTGAATAATTTTCCAAGAAGTTACCTGTAGGTCCCAGTCTAATTAGCCCTCGTGTGCAAAAGGTTAACGTTAAGCAACAAACAAACTGAGAAGTTATCCTCCATTTCATGAAATGGTTACAAGAAAAAAAAATTTGCAGCTGCACTTAAGTAAACCGTATAATGGCAAAGCTCTTACCTGTAAGTATACTTCCCTTCCCATAAATTCTCAAATACAGAGACATTTGTGAACAAAACTTTTTTCATTTTTTTAAAGGAGACTGCTTAATTTTTCCCATATCCTCACAATTTTATAATCTCCTGTTTTTAGTTATGTGTGCAATAAAAGTTTTTTCCGAGCTTGCAGTCTTATAATTTTATTTTGATCAGGAAAAGGACTGCAAAGTCTAGCTAAATATCCTTCATTTCCCATTTGCTATTATTTGAAGATGCTATATGTGTGACTGTCATATTTTATAATCTGATGATTTAAAATTTTCTAATCAATGAATCTTTATCATGATTCAGAAAATAAGAAATTTTATTTTTTTACCCACTAGTATAACTGTTACATTTTTGTTGCCTATTTTTAAATTTAAAAATTCTACAATGTAAAATTAAATAAATATTTAATCTAAAAGCTCAGTTTTGTGTATATGTATGTATGTATACCTTATACAATCAGTTTTTAAAGGAAATTATTTTTTCATGTGCTTTTTAATTCCTTAAATAAATTTTTATAATTTCTGGACAATCTTATGATAATTTGTCTTTGCTTTGTTTTATTATCATATTCTTAGATTTTTTAGTATGAATTTTAACAAAATGTCTGTTTATTCTTCCCTTTGATCATATATGTAGGGTACTGCTAGAAGGAAGAAGAAGGTTGTACACAGAACTGCCACAACAGATGATAAAAAGTTACAAAGTTCTCTAAAGAAATTAGCTGTTAACAATATTCCTGGAATTGAGGAAGTAAGTAAAATCATCTAATCTTATGTTTATCTTATTTCAGTCTTTCTCTAAAAATGAAATTCATATTTAGAATTATTTTTTGGGCTTTCTTTTTGGCAAAATTTTAAATTTATTCAATTTTTGAATTATAAAGGCTGAATTTTGTTAGTTTGACTTTTAAAATGCTTAGTTGTTGCGTTTAGCTCAAATTTTATTTGTATTAAGTATTATAAAGAACAATATACCTTATAAGAAATCATTATTGGCATAAAATTCAATTGCAATAAAAAATGATGATGTTGAATCAAATTTAAATATTTTTTTATTTATATCGCATGATTTATTTATTCATCTGCATAACTTAATTGTTTTTAATGGGAATTTTGAATTGTTTTTTACTACTAGATAAAAATTTTCTATGGTACAGGGAAAAAATTGAATATTGATTGGCATACACAAAAATGCCACTTTTTCCATCTTTTGAAAAAAATTTTTAGGTTGTGATTACAAAATTTATGTATTGCATATTAGTGGCTGTTGCTAAAAGCATGAAGGAGTCTTAATGTTAGCAAATTGAATATCTTTCTTCATTAAATGTTGATGAAACTTCTAATCATATGGGTGTAAAATATTAAATAAAAAATATTTATTAAAGTTTTTAATGAAGATTAGAATAAAATTATAAACTATAAGAAAATACGCATGCAAAAATAAATATGCTGTTAATAAAACTAATGTTATGTATCTGATATTTACCCAACCTTGTGTGAAATAGAAAATGGTGTAAAAAAGTATTTCTGTGCAGAAAATAATTTCTTTTTAAACTAGATGGGGATTTTGAAATAAATGGGAATAATCTTAACTGTTGCGTGCCCCTGAGGTCAGCAGTGGTAGACCTAGTCCATGAGCGTGTACCCCTTCAAAAAGTCCAGCACCATAAGTGGATTCTCCATCAAATCTCTCCCAGAGAGACCAAGACATTAAAGAATATGTTCAGGAGAGGCCTGTTCATTTAAACACTTGGAGCAAATTTCGATTTTCTTTGTATCCTCAACAAATTTCAAGTTACTGAGATGGCCTCTTCTGAAATGGGTAATAGCCGTTTGTTCTTGTCTGTTAAGACCAGTAGCCAGGAAAGCACCTGGGCACGCTCAGCGGTACCAATGATGCTCAGGAGAGACAATCCAAGTGGTTTTATTATAATCTTAACTTGCATAGTTTCAAAGAACTATGCTTATAAGTTTTCTATGAAATAATTGAGATAATGAGTATTGAATTACGAGCATAAATTGCATTTTATTAAAGGAACTTTTGAAATTTGAAGAAAACTCAACTTGCTAGATATCTAGATCTGTTTTAAATAGATTTTTACAAGCTACTTTATACCAAAGATTTTATAAATTAAATAATGTATTGACAGTTAACACAATATTTATTTTTTTATCAAAACCATCTATATTTAAGTAACATTAAAGATGTTTTCGGGTTCTAGACACGCGTCTTTTTAATCAGCCTTAGAAAATTAGTATTTTAATATATCAATAAGAAATTAACTATCCTTTAAATTTGTACATAGTTATTTTACTACATTTTTGGAGTAAAAATACTGTTCTTTTGTGCGTACGCTGGCATAGAGGTGGGCTCTGCCAGTTAAGTGGTAGCTGCTGGATGGAAGAAGCAGAAGACCCCTAATAAGTTGAGCTGCAACCTCCTTATTTCATTTGGAGGGCATTGCAACCACTGCTTCAATTGCTTTTAATCAACGTGGCACTCTTTCTAATGTTGATACATCTATTTATCAAAGACAATAGATTATTAGAAAAAGAATTGTTCATGGATAAAATTATTATTTACATGTCTCCGAACAGCCTATTTCATGTTAATGTTTTATTTATTTTTTGCCTGACATTGAAAACAGCGAAACACACTATCAGCTTTTATGAATTAATTTTAAATCTCACCCTCTATGATCGATCTCGAAAGAAAATCAGGATATCCAATTGAAAAATCAGATGTTAAGCAGTATATGAAATAATAGGTAAATAGATAATGTTAAATCATACAATGGGAATAAATAAGCCAGTATTTACTTAAAATGATGATCTCATGTTTTTAAAATAATTTGGTGGCATTCTAAAATGTAAATTCTAGTGAAAGCTGTTATGATTGCATATTCAAAACCCTAGATTGAAAGTAACGTCTTTCAGTATTGTGGATGTTATTGCCAACATTATCAAATGGTTAGCACTCTTGCCTTTGGTACATCAGTTTGCGTCTTCAAATCCCACCTTGGGACAATATGTTTATAGTGGTTTATAATTAGTCCCCATGTGCTTAAAATTACCATTGAACGACAAATAAACCGAGCCAAATTAATGCCAATGACTTAGCAATGTTAAATGTATGAAATTTTGGGTGTGAGAATTATTTAATGGTATTGCAAGCTCATAGTTAATTTTAAAAAATTAACAAAACATTTCTAGAGAAGAAAATTAATTTGAATTTTACTGTGCCTTTTCAGTCACATAATCATTACAGTCCCTTATTATTAATATTAACTTCAATAATGGTCTAAATTATAGTTTACTGTGTTTGAACAGTAAAATATGAGTGGAAAATTATTGATTCTATTAAATATATGTGCTAAGGAAACAAAGTTATATCTATGAAAATGCCTAAGTGTGGATCAGTAAATATTTTATAAAAACTTTTCGTCTTGGCAATTTCATAAAGTATCACCCTATCATACATTTTTATAGTGATATAAAAAAAATATTTTTTTAAAGGAGGAAAACCAATTTTAAGAATGTAGTCATTTTCCAGTTGTAAAATTGCTGCTGTCTTATTCTTGCGTATAATATATTGTGATTTTCAATGCTGAAATAAGTGCTTATCATTCTTTCTCAGGTAAATATGATAAAAGAAGATGGTACAGTTATTCATTTCAATAATCCTAAGGTACAGGCATCATTGGCAGCTAACACATTTGCAATTACTGGGCATGCGGAACCAAAACGTAAGTAATTTCATGTTTAATAGCAAAATCAAATTTACATGGTTTAATATGTTAATAGTGTTATTGATCTTAACTAAAATTTGAAATCCCAGGATTTGTGCCTTGGATAAATTTATTTCTTTGAATCAATAAAAATTAGTATTTTACATGTTTAGAAACTAATTATTATTTTAAAACTAAATAAAAATTAAATGGGGCTTCAACTGCACTGACTTGATAAGTTAGGTTCTAGTCTTCACCAAAAGCTTTAGTGAGTGAAGATAGGTTATGATATATATTTCTACTTGAAATTATTTCCTAACAACTTATTTATTGACCACTTCATTATTTTGTTTCATATTATTAAATACATAAATTTATTGTTTACTAAACATAGATTATTTCATCCTTAAACATTTTCTAATGAATATTAAATAAAAATATGCAGTCGTAGTTAAACATTTTACTATAGCATGTTAATGTACATTTATTAAGCAAACTTGTAATAACAAGTTTTATTGTACAAGATTGGGATCTTTTTTATTTATTTTTATTCTGATAGTTTCAAATATACATCTGTTAAATATTTTTTGTTCTAAAAGAATTTTTGTATTGATATGAATGATTGATTCTTCTTGAATTGATATGACTCATTACAATGAACTTATTAGCATAAATCAGCTTAATGAAAAACCTTAAAATATTTTCTGACCCTAATCTAAAATAAGATGCAATAAATTGATTGAAAATAATTATCATAGTTTGCTTATTTACAGCAATTTGCTTTAGCATATTCTCTGGAAGCATTTTTTTTTCAACTTATGATGAAAACTAAGAAGTTGAATGTATATAATCCAATATGATCAATTGCTGTGCATAATATTTTATTATTCCTTTAAATCAGCATCGTGATAGATTGTGCATAGTTATTTTCTGTTATTTATATTTCCTTTTTGTTTTCTATGTTAGTCAAAACTGTTAAGAATGCCATAGTTTTTAAAAAGAAAAACTTTTAAGTCAGCCTGTGATATAATTAAAATTTATATTTTTGGTAACTTACATAATTTTTTAAAAGTTTTCAGATAATAAATTCTGCAATCTTATTTATATTCACGTTTGACTTTAATTTTTAAAGGTAAATTAGAAGTATATTAATTCAGAATTTAAAATTTAATATGTTATCAAAATGTAGTGCAAATATAAATGAGATTGTTTATTATTTGTTAGTTTTAGTTACTTTTTTCTTTATATTTATTAATTGTAGGTAAATGAAAATATTTAAAAAAGAGTTTTTTACATAAAAAGATAAAGTTCATTTTTTTTTCAAGGTTAAAAATAAATATTGTCAATTATTTGAAATATGTTTATTTTCCTTTTATATTTTCATACAATCAGTTCACACATGTATATAACTTATCATGCAAGAGTTTATTACATGCAATTATGTGGGAAAATTAAATACATGTTTCTGATTGATTCATTTAATTTGTGTAATTAAATACTGGAATCCTTTCTAAAACCATATGTGAATAATCAAGCAAATGGAGTATCCATTCTGGTTTATTATTAAAATTATTACCCTAAAATTTAAAAGAAGGCATCCCAATGTTGTATGTATTTCTGGAGAATCTATTTATAATAAACTTATTTATTGTATTTTCTTTGTTTTAGAGATTACAGAAATGCTCCCTGGAATTTTAAATCAATTGGGAGCTGAAAGTCTTACACATTTAAAACGACTCGCTACCATGCAAACTTCTACAGGTAATTTTCAAATTCATTGCTGTTATTGGTTCTGCCATTACATAGATTTAATATGTATATTTTAAATTTTTTATTTTGAACTTGCATTTGGTATTTTTTTATTGATTGGTGTTTTTAATACTTATTCTTGTTAAAATCATTTTAACAATTATTGAATTTTGTTACATTTCAAATTAGTTTTTCAATCAGTTTTTCCAAGATTTGTAAAAGCCAAGGCATGAAAATATTCGAAGCAAAATAATTTAAAGTGTATTCATCAAAATTGAATATTACATCACATTAAATTATAGTTGCTGATCCAATTAGCTATGTGTGTGTAACTTGTGAATGTATTTACTATACTAAAACAAACTGAACTAAATCGGTTATAACTTTAAATGCAGTATGACGTTCTATGTGATGGATTTCCTATTTTATAAATGAAGTCCTCCCCATCTATTACCAATGCTAAAAAATTTCGCCTTATAAATTTTTATAAACAAAATGAGAGTTTGTGGTGGTTGATTGCTAGTATATTGTTTGAAATAGAATCTTGAGCTCTCTCCACTTTTCCATTTATTTAATAACTGTGGTATCGCGGGAAATGATGCAGCTGATAAATTGGCAAAGGCTGGCTCAGATCTACAACAGCCTTCTCCAGCCTTGAAGTACCATACTGTTAAAAGGCTTATTAAGTCAAATATAGCCTCCTACTGTAGAAATGTTTACAAGGTGTGCATAAAGGGGGAAGCATGGGCTTCCTTACTAACAAAGCCTATTCCGTGTAACCTCCACAGAGCTATGGGAGTGGCAAATTTTCGCCTTATAACTGGGCATGATTATCTGCAAAAACGTCTTCACCATTTGGGTTTGAAGGACTCTCCGATCTGCCCTTTTTGTGGACTAGAGGAAATGACTGGTGACCACCTTTACACTTGCTCTGGACTTTCAGACGTCGCAGTTAGAAATTCTGCGGAAGATGACTTTTCATTCACCTCAAGATTGTAGTGGGCTGCCCGACAGAGACTGATGGTTGAAAAACCAAGGTCGGGCGTAGGATAAAAAAATTAATTTAATATACCAGGTTAACCTTCATACAGAATATCTTATATTAGAATGTGTTGCCTGCAATAAAAAGTTCAAAGAGTACATATGTAATCCACATTAAATTTAAAAAAGACTGAATATAAATACAGATACTTGTCTGAAAAAAATTATTTTAGCCAGTTATCAGAAGAATAAAATGTCTGTTGTGAAATCCAATTATTTCAGAAACTAGTGGTAAAGGCCCTTGAAATTCTTGGAATTTTAAACTAGCTTCTTGATAATAGTGAATAACTTGTGGAAATTATATTTTTAGTCATTTGTTGGGAGATTTCATCAAAATTTTTTGCCTTAATTGGAACAAAAACTATTAGTCTATCATTCTTATTTGATATGAACAAAATTATATAACAACCTAATTTTAACTGTACAATGCAGTTTTTTCCCCCCATTAAGATCTTATGGCTAAGTAATAGAATCGTACAAATTCATTTTTACAAATTTTCTTTTTGCTTGATTGGTTAATGAACCTTAAGTATATGCAACAGATAAAAATTTAATGTAAAATAAATTATATGCCTTGTATATTGGTGGGACCAGAAAATGTCATTTCTGTGCATGTCACTATTTGATAACTATTGTCAGAAACATGGACCAAAGCATATTAATCATCATTTATTGATAACTATTTGTCAATTCATTGTGTATCTCAATGGTGTGCCAAAGTCATTTAAGGTTATTGTAACTTGTTCTCTTCTAAACAATTAAGTGTTAAGCTCGCCACACACGATAGGATTTTTCCTTAGGATTTGTTGGAAGGGGTAGGAAGTAATTAAGCACACAGTCCCCTCAAATTCTGCTGACCACAGTAGGGGAGGCACATCTGGAGTGGGAAGTTATTTTTAAGGGTGCCATTTTTCAACATTTATTGCTTTTGGCTTAAAATGTGTGCCTTGTAAATGGCAATCGAAAATCGCCAAAAATTTCAATCATTTCTTATTCAGTCACTTTTTCTGACTCTACGTATTTATTGTTCTATTCATTTGTCTGCTTGTAATTTCTGTCATTAAATATCATCATATAACTTGAGCAAATTAAGCACAGAAGTATTATTGGCTGATGCTTTGGACTGTGATGATGGTGAAAAGCAAACAAACAATAAGAAAAAGAAATGGGCAAAAAATTGGCTGCTTCAGCGTGAATCTCTTTCACATCTAAATTTAATTACAGAAATTCAGTCGGAAGATAAAGATTTCTTGAATTACATGAGGATGAATGAAAAATTGTATTCAACAATTAGGTTTAAGGTCAAATGATTATTTAACTGGATTAGAAATAGGGCAACAAAGAAATTATTCCGATGAAGCAAAACTCATTCGAGAAAAGTTGGCCAATTATTTTGTTTCCAATGAAGGCAAACTACCATGGCAAGATGCTTTGATGTAATCCTAAATAAAGTAATTAACTTTTAAAAGTTTATGTTTAGAAAATATAAGATATGGATACTAATAAAAGTGCTAATTAATTGTTAGTTTTATTATTATATATCAAGAAATTAGTACTTAACACATTAAATATATTTTGCAATTGTATAAATGTATTATGAATACTATATAAATACACATAAATATATCTAATCAAATTCTGGGAAATCATAAAATGGTCAATATATTTAAAGGTTAAAAATGGCATCTTAATAACATGTGAAAAAAGTTGTTTGTGCTTGAAGACACGAGATCCCTTAAATTTATATATGTATCTCCATAAAAATTATGAATACACATTAATTAAAGCATTTTCATCTATTTTTTTTATATATATATTTTCAATAATTTTTCGTACGCGCTAACTTTCTTTTTATTTTATTCATATAATCATTACTCATTACTTGCCACAAACAAGGCTCATCTCTATATACTTCAATTAATTCTTGCAATATATGCTTCATGGACATTTTTAAAAAGTGAATCTAATGTTCGTGAGGTGTTATATAATGGAAATCTAAGTTTCAGTAAAGAGAAGTTTCAAAAATTTTCCCAAGTGTCGCCAAGAAACAATTTGTAGCCCTATGGGAGCAGACACGCGACAACAGGAAGCAATTATTTACTTCCTGTAACTACCATGTTGGAAGAAAAATCAGAACTTTGAATTTTCTTGAACCTGTCCAACTTCACCACAGACGGTACAACTTGTTCACGTCCAACAAATCCATAGGAAAAATCCTATCGTGTGTGGCGGGCTTTAAACTTAGCTGCAATTTGGGGTGTTATGGCTTGCATAATATCTGAAGAACATAACTTACATTGTATGCTTGGAGTTTCAGAAGGGTGATAATGCAACTAAAAACCATTTGTTATGTTTGTTCAAGTTTATTAGATGTCCCTAAATGCTGAATTATAACCGTTAATTTTGATATTTGACTCCCATTGATTAGGAAAACCGACAGTATTAGATAATAGCAGGCTAAAGGCAGAAGTGGACGAAAATTTTTGTCAAACAATCCAGGAATTGTCAGATATTTTTAATCATACTTTTTCGAGCATTAAGGAGCATTTATAGCAGATTAGAAAAATAAGTAAATCAGCTATTTGAATCTCCAATAATCTGTTTGAAAAAAACAAAGCCAACTGATCCAATACATGCAGCATATTGCATCAATGACACCATTTTGATGGTTTCATCATATGTACTTATTATATGTTATTCATATGCACTTAGTATATAAAGTCTGGTTGATATTATGTTTTTGAAGATGATCAGTGATATCCTTTTTCTTTATAGGTCCCATTTCTGAACAAACAAATAGTGGTGTAGATGATGATGAGGATGAAGAAGTGCCAGGTAAAATTTATTTTTCAAATTACATTTTTTTTACTAGTTTCCATTATAAGACTTTTGAAAATTTCCTGGATTAATTTTAATGAGTTTGTAATTTATTAAAATTTGTCTTTCAATAAATCATTGTCATGCTAATTTGCATATTGTTTTCTAAGTCAGCGGTGAATTTATTCTTAAACTTCGAAATATGTGTCTTTCAAAAAGAATCTTTGTACTTTTTTGTGAGAACTTTCTCATTTAAGCGCTCATTGTATTTTTTATTTAATTTATTATGCTTTTTTTTTAAAAAAAAAAAGTCTGCTTCATCATTGCATGGTAAAATTTTTGCTGCTATTTTGTATAAGGAAGTGTTAATTTCTTCAATTAATTCTTTTGCCTTACAGATTTAGTTGAAAACTTTGATGAGCCATCAAAAGCAGAAGGTGTGTAATTGTACCATAAAAGCCGCAAAATGAAGAAAGTGTCTGTAATAACAACTGTAATTTTATTGGTATATGGTTACTCAACCATAACCTGTTTTTCAAAATTCATGTACTGTGTGTAGTAAAAACATGTTTGTATTAATCCTTGTTGTTATTAATTAAAAAAAAGTTGTGCTGTTTTTACACTTTTTCTTTCAGACAAATATTCTATATGTGTGAGTTAGTCCTTCTAGAAAAATATTTTGGAATAATTAAATTTCACAATATTGTTACATGTTTTAAATTTCAACCTGTGGGTATTGCAAGATTATTTTACAATTGTTCTTGTTATCGAATTTATAATTGTTACTATGGGTAATAAGAATTAAAAATTTTAAATAAAACAAAAATTGGCTGTACTTGCAAAATCTTACAGCAGACTGCTAGAATATCATATTCTAATGTTTCAAGCACTTATAGTACATCATGGGTTAATAATACAAGAATATTAAGGGATATGATATTATTTTATGCTGGATTTCAAGTCATGATGGCAATGAGAGGGCTGATGCCGCTGCTAAATCTGCACCTGGTCCATCAAATTCTTTGTCTGATGGGAGAAGAAATGTTAAAATATTAATTTATTCTCTGTGGCAGGAGTCATGGAAAATTCAGGTCAATGATAAATTGCGTGCCATACTTCCATACATCACCTCATTAAAGTTTTAGCGATGCAAAGTGCTGGTGTAAGATTAACTCGCCTTCGTATCGGGTACACACGTTTCACACATAGACACTTGTTTTTAAGTGAATTAAATGCTTGGTGCTAAACGTGTGATGAACCAGTCACTATTTATCATGTCATGATTTTAACAATTTATGTTTACATTTTTTTTATACTGATATTTTAACTTTGTTTGATTTAATAGGGGATCCACCCCATAGAAACCTTATTCTCTTTTTTTCTGGGAATAAGTTTTTTATATTTTATCATTGGATTTTAAAATTATATATACATTTATTTTTGATTTTTAAAGTTTTAATGTTGTTTGGGTTTAAAAAAATAATTAAATTTGAGAGAAAAAAATTTCAAAAATCTTTTTCTTGATGCTGCCTGTCCATTTTGGACCTTGCGCCATAAAACCCAACCAACCTTGTATTCTTATTATTCCTTGTAGTTTCTTCACTATTCTAATTAAGTGTCTCATAAAAGTATTGGTTGTATTGAATATTTGGTGAATCTTCAGGCGAAATGTTTTGTTAAGCTATTATCTATTTTTATGAAGTTATAATGCCAAATGATTTTGGCCGTACCTTTATTCATAAGTAAGCACTTATTTTGTAACCAATTTTGGTCCTCCTTAAACATAAAACTACCTAGTGGTTAGTGCTCTAGTCTTCAGTTCAGCAGCTTGTGGATTCAAATTCCACTTCAGGCTTGGGGGGTATTAATGGTTTGAATCCACTAAACTGTAAATCCCTGTCTAATTAGCCTTTATGACAAATCAAACAAAAGACCAAACTGACAGTTCAAGTCATCTTTTAATCATAGTTTTAATGTCCTTGTATGCATAACTTCCTGCATATTTTAATAATGATGTGTTGTCTTGTCAGCTGTTAAAGCACCTCTAAAATTTTGTTTTATTAAGATCAAGCTTTTTATATGAAAATACAAATTTACTGCTTAAAAATAAAAAGTTTATTTATTTTAATGGCCATTATAGGTTATTTTGGGAAATGTATTCATACAAAAATTATAGAATGTCACTTTCTCCCGTGCATTGAATGAAAAATGGGAAACTTGATCATTGCTGCGGTTTTTCTGTCCTGAAAGCTCCTGGTGGATTTCCATCTTTTGAATATTTTTGAAGTTGAAATTTCAATTTGAAAAACCTATAGTAAATCTTTCTTTCAATCAATATGTAAAAACAATTCTGTGAAACTTGTGTGCATTCAGGATTAGCCTTATCGATAATTTAATTGTTTTTAAGGGAGGTTTAACGTCTTTATCAAAATATCATTATTAAAATCTAATTTTTAACAGTTTGTCCTTTTTGGACATAGCGAAATCTTATCACTCAATATGCGCACTAATCCAAGACTAGTTGTGATGTCCTCCATAGAAATCTAAAAACTTGTATGCAATCAAACTATTGTTGTGTGCCTGCTAGGCTGGCATTATGGGGTGCTCTTTTCCACTTTTCCAACTGAACCATATTTTGGTGTGGAGTCCGACTTCCTCAGTACACACATGCCATAGATACCCATTTATAGAGTAGGCAACCATTCACAACCCTTTCTTACAAAGACAAGATAGACAGAAAGTACGTATATGCGAAACTGGGATTCGAATCCAGTACCACCTCATCCGCAGTCACTAGACAAGTTGGGCGGTAATCAAACTGTTAATCACATCAACTATCACTACATTTTTTAATAATGAGTCCAGATTTAAAAATGTAGTTTTTAACGAGTTTAAATAAAAAAGATGGTATTTATAATATTAAGTACAACATTTTATTAAATATGTTAAATTTCCTTAAAATGAAAATCCTATTGGATTAAAAAAAATTTAAGCTTTTTTCTTTCATAAAACTAACAGTGCATGAATTTTTAATATTTTAAATCAAGTAAACAGATAGTCTCTTGAGGTAAATTAATACTTCCAATGTTGGTTTGTCTGTTCATAAAATACTTTGTATTGCTGGAGGAAAAAACTGTATTCATGGTAAAATTATTATAAGAATATCTTTAGCAGCCTTTAAGGAAACAACTGCAAATTAGATACAAATTTATTGAATAATAAATGGATTTATTTTTGCATTACCTTTAAAATGCAGAAAGAAATGTACAAACTCTTATCAGTTATATTAAGTTATCTTTAGTCTTATACTATCTGTGATCTCTGAA
Source organism: Latrodectus hesperus (assembly GCA_037975125.1). NCBI lineage: Eukaryota > Metazoa > Arthropoda > Arachnida > Araneae > Theridiidae > Latrodectus > Latrodectus hesperus. The sequence goes on from CM075862.1 coordinate 36,038,467, forward strand.
GAATCAAGCTATTTGAAATGAAGTGGATAATGTTAAATTATACAACTGGAATGAAACAACAATAAACTAATTTGTCATCTTATATCTTTAGAGTAATTCCAAAATATAAATTTTAACTCCTAGTGAAATCTTATTACTGAAATATATTTTCAAGATCACAGATCTATTTCAGTATTATAAATTAATAATGGCAAAATAGTGTTAAATGGGGAAAATTATGAAAAATACAATAATTTATATATAAAATATATTTAAATTATTATATAAATTTGCATAAAAACAACCAATAAACATTTTAAAAGTATATCTTTATGCTGTTTTATCAAAATGGCGTCCTTATGTGATCACGTTTGACACTGTGTAGTTAATCTAATAATTAAGTATCTTATTTGCCTTCTTACGCCAAAAATTATAGTTGTATGACAAATTAACAACTCTTAAAGCTATTGTAGGTCATTGACACACATACTTGTTCATAGGAAGATATTCACTAGGGAAGAATCTTGAGTTTCATTATGGCATTATATCAGAGTTGCAGTCAGAAGTCTGGTTTAATGTTAGTCATTGTTTATGCTAGGGATGTGATTTCCATTGGTCTATTTAATAATTTTCATCGAGTCTGTCTGGTCGGTGCTTGGTTTCATTTGTTTTCTCTTTACGGTTGTTTTTGCACACAAAGGCTATTGAGACTGGGACCTATGGTTTAAAGTGGATTACGAATCTCCAGCCCACGGTGTGATTCGAATTCATGAACTGTTGAACCGAATGCAAGTGCGCTGACCACTCGGCGTGTCAGGTCGGTGCATCGATAGCCACATTTGTTGAAGTATCCATGGCCATGTCAAAAGTTTTGACAGCATACTACGATCAAGATGAAATACCATATGCGAGACGGAACTGTGAACCAACCACACTGCCATAGACTGATTTTCAAAAGGAAAACCACGGCAACAGAAATGGCTGCTGAACTGAATTTACCGATTCATACAATTCGAAGGAAGTAGCATATGCAATGTTTGGTACAAAGCTGTAGTTGCAAAACCCCTCGGAAATTAGATTGCACCCATTAAGATAATTCCTTGATTCCTCATAGTCGAAATATTCCGTCAGAAAAATGACTCCGTGACATACCTTCCATGGTCGTTTGTTTACCTTATCACCGGACTTAAAATCATAGAGCTCCTGTGGTCTCTTGAAAGAAAGTGACTACCTATTATCCTCCTCCGGAAATAAGAGGTTATTCTGCATACAGTCATGATGGGCCTGATTGAGTACGGTGTTCGCTATCAGAAGGTAGAATACCGAACCAAACAAAGATATGTCGTGGTCGCTTTGTACTCCATGTGAAACGATACTTCAGGAGATGTTTGGACTCTTCTGCTTAGTGCCTGCTTCTAAATTACGAAGATTCTCATTTGGCTGCTTCTATCTAACTAATCAAATCCAACTCAGGGCTAAATACAGAGAAACATACTAATGCAACAGTTTTAGCATGAGGTACGGTACAAAAACCCATTACCGCTATACGGAACTTATATATCCATTTCTAAGAGAATTTAATTGGTTTTAACTGCCAAAGGTGCTTCCACATCATATTAAGTACAAAACACATTTTTAGATGAGTTTCCATTTTCACGATCCTTATGTATGTGCTCTTATTTCTCCCCGTTTTTACTTTTATTTTTGATTTGCAAAATATGTATATATATATATATATATATATATATATATATAATCTGTAACTTCTGGGTTATTGCTATTCATCCTAATGAGGAATCAATCAAAATTGTTCACAAATAGAAATTAGCAACGTATTTTTCCCAATTGGTACTATTCCTTGATAAGTGCGAATAAGGAATTGTTTTAAATCCAGCTGTTGCACATGTTAATTTTACTAAATATATTTCATGAGAAGGTTATATATATAATATTCCGTCTAGGATTTTATTGTTTCCCTGCTCATAAAATAATGACGTTTCAATATTTTGATCAACATAAAACTTACTATACTGAAAGAGGAAATTTTATTAAAATGCTTAACATTTGATTAATTTGTTAATTATAACCATTCTGAATATTAAACTCCAGTTATCATTTAGCTAATATCATTATTAAATCATTGAAAAATAGAATTTTGTAATAAGAAATTTGTCTGACGCTCTTCACACGTGAAAATTCGGAAAATATATTGCAATACCATTATTATAAAAATGTAATTTAGTATTTTTATAAGAAATTAAAAAAGTATTATATTTTGCTAACATCACAAAAACAATTTGTAAATTATACTAATGGATGAAATCAAAAATAATTAAGACCAAAACAGAAAACATTTTTTTTTGGGCGTAATAGATAATAAATTTACGGTAGAATTAAAAATACACCCATATAAGTCATTCTATTCACCAGCTCATGGTATAAATGCTTGTACTTTTTTTTGATATACAATGACTTGCAAAAAAAAGTTGCTAGTGATAAAAAATACCATTTAAATTTTAATCGGATTACACTTTGTTTACAGACAAAATGACGTGAAACTGATAAGTTTAAAAGAAACAAAATAATCCTATTATTTTATAAATAGAATTACGATTCTAATGTAAAAATATTGATAAAACTCTGCTGTGTAATGCTCTTTCTTAATGGTTATATTTTTCAATTTCACACCGCATTATAATATTTTAAATCTTATATACTTTATGGTTGATTGCGTTTGAAATAAAATGTATAAAATATATTATTAATTTAATATTCAACGTAATTTCGTTCAATTAAAATGAACTAAATTAATCCAAATTTAGTTTTAATGAATGTTATTGGTAAAACAGTGCATTGAGAGAGAGTGTGTGTTTTATCAATTATAAATAATTATCGAATCATTTAATCAAAATTATAAATAGCTGCTTCATTTAACTGACATGATAACTTAAAGAATAATCTATTCTCATTTATAGGCAATCTTTGTAGTCCTGTTAGTTGCTTTGTTCGTTTGCAATACTTATGCAGCTGGCTATTTCTGACGCCTGAAAAACAGCCTCGTAATTTTGAACCATGGTCAACTAACTGTGGTGGTGGCACAATCCACACTACACCAATGTAATAACATGTGTAATCTCGAATTACTTTACGCGCAGGGAATTACTTTACGTATAGAACTCATAACCTCTCGGTGACGAGAACGAGACCTTTTTCAACCAAGCCACGACGGCATGATGGAGAAAGTTAAATCAGGCTATTGAAGTATGTTCCTGATCATTTATTTCTGCCAACTGAAACTACTGCGATTACTAATTTTGAACCATACTCAAGTGACGAGGACGATCGCTGAGTTGGATCTCTTTACTTCACTATTTACCAGCGAAGGGATCTTGAACAGTACTGAACTTTTAACGTGTATAAAGTCTCTTAATATAAGGATCTCCGGCGCTCAGGAACCTAATTCCTCCCGGCCACGAGAAGTTAAAATCGTTCTAGTTAGAAATAAACTGTACAGTCTCCTGTTTATTCCTGATAATTGCTAAGAAAGCGTAGATGATCTAAAAAATGTTCTTTTTCTAAATAATTCGTATTCATGAGAATTTTAACTAAACAAATGTTATAAAGGAATATAATTGAAAAAGAAACCTTATCTAAATTGTAAGTTTAACTTCTGGGAACATGTATTATTCTCTTTTCATATGCAAAGTGCGTTGATAAATTTTTTGACGGTTTGCAGTTATGCCTTAAAAAACGAATTTTTAAATTTTTGCGCATTGTCTGATTATTTTTGAATGATAATCCAACTGGGGATATTTGAGAATTCAGTGCTTAGAATGCCTTTTTACTTGAAGACCTTGGAAATAAAGCTTCATCTAACTTATATTCCGCCTTATTATGACATCATCTGCAGCGTATGTATTGGGTTTGATTTATCGCCCAGATTCCTTTTTACCCACAATTGCTATTTTCAAAGTGGGTCATATGTAAGGTGAATTTTGAATCACTTCAAACATCCACACACCTCTCAGGCAAGGGAATCGAACATTTTGAACTCAAGAACAAAACTCTGAACATTCAACTATCAGCTGAATGTAATGATATTGGTTTTACCAGCAAGCCAGTGCAATTTCTCATTAGAGCTCCGAAACAAAAGCTTTTCAAGCCAGTAATGTCAAATATTTGCAGTTTTATAATTTGATACCGCGCAATAAATAGCTTAAAAGCTGGAAGTTATTATGATATATTTTTAAACTTATCGGTGTATCATTGCTTTCAGAGTGGTCTTTTCAAAGATAGTGAACAGTATTCATATAAATCAGGTGGGGACAATGAAAACATCTAAGCAGTCACTTTGATAGATATGCATGCGTAAAAGACCAAAAAACCATCTCTCGTTGTTTAACAACTACTGGAATTGAACCAGAATTAAGCACTCGTTCCGAAAAACATACATGTAGGAAATATAAACACAAGAACCATTTCCCGTTATTCAACAACAAATAAAATCGAATCAGTAAACATCCATTCCGAAAATTTAGTCTCACCACTATGCAATAGCAGTGGTAAGACCGTTGCTTTTTTATTTTTGACATTTCTAATTGAAGAACATTGGTATGTACATTATTGTGTTGGTAAAATAATGTACATTCCATATGTAACACCAAATAAAATTTTAAACTAATAATATATTTTTCAAATCAATAAATAACATTAAATGTTTAAAACTAATAAATAATATTAAATGATTTGAATGTTTGCGGAGCTAGAAGCCAATCGGTAAACGCTCTGGTCTTTGGTTCAGCAGCTCATGTGTTCGAGTCCCACCTTGGGCACGGATGTTGTTAGTGGTTCAGAATCCTCTTATAACTGTAGGCTACTGTTTTATTAGCACTCATGTGCCCAAAATGGCCGTTGCTCACCCCACCAAACTTTTGAAGGATTAACTAGTATTTTGTACCTTTATCCTAGTGAAAATTTTCAGGATGTCTTGGGGAAAAGTTTGGAAAAAGTAGAGATAATTTTCCTCAGCGCTTGTCTCTAACGTTCTCGAAAATAAAATCCACAAAATAAATCCAAGATTCTGCCGAATCTTTTCTTGTCAAAGAAATTTAGATTATTCGTGTCATAGAATTCAAAGGATTGAAGATCAAAACAAAATTTTAAAGTTTTGATATTAATTTTGATATTTTTATGGTTTTATATGTATAACAAGTTTACATAATATTTTTTTTTTTTTGCTTTATTATATTTTTTCAATCATATTTTCTCTAGCAAATTGTCCTTTTTATCAGATTTTTGAAATTGAAATTTTTAAGGAATATTACCACGTAATAAACTAAAAGGTTAAACCTGTCAATCTTCATTGATGATAATTTCCTGTGGAAAACATGTACTAATTTTCTGGGGTGGGGGGAAATTACGAATGATAAAATGAAGATACTTACTATTCACTTATAGTTTTGCTAAAAATCTGTCTTGCACGAAAAAAGGAGGTCTCACCTTTAGATCATCTAAAAAGAAAATCGAATGAGATGTGAAAAAGCTTAGGAATTCCTTATAGTCAAGATGTTATTAAATACTGAAATTGTATTGGGAGAAAAATGCTTTCTGCACAGTGAGTCTAAACAATACTTTATCCAAAACTGAAAAAAAATAATAATGACAATTTTAAAAGGCCTTAATATTTATTGAAGCAAACAGACTTCTAAAATGGTAAACATCGCGGAAAAAGCAACTTTACAGTAAGTTTGAATCATCGTAATTATGTTTTAAATTTACCACAAAACGCTGTAATGCAAGTATCAAAATGAAACATACGTTTTAAGTAAGCCAAATATAAGTTTCATTCGATTCCATACGACCGATTTTAGTTCAATTTCGGAAAAAGAATTTCACTTATATAAAAAAAACTAATCACACACAAAATCAAATGTATCCGCTTTGTTGCTTTTCTCTTAAAGTATTGTAGATCTGATTAAATTACTTATATATATATATATATATATATATATATATATATATATATATATATATATATATATATGTATATATATATATATATATATATATATATATATATATATATACATATAATATACAGCGGGAAATAACATGTACTATGAAATTTAAAAATGTGTATATTTCCTTTATAAATCTAAAAAGTGGATTCCGAACCATTTCTGAAATTCGTGCTGAGGATGGGATTCGAACAAATGAGCAGTTAACCTGAACATCAGGCCACTAACCATTCGGCTACCAGCTGGTCTTGTTTACTCTGAGATTTAAATTTAAAAATATACATACACATGCCACATTTATTATTTAAGACGTACATTGAAGAACTTTCTTCTGAATAAAATAGATTTTTTACTATAGATTTTCTTCAAGAAAAATTAAATGTTTTATATTTTCTTCCAAGAAAAAAAATCGAATAACATTAAAAAATTTTCTTTTACTTAAGCTGTTATTAAAGGAGATCTCAAAATTTTAGATAACAATTTATTAATCCAAGTATAATTATAAGTGTTAATATTCAAATTTACAATAAATATGACTAAATTATATAATTTACAGTAAAATGAACAAAGTTACTGTAAGTATCGCCTTAATGAATGGTAAAAATTCATCAGAGATTTTTAATAATTGAAAATTTTAAAAGCAATATTCTCAAAATTAAAACAATCAGTTGAAAAAAAAATTTATAATTATTATTAATTAATATATATATTTGGATTAAATATATATATTTGCTTTTGCTTATATTAATAAGTAGATTTGCCATACGATACACAGAAAAATATGAAAATCAAAACATTTGTACGAAAAAGAATTAAAAGAAAAACCATGACAAGCAGATCCTCTCTTGCTTTCGTCTTGGAAATCACCCAAAAAATGATAAAGAATAATTCCCTCGATTTCGGAGAGATAATAAAAGCGATGTATTTAGATAATACGCTCAAATGCGATAAATTTAGTAATCAGCTCGTGTTATAAAAGATTCAAGTGTATGTAAAATATTAACTCAAACCGGTTTCTTCGCCATTGTGAATCTCCGCGTTCTTTTGAGGCAGAAATCATTTTTCATTATAATTTTTGATAGAATTATTTATAATGGAGTTATTTGAAATTCTATTTGATTATAGAGCAATCACTTTTTTCATTGGTGTTTTTATCCCTGTTTTAATTTACTGGTAAGTTTTCTATTTATTTTCGTTTTGATTTGTGGTATCAATGAAAAATGTCTTCGCCATACATTTGCCTATTTATTTAAAATCAGATGCTGTATGAGTAATTTCTTGCTTAATTATATTTTTAATTTTTCATTATTATTATATATATATATACATATATACACACATACGTTTCATTCTTTCTTGTATTTAGTAAAAAACTATATATCACTGTTATGTTGATATTAATAAATATTATCTTGTTAATAAGATTAATTTTTCTTTGGAATTTTTTCACATTAACTGTACTGTAAATATTTTGGAGACTATTTACTATACAATTTTTTTCTAAGGCCTGTGTCGTTGATGTTTGATTTCCAATATTAAAATTATTTTATTCTATCGAACATGATACTGAAAATATGACTGCAAATCTAAACGTGCTAAAAACGTATGTTCTTGGGCTCAACTTGATCTAGAGATATAATTCACTTTTCGGAATGGATAATCTGAAGTTGAAAAAAAAAAACAGTTATTTTTGAACAACGAATGGCATGATATTTTTCTGCTTTCTGCGTGCACATCTTTCAAGTAAATGATTGTGAGTTCTTTTTTTAATTTTCTCCTTTCTCACACCTAAACTGTTTATCTTTTTATGTAAAATTTCCCAAAGAAGAAAAAAGTGTGAATGTTTAAAATAGTATAAAGAAAATAAAAAAAATACAGTACTTTTGTGTTATCGGGATCAGAATCATTGCCGAATGTTCTTCTTCAGCATGACAGCCCGGGTTGGGCCAAGGCTTTTCTCTTCCATTGTGTTCTCCGGGACAGTTTTCCAATTTGTCACTTTCAGTACTTTAAAGTCCTCTACACAATCAGTCCATCTAAGTTTGGGTCGACCCCTAGATGTGCTTGCAATGGGCCTATAATTAAAAATTCTTGAATTGCCGAATGTTCAATTTTTTCTAAAATCTCTAAAACCTTCTTTTACAGTCACTTTTACATTCTTTGCAAAATTAACTTCATCGAAATCTTTAGCATAGACATAAAAATTAAATTAGCTGCAGCTTCATGCCTAAGTGCTAATATCAATTAGAGAGAGTATGTGCTAACGCTAATTTATCTGTCTCGATGTTCCTATTAATATTTTCCTACTACCAAAATGTTTTTTATTTAGCTTCTCATAAATTTAATTCAAGTGTAGTGAATAGTTTTTACATGATTTGAATTTAAAATATTGATAAAGTCATTGCTTTACTAAACGGAACTCCATCTCATTCTTGAATAAATATTTTCCATTTTAATTTGCGTTGATTTAATTTCCTGAAATGATAATTAATTAACTTTCGCCAAAGTCTTTTTGTTATATTTTTTTTTAGTTACAAAATCTTAAGTTAGTTCTTATGAGAATTGCTTATTGGACATGGAATGGTTTTTACATTGTTTGCATTTAAAAATTCAAAAATACTTGTTGTTTTATCCAGCAGAATACAATCATTCCAGAATGTAAAGTTCCCATATTCAAAATTGATGATTCATCAATACTTTTAGGTAATTAGTTTTTTGGAATTTCAAATTCTTGAAATTCTAATCAGGCAATAGTTGAAGATTGGTGTCAACTAAAGACATTTACTGTTTCCATACTACAGAAATTAGAAGAAGGTATGAACCAGCTACTAGTCATGATATTTAAATAATTCATACAGCTGTGATAAACCAAGAACAGTTGAAAAGACTTTCACAAAAACCAATTCATCAATTTAAATTCCAAGAACTTTTGGTGACAAACCAGTATCGGTAAGAAAAAAGATATTTACAAAAGTTAGTTCATCTATTGGAATTTCAAATTCTTGAAATGTCTTATTTTTAAAAAATAAACTTTTAAAAATTTTCTAAAAAAAAAACGTTTATCTAATTCCAATGTAATGACTTTTGTAAACAAAAAATTTCTTTCTGATTGTTTCAATACAACAACCTGAATCATTTGACTGCCATATTATAGTAAGAAGTTAACTTCTTCCTATTTCTGGAATGCATAAGCACCTAATTGCTTGTGCTGAAATTAAGCTCCAAATTTAATCCGCGTTTTTCCTTATTAGTGGTACTCTTTTTTCTCCTAAGTATACCTTACTGATGCCAATTTTTTTTATTAATTTCTAATCAGAATAGTATCCAGGCCATTGACTGTCTTTACACATGATTTGTATTTAAGAAATTACCAGAAGATACTTCTTTATGAAGTGTAACACAGCCATCATTGAATATGTAGTTTCCATTTCTCAAGTTGGTAGGTTGGTTGAGTTTTCTGGCGCAAGGTCCAGATAAGGACTCCATTTCTCAAGAGTGATAATTGTTGAAATTCCAGTTGGTGTGAGAACTTTTGTTAAAGAGATTTTTTTTCGAAGTGACTTATCATATCAATTTGGATGTTATAGAAAGAAGCTGGTTTATCATTTCTTCACTCATTTATATAATCAATGCTTTAAATACTTTCAGCTAACACCAGACTCCTAACTATTGCCTGGATTCGATATTTCAACCTGCGCTATTTAACTGAATTGATAATTTTTCATTAGCACATTGATACACTTTTCTTTGCATTTCCAAATGATTCATTTACTATTTCCCCAAGGAATTCTTTTCTATCCCTTGTATAACAAGTAAGATTTAACCTTTTACACTGAGACAGCGTACCGCTGGGACTAGTCTTCTTTGAAAAATAAATAAAGAAAAGAATTAACATTTATTCTAAATTTTTTTTTATACTGGTTTTTCAATCAGTTTTTTTAGTGCATTACAATTTTTATCTGCTTTTTTTCGGTTCTTCACAAATAAATTTTTTTCTTCAAATAAAAATCGATTTTCTTTAACATCTTATACGCATAAGGAAACCTTAAATTTATTTATATCTACAAATGTTCGTAAAAATTATTCTATTTTTTAATTAATTCTGGTTGTATATGAGATTTTATTTTGGGTAGTGAATAGCATAATAATTGAAAATTCTTCTTCAGTTATTTTGAATAATTTGCGCTATTTGCTTAAGATGAAGTTGGTTTGGTTTATTTGTTGTCCTACGATAATTTTTTATGCACCAAGTATAATTCCATCGGAGCCAACATTTTAACAAACATAACGAGCCCATTAAAATGTAATCAAATTACCACGTGCATCCTTGCCGAGGTAGAAATTGAGACCATCTGCTAATGAACTGAAATCTCTAAGTATTCAAGTATCATTTAGCAAGCAACCATGACTGGCTATGTACCAGATCTTCAATCCAAAAAGCACGATCTTTCCATCAGAGTATGATGAGTTCTACGTTAAATGTATAATTAAATCTAAATTTGAAAGCCAGAGTAAAACTAAACATAAATGCTATTCCTGATAGTAGTATTGTGAGAGAAAATATAAATAGCAATAAGACATGGAAATTATTGAGTTGTATTTTCATTTGAATACTACTACCCAGCAAACACAAGCCCATCGGCATCCTGATGGGCCGATATCGGCAGTGTCGATATAAGTCGGCATTGGCACGCTTATTTCGTAATGATAACGGTTCCATATCGGCAAACGACATCAAAACTTTGTACTTTAATGTTATCGGGAACAAGTGTTGGTCCTAATGGGGCTAACTGCCGGCAAATTGAGAATGTCATCTGCCGATATAGGTCTATACATGCTTTCCGATTCTGGGCCCAATATCATATGCGATATCGGTACTATTGCGGATGTGTTAAAGTTACTGGCATCATCAAATTTTCTCTGAATTCAAGACCTCATTGTTACAAATGCAACAATGGCAAAAGAAATTAGAAATTAAAGTTATTAAAATTATTTGATATATGAGACCTCTTTGTCTTAATATTGCATTTAATATTCATACTGATTATTAATAAAATTATTTTATTTCGGCTATTGTGAAACAGTTATTTCATGAAAATATATTTAAATAATTTATATTTAAATTGTGTTTTTTCAGTAACAAATAATTTGAATGATAAGAACTTAGTTTAATATAAATAATAATTTTATGATCTATTGAACTATTACATTAAGTGAACTTATTTCTCAAGTATAAAAAATATTTTAGGGGCCTTGATAGCCTAGTGGTTAAGGCATCGGCCTTCTGTCCGGAAGGGCGAGGTTCGATTCCTAATGCTGCCAAAGACCCACCGCGTACATGCGATGTACGTGCTCGTTAAATCTGGAATCGAAAGTCCTGTGTCGGTCGTTGAGCAGTTACCATGGCTGTAATGGTCTGGAGAAAATTTCCTCCCCCTTCAGATCATTGTTAAAATTGAGGGAGTGGATCCTCTGGTGGTGCCATCTATCGAAGGAGTTTAGAACAAAGTCGTACAGTGTTTTCTGGTGCTCTGATTAAACGAAAGATGCACCTTATTGATTTAAATGCGCATAGCCAACGGCATAGCGAACTTAGTTTGTCCAAGTGTCATGAATTACAACAACAAAAAGTATTTTAAATATACATTTTGGTTCTATTAAAAATAGTTTTTGACGTCTATTAAAATATGTAAATCCAACAACTTTCGCATGTGTGTAAACACTTCAAAAGATGCTTAATTTTGATTTCAGTTAAGCAGGAATATATAATTGAACATATTTGAAATACTTATTTTATAAATATTACAATTAATATATAACCATTACAAATTTTCTGTTTACAATTGTTAATATTAAGGTGGTAAGTGACACCTCTTTTAGAAGAATTTTTTTTCCTGTAATGCACAAGATATTTTAGACGCAATCTTAAATGCAACAGGGATAAACAGCGTAAGTGATATTGCAATGTCGGTCATTTAATGTTTGCCGATGCTGGGACATTTAGCGAAAGCATTCGGTCCACATATGGATTGACATCGGTAAAATATCGGGCAAGCAGTCATGTCGGCTTTGTCGATACCATTCCAAGGCAGCGCCATAATTTGGGCCCACATTTGCCCCAAGCGGACATGTTTTGATGGGTAGTAGTACCGCTTGCTGGTGTCGTTCCAATACCACTCGTATCGGCAAGCTGATTTAGGCCCTTATTGTAACCGGCATTACTGTGTTAGTTGGGTATGAAGGAAAAACATGTGTGCTAAATCAGTTTCCAAACAAATGAAATTGCGCATTACCCCACCTGAAAGGCAGGATTTAATCGTTGATCATCGAATTTCAAAACATGACTATTATTATTGTTTCAATTTGATAAGCACAGAATTCTCAGAAACTGGACAATAACTACATTGAAACGCATTTGTCTTCAGTGATGATTCTTTTTCCCAAAAGTTTTACATCTGGCATACCCGGCTGCTTCTACCTAATGGGTGGAGACCAACTTTTGGCTATTCCAGGTTATTTTGTTGGTGCTACTGCAAATTCTGACCAAGGCTTTATTTTCATTTGAAAACCGAGCTGTGAACATGTCATTTTTTTCATAGGATTATAAACACTACCTCGTTTACTAGAGTATTATCAACATTACTTTCAGTTTTCGAGCCCTCCTAGAAGTGATTCGGCGGCATATACAAAATTAATTCTATAATAGCATTCGGTGGACACTTGTTACTTCTAATAACAGAGCTCATCGTAGCTTTGATAAAAGAAGAAATTTCATTCGTCCTTAACGAGGATGTCTTCAAACTACACTACGGGCCATTAAAATTGCTACACCAAGAAGGAATGCAAATAACAGAACGATATTTATTGGACATACATTATAGTGGAAAGAACAAGTGATTAGATTTACAGGAAATTAGGATGTATAGATCTTGAGAAATCAGTACCCAGAGCAGCCACCTCTGGCTGCAATAACAGCATTTATCCGCCTAGGCATGGAGTCAAACAGAGATTGTATGGCATGTACGGGGATCTCAGTCCATGCAGCTTCAACACTATGCCACAGTTCATCGACAGTAGTGAATGGTGAGTGATGGCGTGCCAATCGCTCGGCAACCATTGACCACACGTTCTCAATTAGTGACAGATCAGGAGAACGTGCTGGCCAGGGTAACAGTCGAACCTGTTCTGTATCAAGGAAGTTCAGAACAATACGGGCAACATGCGGTCGTGCATTATCCTGTTGAAACAAAGCATTAGGGAGGCCTCGAAGATAGGGCAGAGCCACGGCCCTTAACACATCGGAAATGTAACGGTTGCTGTTCAAAGTGCCGGTAATGCGAACAAGAGGTGATCGAGACGTGTATCCAATGGCACCCCATACCATCACCCAGCAGATGGGCCAGTATGGCGATGTCCAATGCAAGCTGGCAATGCGCGTTCACCACGATGCCTCCAAACACGGATGCGGCCATCATGGTCCTATATACAGAACCGAGATTCATCTGTAAAGATGACGTGATGCCATTCCCGCGTTCAGGTTAGTCGCTGATTACACCATTGAAGGCGCTCCTGTCTGTGACGCAGCGTAAATGGTAGCCGAAGCCATGGTCGCCGTGCAGGCAATCTCTATCGCTGCAAACGTCGTCGAACTGTTCGAGCAGAAACTTGTTGCTATGCAAATGACTCCATTTCTCGACTCAGGGTTCGTGACGCGGCTATACGATCCCTTGTGACCATGCGGATAAGATGTCTTTCTTCTCTGCTGTTAGTGATGGGGGTCGGTGAGATCCTGCATGACGTTCCGTATGATTGTCCTGAACACATCGATTCCAAATTCTACTAACAGTCATGGGGTCTCGACCGACGCGAGCAGCAATATTGCGGTACGATAAACCACAATCCCTGTAGGTTATAATCCTTCCTCGATCAAAGTCAGACACGTGCTGATAGGCATTTCTTCTTCTTACACGAGGCATTACAACAACTTTCTTTGCCGAAAACAACGTTGAAACGGAAATTGAGTATGAGAAAACTGCTGTCAAATCTCTGGTTTTATACACATTGTAGATGTCGCTACTGTCGCCCGCTTTGTATGAATGCGCTGAAAATCTAATCATTTGCATATCACAGCAATTTCTACCTGTCATGCAAATTTCACGTGTGTGGTGTGCCGCTTTCCTGGTGTAGCAATTTTAATGGCCAGTAGTGTATTTGAGACTTGTTGGAACTTTTTTGTTCTTTAAATTTAATTTCGTAGGGTGTCTTATATAATATTTCTTAAATTTATCTCTTGATGCCTTTGATATGGGCCGCTGTTGAGCAACAAAAGATGAGTATTGCGTTTATGTTTCCTACATTTACGCCCGTCGGCTTAAACGTTTTTAGGGGTTTTCTTCCTTACGATAAGCTTATGGAAGAACAATCTTTCTGAAAGACAGTAATACGCACTGGTTGTTGAAAGACCTTATAGTAACATTCGAATGTCACATTGCTTACCACTTGTTGTAAAAACATCTTCCTGACTTTTTCCAGCAGTGATTGGAATGGAAATTGATATGTTCCATTCTAAAAGCACATTTCTAAGTATGATGAGTCTACTTTATTTAGCTCTTTTAGAAAGTTTGTGGCTTTAGGCTTTTGGAGCTGAACTGGGGATAGGATAGATCTTTTGTTCATTGACCCAATGAAATTTAGGCCTACCTTAGCATATTTCCATTGATATGCCATGAAAAATAGAATACCAGTTCAGGTATCGATTCCGTTTTTTATCATTGTTCAAATTACAAAACGTTTGATGATGGCGTACATAATCAGCATTACACGATGTATTTATGCCCACAAAATGACAACTAAAAATTTATAAAATTGGTGGTAGAAAGTTAATATATTGTACAGAATCCAAGAAATTTTTCAGGGAAAACCAGTGTTCATTTCCGTTTGTTTACTTTGAAAACAGGTCCATGGTCTCACCGTGGTCTAATAGCAGGATTGCACTCATCTGAGTAAAAAGGTCCTGTGTTCGATTGCAACATTGAGAGATGGATATTTTATTTATTTATTCTATATGAAAAGCTCATTTTTTCACTTAATAAAAGTGAATACAGTCCACTATCTTTGAAAAGTCCTTACAAAGGTCAAAGCAGGAGAGGAGTGATGAAGTAACGGCATAACAACTTACGACTCTTAGATTAAACGGTGACAAAAAATACTCACTACACGATTTTACTTTCTACTAAATATCCTAGTTTTCAAAAAAGATATCACAGAATGACTTCTAAAATATATCAAAGGAACCCGATATGATGGATAGCAATATCTCAAAACTATGAATTCGAATAGTTCACTTGTGGAGATACATACCTAGAACTACCCATACATATCAACACTTTCTACTGTTTTTTAACTTTTACGTACACACTACCTGTATCCTTGTTCTTTCAAATTTTGTAAAAAAGCACGTCACATCATTGATAAACAACTGGGAAATTTGCAAATACCTGAATTTAATTAGAAATTATATCCTGAAACATGTCCACAAACATATTTCTACACATCTGAATTTGTATGTAAATCTGAAATTTAGAAATATCTGAAATTATACAAATTGTTTACTAATATAAAATATGCAAGTATTTCAAATGGTTAAAAGAAAATCTTTTAGATTGTATACAAATATAAAACTTCTAAACACTACTTCAAATTTATAAATATATTGTACACAAATTTTATTCCTCAAATTGTGTACAAAACGAATATATGAAATTATATTCAAATTTTTAGATAAAATTTAAAACAAATATTATCATATTTAGATAAAGTTTAAAACAAATTAAAATATATTTTAAACTTTATGCAAATTGTATATTTGAACTGCATACAAATTTTCCGTGTTTCCAATAGCATATAAATCATAAATTGAAAATTGTATATAATATTTACAATTGAATTCATAATTTTATATACAAATCATATATACATGAAATTTTATACAAATATAAGTTTTCACTTTTTCTTATTTGTGTTTAATCAAATGTTTGCGAACATATTTCGTTCACTATGAATCTCTCAGTACACATTTATGCAGAATACTTTAAATTTCTTATATTCAAATTAAGAGAAATTTGTTTCACTATATATTTCAGGTATTCTACAAGGACTCACGACTACTGGAAGAAACGCGGCATTCCTTATGTGAAACCACGCTTTTTCCTAGCTCCTCTAATTTCATCAAGAAAGGTTTGTAAATATTTTTAATTCCTCTACACAATTAAGTTTTCTATGAAATGTGTAATGCATTCTGAATATATATATATAGTCAAAGGCGTCTCGGTTACTTTACACCAACTTGATGCCCTACTACTAGGATTTCCAACTTTTAGTACTAAAAAGGGGAGGAAGTTTTGGCACTTTATATAGTTTTTCATCAGTCAGCTTGTCATCGTAGCTCCAAAACAAGATCCTCATAATTTAAAAGCAGGGACCAGTCAGAAGACCCCCAAACTTGGCCTGCCACTACCAGAGGTATCATTTCATATGGAGGACTACGATATATTTAATGTGATCCAGCCATTAGCCAACACAACGTATCTTTGATTGGATCGGGTTTTGAAATCACTACCTTCCAATAACGAGAACGAACGCCTTAACCAACCAGCCCACTGCAACATATTGATAATTCTATGATGGCCTTTTAATAAATAAGCCAACTTGATCTATTCGATGTCATATTTCGCCATCTGCTATCTCCCAGTGCCTTCAATCATCTATCTACACTATCTCTCCACCTTGCTTTGATCTTCCTCTTTTCATTTTTCTTTTGGAGTTTGGAAAGTTAATTTTTTAACAAGATTTTCATTGTTATATCGAAATACATGTCCAAATCACCTTATTTGGGAAGCGTTGATCACTTTTGTTATATTAGGTTCTCTGTGTTTTGATTGTAACTCATAACTGTATCTTATTCTCCGGTTTCCATTTTCTCTTACATTTTTTTTTAAGATTTTCCACTCGAATGCTATCAATTTCTTCTCTTTTGCTTTGTTAATTTCCCAGTATTCGCTGAAATATAAAACAATTGGTCTGTTTGATGTCTTGTATAATTGTATTTTTGTTTTCTTACTTATGTATTTAAATTTAAAAGGGCTTTACAGTCAATGTTAACACTTGTTAGCCATATTGATTCGATTTTTGATTTCAATTTTTATGTCATTACTACACCATTTACAATGACGCCTAATTATTTAAATTTTATTACTTGTGCAAGCTCATATTCATTAATTTTCAGAGGTTGCAGTCTTCTGATTCTGTTTGTTATTGACACGAATCTAGTTTTTTCTTTAATGACTATCAATCACATGTTTTCTGCTGCTGCCTTATGAGCGTTGAAAAAAATTTTATGACCATTGTCTAAATAACTTTGTGTACACCTTTTGTCGCATGAACACATAAAATGATATTGAGTTCTATAGCAGGCAAGGCAATTATATGGGTTATTGTGAGCATAATATTGGTAAGCTCGATATTTTAACATACATAAATGTAAAATGAAAGGGAATTACAAAAGACAAAATCACAAACAAAAAACTACAGCATTTCATTTTCAACTTCTGCTGTTCACCATTCCATCTTTCTTAGAACAACAATCATCCGTGCATTATGAAATAAGCCGAGAATTCAAAAATATAGAAGAAACATTTATGTTCGCTTTAAAATAGATGGCGCTGTTCTCACAGTCAATGTGATCAGCACATGATTCAATATTAGAGAATCTGTGTACTTAAAAAACTAATCCCAATGAAGTAGTCAACGTAAAAGATCAGCAAAAAAATGTATTCAAATTTGTAAAAAAAAAAAAAAAAATGTGTGTAATCAATAAGGATTACAAATGAACAGCTATTCAAACAGGAAAAGAAAATCTATAGACATTTTTACACAACAGAAAAAGTATGTGTAACTTATTTTGTGAATAAATGGCATAGGTCTGGTTATATCTTCCTTATTATTTGATACATTAAAATACATCAGGAGATTTTACAGACATTTATATGAATGGTTAAAATATTTCCAGATATTGTGATAAAGAATGGATTGAAAATAATGAAAAAAAACTATAAAAATATAACTATCTATTAACAATAACTGCATCTATTGGTTTGTGGTATAATAAAAATATCACGAACAGTCACGAATGAAATATAACGTGAAAATGATTTTGAAAAAATGAATATGAAAATTTTCTTTTATTATTTCTTCATTGTCCTTTCACCATACCAAAATTTCAATACGCAATTTTTTATGCTAAAAACTATTGATTTTGCAAATCCGCGAGCATTTTAGCTTCATTTAAAACTTAATCTTTTTAAGTATTTGTATTTTACATATTTAACTTGACGTTTGTCATTACTATAAATTTTTGTATTAAAGACAAAAATTAATTTCATATTTACTAATAGCATCTAACGAAAATTTAACGAACTTTATAAAATAAAATTATGTAATTCTTTTTTTTAAAACAACGGCGGGCACTTGGGTGACTAACCCTTTGCCACTACAAGTCCTGAAACTACTACTCATTTATTGTTACCCGGTGGGCCCCTGTGAACCAAGTCACGGAGGCGAGTAGCATTACCTACGCCATATCACCACAAATCCACTTCTAGGGTTGGCCATTTTAACACATTATTTCAGAAAAAAGGACAGAGAAACATTGTGATAAAGGAATATCCCCGCCCGAACCGGGATTCGAACCCGGGACCAACAGCCTTGGAATTAGGAATGCTAACCACCTAGCTATCGGCCGGCAAAATGTATGAGTTGATTAATAGTTATCTATACGACTAGAGTTACCAATGGAAAAGAATCCATCAATACTACCAAAGTTTTTTACATATAAATAAAATTCAAAAATTAGATAGCGCATCTGTAATATTTATGCAGTGCAGAGTCATTATGTGAAACTATTAAAATCCCATATAAAATATTAATCCCAGTTTTAAATATTTTCAATCAAATGTTGTATAAGCTTTCTTGATTTTGATTTTTATTTATTATAAAGTTTATTGTTTTTAAAATACATGTTTTCATGATTAAATGTGTGTTTTTATATATAATCATGTATTCATGTGTGTATGAATGTCTATAGATATCAATACTTTTAGGTTCATGAATATTTGAAATAACAATTTACAATGAATAAATGCTCCAGTAATTAAAAAATATATGGCGACATTCTATTATTAGCTGAATTAATCAGTAACTATTAGGCTTAATGTTATCAATCATTGTGTGCAAAACTCCACCAAAAAGCACTTGTTTATGCAACTGAATATATTTTATCTATATTATTGCAATGTATACTCATCTACTTTTCACAGGTTACCTGGAAAATATTTATAGAATTTCCCCATATTCTCTAGAAGAACAAAAAAATTTTGAGATAGTGCAGATGCTTTTCGAAAATTGTTCATGCCGGCAGTTTTTCCATAAAATATCGCCAATCGGGCAATTTCGCTCCAAATATTGCAAATTTGTCGCTTGAAAAAATTCTAATAGAGTTATTTTACTGGCTAAATGCCCCTGGGTTCCATTCCTCTTAATTTCCAAGTATTTTAAGTACACAGTATTATCTTATTAACTAGATAAATGTTTGTCATGTATTTGCAGTAAGTTCTGTTGGTGAGAAAAGTGTAGTCGATTAATTCTTGCTTCGTGTAATTCCCTTTTTTCTCATTTCTTTATTTTTTTTTTATTTCATTCTAAATTCACAAATCTCTGCAAAGAATAGCCTTAAGTTGCTTGTGTCCCACTAATTGACGCATATACAGTAATTCTGAATTTTATTTATTCATAAATTATATTGTAATTCATTTTATTTTAATTAAAACATTTTGGTGAGATTCTAGTATACAAATGTATAAAAATTATTAAAATCTGAGAACATGCTGTGAACACAATTTCTAGAAATGCTTCATAATTAAAAGAATTGAAAGTAGTTTCAGTTGTTATAGTATAAAAACTTTTTGTTGGCTTAATCATCGAAAATAATGATCTTCATCATCGAATCTTCTTGGTTTGATCCCAGCTACTCTTAAAAAACGGAAACTTATGAGTTTAGTTTCTGAGTTTCTTTCCATGTGATTCCTCTGAATGTTATCCAATAAGTATAATTTATTTTGGCTGATCAACTCATTTTAATTAAAACCTTCATTTAAGTTTTGGTTTAATAAAAGAAATCTATATTTTTTCAAAAAAAGATGTCTGGATCATTTCGTTTTTATAAAATGAGATAAACACATTTTTTTATTTTATTAAATAATTTATTTAACCACATTTAAACGTTCGTTACTATTTACTTATATTCTGCATTTCTGTCTCTTAGCAACCTGTTCAAGTAACTGAAATAGAGAGATACAAAAAATATGGAAAAGTATATGGGTAAGTACTAATATTCTAAATTCTTGATTAACAAGAAATAATTTTAATTGAACACGTATTTGTACCATTTTTTTGCCCATTTTGATTTTTGATCTGGCAAATGTAAAGTTAATCCTCTTGACTTCCTTTTAACAGTATATTAGTTCGATTCCCGCTTCTAACGTTGTTATATGCGGTGATTCAGAATCCTTCTTAAACTATAGATCGTGATCGAGTTGGCCTCGTGTTCAAAACTTGACCACAGAGCTGCAACTAAAGTGAAATAAAAGTTCAGAGTTTTGGTCATACCAATATATTACCGATTTCTTATGATTGAAGTCACTAGATTGCCTCATAATATTAAAACACGATCAAGTGATGAGGTCGACATCGGAGCTGTCACTTTTTTCATCATCCTACGCTGCACTAGTAGAAGAACTTTGGGTTCTGCAGAAGTTGTAACGAATACAGGATTCCTCATCACGATGAACTAAAACTGGCTCAGTAATGGAATCCTTTACCCTCAAACACCAAGATAACGTCAGTCGACGTGAAAGCCATATACTTCGTTCATTCAAAAAAATAGCAAGCCTATTTGATGCCAAGTAGTAGCAAAATTTCTGTCTTACAGGATAATATTTTACTTTAAGATATAAGGAAAGGCTACTATTTTCTGATTCAGCTATTTGAATTAAAAATAGTTATGCGTCTAACATGTTAAAAAAATTTCAAAATTGTGAAAAATATCGCCATTAAAGATTTCTTAAGCAGTAGGGAGTAGTAAAAAAAATAAGAGAAACAATTAATAAAATTTTAAAGAAGTGTTAAATCAAAAACTATAAATATAAACCTTTATAAATGATATAATTAAGATAATAGTATTCACATGCATTATAAAAAAAATTCTTCAGTTTCATTTATAATGATGATAAGAACTAGTAATATTTTAGCATTATTTTAAACTAAGCTGAAAAAGAACTTAGGTGATACGTCAATTTACTGAACAGTTTATCTTTATAACAATAGGAATAATTATCTTTAAGAAACAGTTTACAGTTCAAATTAAATTACTCTAATAATCGATGTAGCACTTTTCAATACCAATGCTTTGTCTTGTAAAGAACTTTTCACAATAAACAAGACAAACAATTCAAACAAAACATTCATCTAACAAGGAAACAAGATCTTCCTTATGTGTAGGAAATGCAATACCACGTATTTTACCACTGATCATCTGCTTTCCTGCCTAGGACTTACAAAAAGACGAGTTCCGAAGTCCTCTTCTTCATTTGGATTTTTTATCAGTTTACAGTTTCATGGATCTGATCTAGCCTATTGGCTAACTAAATAGGATAACAAAGAAGAACACAACTGGGTCTTAGATGGAGTGTTTGTTTTATTGGATTCATTTATGGTTGCATGCATATTATTTTTTCTGATTTCAGCTGATTAACACTGCCAAATGTGTAATAATTTTCAACCATTGTCAAGTGACGAGATCGACATCTCATTTTGTGTCTGCTTTGACTCACTGTTGCACAATAGTGGAAGAAATATTTAACGTCTATCAACTCTTAAGAATCCCGATCTTCTTCTGAGTCAGTTACAGGCTTTGTTATCTGGTTTCAAGAGAGTAATCAGATTTTCAAAAATTTTTCTAGATCAGATATTCGAAGACAAGGAAAGTGAATACGCATACACAAACTATGTTGTATGTTATTTTCATATAAATAATTTCAAAAACGATATGTGTAGAAAAGAAAAAAGATTAGTCAAACATATTAACAGAGATCATCAGGATAATTTTGTCAAGATAGATGCTAATACAAAAATAATTTGTAGGATACTAATTAGCTATTGTTAAAGTTTATTAAACTATTTAAAACAAAAATAGCCGATACTCAAACTTATAAAAATATATTCAAGGGATACGGAAATTTGGAAAAACCCATTTTAGGAATAACTTTAGTTCCTCTAAATTACTGCCCAATACAAATAACCGAATCCTATCAAAATTACTTCACTTTAATATTTAAGGGTAACCGTGGCCTAAGTTGTAGGACTATACACTTGAAAATGATGAGTCTCATATTAAGTTCTCCCTAAGCCATTATTGAATTAAGGACATGGACATTGCATTTTATTTTCTGTTGCTGTTACTTATGACTCTTGGACAAGCCAAGTTTGTTATGCCATTGGATATCAAATTTAAGTCAGTAGTGTGTCTCTTTCGTTTTAATCAGAGCACCATGATGGTGAAAGTACGACTTTGCTCTAAACTCCTCAGATAGATGGCACCACCAGAGGATCTACTCTTTCAATTATGACATTGATCAGAAAGGGGAAGAAGTTTTCTCCTGACCATTACACCCGTGGTAACTGTTCAACGACCTACCACAGGACTTTCGATTCCACAGATTTAACGAGCACATATGTAGCATGTACTCGGTGGGTCTTTGGCCTCATTGGGAATCGAACCCCGCCTTTTCCGCATGGAAGTCCGATGCCCTCACCACAAGGTTAATACGGACACTTCTGCTCCACACATCTATCTTGGCAGATGTGTGCAACAATTTTCCGGACCTTCTCCTTTGCACACATCTGAATACAAATAACTCTCCATAAAATATTTTCTTGGAAGTCAAAACATTGTAAAAGTTATAAAAGGCTTCTCAGCCAATAAACTATTTTTAATGGGATGCCAAAATTATCATAGTTTTCCAGTGGATCAATAATGTTGCACTTAAATTTCACTTAATAATTCTGTAATATGATCTGATTTCAACATTAATTTAATTCTGCTCTGACAGTATTATAACGCTTGATGCACTGTAAATTTTGAACTAAAATAATTATATACACAAATTTTAAAGTATAACATATTTTGCTCTTCAACCTGTCTACAATTTCAAAACTAAAGCAAAGGAAATATGAAACCAATGTTGACACTTTATTAGTCATAATATGACGTCATATTGAAGTCACTGATTCCAGTATGACGTAATGAAAAAATGTATGCTATGAAAAAGCAACTTAAATGTCAAAGCATGTAAAAAACGATATTATATGATAGAATATTTGATCATACTTTGTCTGCATTCAAAGTTTTTAACGTTTGGTAAATCAGTTATCACAAAGTCAAGTAATCGTGATTTCACTTAAGAACCCGTTTCCAAATTTGCAATATAGTTGAGGTTATCACTTGAGCTATGTTGCAAATTCGGAAGCTGTTTTTGTTTACTGTCAAATTTGCAAATTTGGAATGCACACACATCTTTCTTGCTGACGTCACTTAAGATAAATCCCAGTTTTCATTTCAATATTTGTCATCTTAAGAGATTGATTTGAAATAACATATTATTTGGGTTCGGAGGAGCAGCGGGTACCCGTTGATTTGGCAAAAGATTTGGATGATAAATATTGGCGATAAAATTTAATTTCTGGTAACCCTATTATTTTTAACTCTTTAATGTAACGTAGTTTTATTGTTGCCATTTTGCTATTCACCTTTTGGCGCCTATCATGGCGTCAAAAAATTCGCCAAAAAATCAAGGTTACTCATAAGTAAACTTTTACTAATTTTTTTAAATGGTGATCATAAAACTTACGTTTATATCGTAATTTTTGAAGTCAACGTAAAATCAATGTCTTTCAAATATGTGTAGAATTTATTTATGAGTGATATCATGAGAAATTTTCGGTTATGAAATATAAGCGGTAGACATATAATATTCATGAAAAAATATATAATAAATTTTAAAAACATGTTATTTCTTATATTTTCAGCCATTTCGATTCGATTTTATCTACAACAGAGCCAATTCTCACAGTTTCTGATCCTGAATTGATAAAAGATATTTTAATTAAAGATTTCAGCTCTATGCCACATCGTAGAGTAAGTATGTTTTACAATTAGAATGTATATCGTCGCATGTATTTTTATGTTCCCCAATATCTATTCATGGTTTTCGAAATTATGAAAATAATTTCATTAGGATAAATTTTTTTTAAATATGTTTTAATTCTTGAAACAATATTTATAAATTATTATAAAAATTTAAAAAAAATTACTGGAATTTTTTAGTAATATTTATATTAAATAACACAATTTTATGAAATTTTTTTCAAATTCTAATTGTTTTATAATTTTTTATTCATTAAATGAAAAATAATGTTACTAGATAGTTACTACTAGATAAATACCTTCATTGGTATGTGTAAATATATCATATTTCTGTGTGAATTATTATTCTAATTAATAACATTTATTTGAAGTCATGAAATAAATACTTTAAAAAGAAAACATTGAAAATCACTTTTTGTCTTCAATCAATTTTTTAAAAATAAATCTTGAAAATGAATGATTATACTTTACATTAATTCTTGCATTGAAATATATGCTAAAAATGTTACTGTGGTATTTAAATACTTCAAATACCAAATAACTAATTTTCTGTTTCGATATTGTTGACGAAATAACAATTTTAGGTTTAGAATTGATTAAAATCACAAGTTAATGAGTAATTGCTATTTTTTATTGGGCATATAATCCAGGGTTCAAAATTCTGAATTTTTTTGGCGATGAAGAAATGTTACCAAGATGACGTATTGTGAAGTGCGCGATGACGTAAACACTAGGGTTGCCAAAATAGAATTTTCTGCCTAATTTTTATAGGTCTCCATCTCTATGACGTAATAAAAACCAGGTTAGCAGATACATAAGAAAATCCGCCAAAAAAATCTCCAAGCTCAGAATTTGGCATCCTGGATTATACGGCACATGTACCTTTTATTGTTGTATAAGAGCAGTTATTTATGTCCACAAATACCGATTGACTTTTAATTGTTCTCTGACAGAGTCCAGGTGCAGTGGATGAGGTAGTGAACAGAATGTTGACTTCCTTACGGGGAGAAGATTGGAAGCGGGTTCGATCCATTGTTTCACCAACTTTCACCACGGGAAAAATTAAAAGAGTGAGTGAATTTGGCGTAATTTATTTAAATTGTATGTCCGCAAGCGCTATTACATTTCACAAGCTTTAAACGGAAATCGTAGTGTTACTGTATATTCTGTTTTTGAGATGAGAATAGGTCTTACAAAACAATTCAATCCTCGAAATTGGATTAAGGGATTTAATTTGTATACTTATTTCATTTTTCACTTTCTTCAGATTAAGTAACAAGAAATTAGGCAAATTCATAAGAAATTATTGCATAATAAAACTATACAACACTTTTAGTTAAATCAAATAAAAATCTTTTTTTCCAACAGTTTACTGGAAATTTTGTAGGAAACAATATACACACTATTTGCTTCAAAATGATGCGTTGTGTAACGTTAGGACACTAGCTGGATACGATAAATATGTGTGTATAACAATTATTAGGCTGTCATAAGCGAACAAAAGAATATACATGTATATATTATGATGGATAAATACAGACAAATAGGTAGACATTTAAATAGAATGAGAGGGAGAGAGCGATTGATAACAAAAAGAAGAAGCTGAATTAAATATAATAATTCCAAAATTCAGAATTTTATTTGCAAAAATGAGTCAAAAATTTAAAGCAATCGCAACTTTTTTTTTTTCACTTCTAAAGTCCAGTTACTTAGGTTATTCCATCTATTTAGCACTATGAAGGGCGGAAGTGATGACAACTTATATAGGGGGGCAGTCAGAGAATGTGCCATCGTTTCCCCGAAAGTGGGCGGGTCCTCGTTATTTAGAAGCAAATACCAAGCAGAAGACTCCCAGATTTGTTCTGCCATTCCCGAAGTATCATTTCAAGTGAAGAACATTGCGACCACGACATACTTTACTTGCCTCAGCTACCCTCAATGAATATGACGGATCTTCGGTTGTGTCGGGATTCGAACTCGCTACCTACCGATAACAAACGCTTTAACCAATCAGGCTAACGTGGTTCACAATGGTAAATAATCATCTAAAAATATCAGGAAAATCTTTTTTTATGTTTTTTTTTCTTTCTTGGCGATGAAAGAGGGAGCAATTTTACATTTTTTAATTGAAAAATCAAATATCAGAACATCAGGAAGATCAAGTACAGCCATCGTTTTTGCTATTAATCAATAAAGAGCTCAAAATTACAACTGCAATAACCATGATCAGTATTGCAGTTATTTCTATCCTGCATTTAAATACTGAACTGGTGAAGGAAAGTGGACAGTAAATCTTTAGACTACTTTAAGCACTTATCTAAAGAAAATAAGTGAAAAAAAATCTCTTTCATCATAATAAAAAACATTAAAACTTAAGGATAAGAAATAGTCCTTAATACAAAAATATTAGCTCTTAAATTTTAATATGCTATTCATGTACGAAGCTCTGAAAAAACGTGAAGAAAAATCTCTTTCATCCTACTAAAAAAACTTTAAAATTTCAAGATAAGAAATAGTTTTTAGACAATGACAATAATTTTAAGATAATATGTTTTATTACACATGTATCTAAACCAGAGTAAACTTCTCTAACTTAGACGCATGTGGAAAATAAATGAACAAAAAATCTTTTTATAATAATAAAGAGCATTAAAACTTAAACATAAGAAGAAATAATCTTTATGACGCGAAAACTTTATATAATTCTTAGAGATCAATAAACCATTATATAGTGAACAAATATCTTTTTCATCTTAATGAAGAGTATTGAAACTTAGGATAAGAAATAGTCCATAAGACGAAGATGGTAGACCTTTGAGTTCCGAAAACCACTCATGTAGGCATAACTGAAAAGTAAGTGAACAAAAATACAAAAATCTCTTTCATCTTGATAAAGAACACTAAAAACTAATAAAAAAATAGCCTTTAAGTTAAGAATAACTTCAGTAAGCATCTGACTTAGACATCTGTGAAAAAAGTGAACAAATTTCTTTTTCATTCTAATAGAGAGCAATAAATATTGAAGACAAGAAACATTTATCGCATGAATAAATACTTTTGGAAGCAGATTGTGACAGGGTATTATAGAATTCCTAAGAGGAGAAAATTCTATTGTTGTTGTTTCCAATCCTTCAGAGATCTAGCGGCCGTTAGATCAGATCCATGACAGTGTGAACCCTAGCGAAGTCGAGCACCAGCAGTGGACTTCCGCAAACATCCACCAGAGGGAACCTCCAACAATCCAGTATACGATCTGGGAAACCAGCTTCAGATTGCATTTGGTGCACAATGAAAAGACCTTTCGCCCAGATACGAATGTCATACTTTCCAGATGCCCACTAATAATTCTTGAGACGGCCGTTTGATCATGTCTGTCACCATCGAATTCTGACGCGCCCTCCGGGGTCTTCCTGCTGAACCAGGGATGGGCGGGAGAGGTTATCCAGACTTACCTGTCTTCTTTTTTTATTGAGAAAATTTCTTTAAAAGTTAATGTATGGTCTCTGTTGGGCAACTCGGGACAAACTCTTTTGGCCAAAGTCTCTGTAGCTTCGTTGCCTTGGATGTTAACATGGGAGGGAAGGAATTGAAAGTGGACATCCCTAACCATGGCTAGATTTTTTAAAATAGGTGATAATCTGTATGCCCACAAAGTCGCATACTCTACTCCAGACCTGTAGGTATTGAATCGAGCTACAACTATCAATAAGGATCCAAATAGAGAAAATTCTAGGTTCCATTTTGGCCATTATAGAACAACTGGCGATGAATACTGAACTTCTGCTTCCTGCATGTGTGTCAGTGAACTTGGTGGTTAGAAATTTCCTATATTTCTCCCTTGTTATACCGCAACACCTCCGAATATTTACTTCCCGGATGGCAAAGCTGCAGTAGATGGTCAACTGCCTTGCAACAGTCTTAGGCTGCCAGTTACGCGGTGTCAATTGGCTCTTGAAAATCAGAAGTCTTAAACTTCTCAATATTTATCAATCTATCTAAAATTATTCAAAACACTAATGGTGAATTTCATTCCGAATTAAATGAGAAATGATCCTTAAGAATTGGTTAAGCTTACAAACAAAAGTAATATAGTCAAAGGAAAAATTACTAGTTTACAGTGCTCTACCTACTAATTTGATATTCATAAATTGAATGCAATGTAATATATTTAAAATAAGCATTGTATAGCTTATTTAAATATTTTGCGTTCATTTTGCAGTTTACAATAACTTTACTTTTTAACTATCATATATAATCAAACAATAATAAAAATAAGTTAAATTATGATGCCCTTTGAAACTCAAATTGGATAAAGGAACTAACTGCCAAAGAAATCTGCATCATTTTTATGAAGGTATCAATTTTACCAAGACCTGACAAAAAATTACCCTTGATTTATCAATTGCAATTAATTTTCATGAAAATATGACAAAACATATATGACTAGTAATATCAGGGTACAACTGCAAAATTATTGACTGGTCTAAATGGCATTCTCTGATTTATAACTGTTTGGCAAATACTTTATATTCCTTCTCATATACTGCTTCCAAAAATTATGAGGAAAGATTAAATTCATTTTCACATATCTAATATATTTCATTACGCATCTTGGGCATTTCATACATTCCAGAAAGTTTCTGAAGCTTTATTAATCATTCAGAAATTCACGACAGTCCCTTAGTTGTATGTCTTTAATTCTTGTCATGATTAGTTCTACTATTCAAGAAAACATTGCGACAAGATCACAATGATTCTACAAGTAATAACCAACTATGCGACTAAAGAAATAGGATGATATTGCATTAATGATTTATTGAATAACATTATTTTTATGTGTAGGAGGCATGAAAATTATATGAAATGATGGTATAATATAGATAATTTTAAATCTCAAAACTTGTTAATTAATTGGTGTTAAGTTTGAGCAATGAGATTTTTTGTGTCTATACTTGTAATTTACAGAAATTATTTTAAATTGCAAAACAGAATTGTCTCGCTTTTCAAAACATGGATTTAAATTGGCTTAACATAGGCTTTCATTCCCTATATATAAATTTTAATTTTTTCTTTGTTTTAATGGTGTTAATTGACTCAAAAACTGTTAGTCTAGCAAGACTTTGATTTGAGACATGAGTATACATGTATGTTTGCATTTTAGATTATTAGACTGGGAGTTTTTATAGATTTATTTATAAAATAATGCCATTGATGTTTTATTCATGGAGAATATGAAATGAAATCGAATTCAAGCACGTTAAAATATTACTTTATTTAGAGGAATTTAATTTTATTTCAAAAATTCGCACCAAAATATCACTGCAAAAGAACGAGAAAACATGCAGCTTTTTTCTTTTCATATATTTGAAATCACGTAATTACAAATTGTCAGAACATTTTGTAGCATTTCGTGTTAGTTACACAAATTCTTAAAACACTACTTGAAAGGGGGGAAAAAGACAATTTGAAAATCTGCCATGTTCCTTAAATAACATACTCGATTTAATAAAATTTCAAAATGGAAGTAAACAAGGTTTATGGTAAAATTTCAAGGAAATAATATAAAATACATTAGTTCTTAAAATGCTTTTGTTTCCCTTAAAATTTCATATGCTAATAAATCTCAATAAAAATTATTTTTAAATTGATTTATATTTGATTGATTGATTTATCTTTATATATGATTGATTTATCTTTATTTATATATTTTTGTAAATAATCTTTTTTTAGGTACTCGGTATTTTCAAAGATTGTTCTAGAACATTAGTTCAGAATTTCAAAATGGCTGCTCAAAGAGGTGATCAAGTTGAAGTCAAAAGGTCAGTTTCCAATCGATTTTATCTCAAAAAGTATTTCTTGGTTATTTAAAATAGTACTTTTATCGTCAAAATGTACACTATTATATGCCGTTCTTTAACATTACTCAGATATCAAGGCGAATCTCAACCTGGTGACGTCTTCAAGAGTAGATATATAGTAATTATTCACTGTAAAATTCTGACTTTTGTTTCATATCATGTATGGTGTTGATAACTGAAAACTGAACATGCATTATTCCAAATGAATACGGATAAAAAGCGTCCGTTTAAAAAACATTTATTAATAGTTGATTAGTAGTTCAATATATATATATATATATATATATATATATATATATATATATATATATATATATATATATATATATATATATATATATATATATATATATATATATATATAAGATGGGATGATTGCAGAATATTGATAGTTAAATATTCTATGACTAATATTTTGCAGTTAATGCAAATAAAGATTCTTTATTAATAGGAAAATAATTATTAATTAATTTTTATAAAATAACAATAAAATCAATCCTTTCTTTCACGTAAAAATTTTTTACAGTTTACAGCTACAAGAATACAATTAATCATGCATACTTCAAAGTGATTTATAAAAAAAAACTTAGTATATAGATTTGATCTAAGAATCTTTATAACAGTTATTTAGAGTAATGTAATTACAAAATCTTTTCGCATTTAATTTTTATCTGCATTATTTTAAATTACTAATTTTAAAAGCCTGCAAGACGTATTCATAGTGATCGCAATAATATTTGTTCGATTTTTGGTAATATTCAATTTTGATAGCACATGCGCGATAAAGTCACCAACAGGAGTTAATTTTATCAAGACTATTATTTATCATCGCATTAAATACTACTAATTTTATCATCGCATTTTTAAACCAAACCAAATGTTATACGATGCCAAAATGCAAATTCCTTAGTAATAAATTGTATTGATGTCAATAATTACAAACTTTTATTGTATTTCATGCCTTAATTAAAAACTATGACTGTTATTATAACTCACGTTATAGATACTGTCATACAATAAATTACATATATGTACTACAAGTATAAATAAAAATGTTAATAAATAAGTTATTTAATATAACATAGTAGCATTTTTGATGCTGACTACATGCTTACATACAGATATATCTTCTACCCGTTCTGAAATCTCACTCAAACATTTAAGCAATATGGGCATTAATTACTTTTCTGGGTTCTAAAAATACAAAATCAAAATGGATAAGGGATATCAAGGTTATATTATTTCAAAAATTATATTCATAAATATTTATGATATGAATAAGGCCTCCCGTGTAAAGTTTGGTCAGGTTTTTTGCTATATTCTTTTCTCACTTCTACTCTAGCAATAATAACTTCAACTACACGGAGAACCACAGAATGAAAATGACTTTGGAATGCGTTTCGACAAAATGGTAACTTGGTGCAGCATTCTTAACAATCGAAAATTGACCAAAATCGAGTGTTTGATTCGGGATAACCTTTCTCCAATCAGCAACCAGACATTTTCGATAGGCTGCATATCTGATATTATAATGACTAATATTGACGATGGCTAATATGACGATGGCTAATATCATTGATGTTTTCAGAAATCCACTTGTGACATCAATGATGACGATGGCTAATATCATTGATGTTTACAAGAGGATTTGTGAATTTGAAACCTAATATTATCCCCAAACCATTGTACTTTATGTTAGAGCACCATAGCGATGCCATAAACTACCTTTATTCGCGAAGTCTCCAATCTACAGTCGAATTATCATGGTCTTCTAGACAGAAGCAGGGTTCATCCGAGAAAGGAATGTCACTCCATTTGTTCTACCATTCAACGCACCAGTCAATTGCAAATACTTGTGGTTAAGAGTCATGAAAGAAATGGACGTGTTCTATGAAAATTCCTCTGTGATGTCATCGATGTCAGATGGTTTGTGCAGATATCATATTGTTTTACAGGCTGTATGGTTATAAATACGGAACGCACATTTAATGCAATATGCACTCTATCCCTTTTTTATACGAAGAGGTGCGATGAGACGGTTGCAAATCATTACTTCGGCCAGTCGCTCCCAATGACATTCATAGATTCCATATTCCTATAATAGTTTCTTGATAACATTTGACATCATAATCGATTTCTGTAGAAAAAAATCTCACTATCTTTGTATGCAACATTTCTTCCTAGGTAAAATTCAGATACTCAATCCAGCGTGATACTCTTTCGGCATTACGAGGTAAACTAAAGTTGCATGCGTAAAAGTTCAAATCGGAGAAATGTTTTTATATTTTTCTCACAGCTACAATCTGGCCTTTTTTTATATGCATTTTGTAAATGTTGCAGTGTGACGTGAAACTGACTTAAAAATGCAAGACTATTTTTGATGTAAATTTTTAAGGTACATGTGAAAATTTTGTATGGCAATTACAACAATGTGATTT
The DNA here is from genome assembly GCA_037975125.1 of Latrodectus hesperus. NCBI lineage: Eukaryota > Metazoa > Arthropoda > Arachnida > Araneae > Theridiidae > Latrodectus > Latrodectus hesperus. Next base: position 36,071,075 of record CM075862.1, read on the forward strand.
TTATGATGATTTTTCTCTATATTTTAGGCTATATGGCGCCTTTACAATGGATGTTATTGCAAGCTCGGCTTTTTCCACAAAAATAGATTCTCATAATGATCCGGAAAACAAGTTTGTTAAAGCAGCCCAAAATATATTTACGCCAAACTTGGGATTCAGAATTATACTCTTAAGCAAGTAGAATTCGTTCATTAAAAATCATATTATTTTTTCTAATTTTATACTCATCAACTGAAGTTATATATATCTCCTAGTTATATATAGAGAGTTAAATATATCATCTAAGCTTAAAATAATTATAAATAGAATGACACAACACGATATTTATAAGATAAATGAAAATGGCAACAAATGTTTATAATAACTAAATTCAATTTAGTAATATTTTTCATCATCAAACAACCAGATAAATTAATAGATTTTTATATTTATTGTGGAAATTTACATTTTTTTTTCAATTTTGAATAATATATATTCAATTTATTTAATAATAAAAAATCTATTCAATTTAAAACATAGCAAAACGATGACTATCGTTTAAAATAAAATGACATTTAGCTTTTAGTTAAATTATTTTTATTAACAATTTTTAACATCAAATACTCCAGAAAATCAAAAATTTTAATATTAGTAGCGGAAATATCACCATTGTTTTCACAGGTGCGAGTGTTTTTAAATAATAAACAATCAATGCTTATTATAATATAAATACCTAGATCTTCATAACTAGGATTTAATGAAAATATATAAAGCTGACTTGTTAATAATATGCTACAGAAAATACATTATTTAAACATTTAAAATGTCACTAAAGAAAGCAAAGATATCATTTGAAAAAAATTATTATTATGAACATTTCTATACGTTTTAAAATTTTTCAATTTCAAACATCCCGCATCATTAATTTTAGGAATGTTCCAAAATTTTGGATTACTTATTTCCTAATAATAAATTTTTTACGTGTACTCCAAAATAGAGCTATAGGCTATAGTTTTTAAATTTTTTTATTAATTTTATGTTATAATTTAAATATTAAAAAAATCATCTTTAATAATATAAACTTTGCCGTACACTTGTGTTTTAGTATCGTTCAATTTTATACCATATTCTTGGGATTTTGTGTTAATTCCAAAAGTCCTTCATTCAATAAGGAAATAAAATTTTTGTCATTCCTTTAATAATTCTTTTTTTGGAAATATATTTTCATATAACTTTTTGTGTGAATATATGAATTCAATATTTGAATATAATAAAATTTATATGAATAGTTCCATTTTGCAGTTATTTTGCCTCGATTTATACTGAAGCCTTTATTTAAAATCCTTCCAAAACCAAAGAATGGGTTAAATTTCTTCAAAGAAGCTACTTTAGCTATAATAGAAGAGAGAAAGAAATCAGGACAAGTAAGAAATTTATTTTCCTAATTCCGGAGTTTCATTTATATATTCTTACTTTTTATATTCTTTTATTATTCTTACTTTCTTATATTCTTTTCTTTTTTATATAAATGTTTGTTTAATTTTATTGACTTAAATCAGAAAATTACAATTAAATATTCATCAACATCTTTGATTTCATATTTAAGAACTAAACTCAATTTTATATATTTAAAAACAAGTTTCAGTTTTAAAATTTAATATAATTTTTTCATGAATGAAAGAACATTTCATTATTGAAATTACCAAGCATATCCTCAAATTGTTTGCATTTAGTTAAAAATGAATTTATGATCCTATAGTTTCTTAACAGCATTCATAATAAATAATTTTCTAGAATTAACTTTGCAACTTATTTACCAATTTATGTAAAGTGAAATGGTGACTTCATGTGAACCACTTGACAATTTTAGCAAATCATTTGGCGATGAATCATATTCCGATTATAAGAAAATACCTAATATTGTTATTTTTAATTCTTCACAGCATTCATGATAAATAGTTTTGTGGAATTAACTTTGCAACTTATTTAACTTAGGTAAAGTGAAACAGTGACTTGAACCACTTGCCGACATTAGTCAAACATTTGGCAATGAATCTGATCACGATAACAGAATATACTTAATATTTGTTATTCTTTGACTGTTAATTAAAATGTAATTATATATTCTGGAAATTAATTTCTGCCCTTCCTGATTAATTATTGATTCCAACAGAAGAGAAATGACTTTCTTCAATTGCTGATAGATGCAGCAGCTGAAACATCCAAACAAGAGAAGTTGGAAGAAAACGCTGAAGACATAGCAGCAAACTATGACGATGATGCCAGTAGTCATCCTGTCTTCAAAAACGCATCTTCTAAGCGTGAGTTCTAACAAAAATTTAAATTTAATTCTCAAAATACTATAGTATTAATGTCTTAAGATACTATGAATGCTTAAATTAAAACTGTCTAAATGAGAGTCAAATAAACATTTATTTTTGTGCAAAATTTCCTCCGTAACAAAAATGGTATCGACAACTTTTTGTGAAAACAGTTAAAAATTTGTAAATATATAATTTTTAATTTTTATTTAGCTAATATCCACTGCTGAGGAAGACGTCAATCAATCTGAGAAGCTCATTTTCTGCAAGATTTTTTTCCTTGCTAAAAGCTCTTAAGAATCCCTCCCAACCATTCTTGGTATTTTGCAAAAAGTCCGTGGGATCTTTCCAACTTAGACCGATATCCAATCAAACTGCTTTTTCGCGCTTCTTGAGTGGGCACATAGGAGGGATCATTTTCAAGCGGGGTAAAAAAATATAACAGGAGTGCAACTGGTGCACAGTTAACATGGCTTCCTCTGCTCATAAATTGGTGTCTTTAAATTTTAGCAAGGGCGAGGTCCTGCGGGACCCTCATCTTTTTTTAGACATTTTGGATATTTTCGGATTCATTGGGATTGCCTAGCTCTGCAAGATCCACCGAAAATTAGCAACTACAATTTTTCGCTAATATTGCAAGGGAATCTCTGCAATGATTACAAATTTTTTTTTAATGTCAATGAAAATTAATCATCTATAAAAGAATAAAATAATGTGATTTAAATAGTTTCCTTAGTTCAAAAATTTTCAAGTTTTTATTAAGATTTATTATTAACCATAAAGTGGTTGTTTCTTTCTTAACAATTGAGATCCTGAATTTGCCACTTTATTAGGATTCTCATTGGTTTAAAATATCCGTGACGTCAGATGATGTTTCATCCATGTCATATCGTATTGAGACGGCGTTGTTAATCAGACTTGTCGACGAATTTGCTACTTGCCTTCAAATCACATTTTTCGAGCGGCAGCAAACAAGGCGAAGTTCACCATCAAATGTCTGAGAATATTGTCGAAGTTAATTTTGTTAATAAAACGATTTCTTATATAAGGAGTAAAACATCAGTTTGGGAAGCCATTTTCCATTGATTCAAGCCATTAACTTATGGACAACAGGCAGCAGAAAAAGCAAAATAAAAAAGACATAACAAAACATCCACTTCATGGTTAGTTTAAATCGGCAAGGACAATTTAAAATTTTAAAAATTTCTATCAATTTTAAAAAATTAATTTATTTATTTATTTTATTACATTACATATATTCAGACTTGTATGCTTGATTCTTGAGATCCGCTTGTAAGTCTTCGTCGATAGTAGGACAAATAGCACAGTGACAGATGTACAACCACAGAAGAATAACGAAGAAAATACCCAGGGCTATGGTGGGAATCGAACCCACACTCCTAAGCTCTCAAGCGATTAGCGGTGATGCTTTAGACCACTCAGCCATGGAGCGCCCTTCATTAATTAATAGAAATCTAAATTCATGATTGCAATATTTGTAAACAATCTCTTTTGAATCTTAAGACTATTGCCTTGCTTACGTCAACATTAAAAATTTTCTTTTAATTAATATTGCCGAAATAATAAAAAGCAGATATGTAAAACATAGGCTCAAAAAGTTCGTTGAATTTCTTAAAACTGTTTTTTTTTATAACTTTCTTCTATTAAGAATCATTTTGGAACTTCTTTTCACGCAATGGCATAAATGTTTTCTTTCACTAAATTTATATCAATTAAAGATGATCCTAATTTTTAAAATTTTATAAAGCAGAATGAGAAATATGTCAAATTTTTTTATAATTTTCTTGAAGGATTTTTTCAAGTTAAAAGATGTAATTTTATATAAATTGAGCTAATAAATAAAAAATATATTCTGTATACTTAAGCATACAAAAAAGAAAAAAACATTTATATTATTATTATTTTAAAAAGTCCTTCTTTTATCAAATATATGGAAAAAATTCCAAATAAAAGGCGCTTAGGATAATTAAGTAAACCACATTAATTTGTTTTAAAATATTATGCCTATTTAATAAAAAAGTAAAAATAAATAAAACATTGAATTTTCACCCTCTAAATATTCAATAATTATCTAATCATTCAAAAAATGCTTAATGAATTTTTAATAAAAATTTTGTAATGTTTCATTATTGTTAACGACGTTATTTTCATTATATTTGATTTTTGCTAAATTTCGTAAATAAACTTGGTTTTTCAGGTTTGTCACTTAATGAACTCATAGCGCAATGCGTTATATTTCTTCTCGCTGGTTATCACACAAGTGCTGTAACGTTATCTTTTGCAACATATCTCTTGGCACTAAATCAAAACGAACAGGAAAAACTGTTTAAAGAATTAAAAGAAGTACTGAAAGAAACAGAAGTGAGTACACAAATAAGATCTACATAAATATTAATAACCATTTATTATTTATGCATGAAAAGTCTAGTTTTACATAACATCAATTTATCTGCTCAGTGAATGAGTAATTAAAATGAATAAATTTTGCAATGAGAAAAACACTTTACTTTTTATTCCAATCTTATCTATATAAGCAGAATCCTTATTATATTTATTCACCGAGTTTTTGTTTGCAGTTTAATTAAAAATAGTTGCACTGAGTGATATGAAAATTATATCAGGATAATTAGCTACTGTCTAACATAAAACATGGTCTATATTTCATTCGAAATTTTGATTACAACGTTTATAATGAATATAAACCTGTAAATAACGCTGATTCAACTCACAGTAAGAATACTTATTCCACGGTGCATACCACTCCGGAACTCTGCCTGCTTCAAGAACGGAGGTGCGTGTAGTTTATTCTTTCCTTTTAACCTTGACATCTATACGTAACCGCTTGGAATAAAGAAAACATATATGCTATCGAATCCATCTTCATCGCACATTGCCACCGTGTAATTTTTTTAAGATTAACCATATTCACTCTTTGCTACATCTCTTTGCTATTTTTGAAAATATATTTTTACTTACTGCTGGGAACATGTTTTGGATTGTTTATGGAAACGCTGGGGGAGACGAATCAATATTTAATAACTTCGTTACTAAAAGGAATTTTCAAGAATTTTCCATCTCATCCTATTCGTTTTTAGCTGCTCAATAAGTAAGACTTTATTTCGAGATACAAAACAGTGTATTAAACCATAAATGATAATTTTGCTACAATTAACGAAGCGTTAAATAATAAATATCGTTAAAAAATGGTTGGTATGGTTATTTTTCCAAACTATATTTTTTATACCGAAAGATGGTACACGTTTTTAATTAAAAATCATGACGTGTGTAACTATGAAATTAATAACACATTATGAATTGTCATGGAGCAATAAAGATAATTTACTTGCTTTTTAATTCTGTAATTCATCTTACATTTACTTGCTTTTTAATTGTGTAATTCATCTTGCAGCCCCTTTTTTCGATAGAAGGCTAATCCAATTGGGTGCTTCAGTCTAAAATAGATTCTGAATTATTACAAGCATCTACAACTAAGATAGGAATCGAACTCTCGAGCTGTTTAGTTAAGTATCGAACTAGTAATCATTATTTGCCTGCCCGGCTCTCCAAGTACCGATTATCACTATGATAGTTTTGAGACAAATGAAAAATGTTTTGGGCTCTTGCGTCAGATAATAATTTTATTTTATTAAAACGTGTTGCCAATATTGCAAAAATATTTTTATTTCTTATAACAAAATTTTTTAACAAGATTTAATTATATTTTACTAAGAAGTAATACCAATATTGAAAAATGTTTAAGTATTTATGCGAAAAATATGCTTATTATCTTCTGATACCACATTATAATGATCTTTTACTATTGTTGTTAAAGTTGAAATTTTTTTAAATGGTATTTTTCTTGTGACTTTATTTTAACGTTTCAATAAAATCGGGTTGATGACTAGAAAATTTGTTAAAATCTCATTATTCATGGAAATAAAAACAGTCTTCTGTAGCTGGCAGCTGTATCTTCGCGATTGATTACTACCGATTTTATTTCTCAGGATTAATAAGAATCAATACATATGAAATGTAATGATGGAACATAATAATTAAATTTGCATTTTATCAATATTATGCTATCATCTCTTTATATTAAGATGATGGGATAGGTGCTGAAAATATTTAAGTTAAATTTAATTTCAGTGAATGTCAATGATTACACTGAAGTATATAAACATCATAATATAAGACATATTACTTATTATTTTAGACACGTTTATCGATGAAGAATTATCAATTTTCTAAGATAACAATGTTTTTTCTCAAAGAGATACAATAATAATGAATTGCTTTCAATATTTAGATAGGTATTATTCTACTCCAACGTTAAGAACCTCTCTTCATACATTTTAAGGAAAACAGATAAAAAAATATTGCAATTATTAATTTAAAATTCTATTTAAAATAATGAAATTTTTAAAAATTTAAATCGTCCTTGCAGATTTAAATTAACGATAAAGTGGTGTTTTGTCTTAGCTTTTTAATTTTGCTTTTTCTGCTGTTCTATTGTTCATGTGTTAATGGCTTGAATCAATGGAAAACGACTTCTCAAATTGGTACTTTGCTCCTTATATAAGAAATCTTTTTATTAACAGAATGAACTTCGACAATATTTTCAGTCGTGAACTTCGATGGTGAACTTTGTCTTGTTTGCTGCCGCTCGAAGAATGTGATTTGAAGGCAGGCAGCAAATTCGTCGACAAGTAGGATTTATGACGCCATCTCAATACGATGTGACGTGGATGAAACGTCATCTGACGTCTTGGATATTTTAAACCAATGAGAATCGTAATAAAGTGGTGTACTCAGGATCTCAACTGTAAAGAAAAAAAACAACGCCTTTATAGTTAAAAATAACTAGTAACTGTTGTTTGTAACAAATTTTACTCTAACTATATGAATATTTCGATATTATTTAAGATTTTTTTCAAAGAGTAAAAAATTTTAAAATGTTATGGTAAAAGATTTTAACTTGTGATATTCAAATTTGGAGTTGTATCATTTGGCGTCTTTATCACCTGCTGCCATAGAAATTTAACAATACTGTTAAATTTTTATCCAATTTTTTCATTCGCACCTTTAGATTTCCTTTTATAAAGAGCATATCAAAGAAATTTTATGAGAAATTTATATCTGTTTGAATGCAAGTTATGACGGAATTTAGATTTGTAATTTATAAGCAAAAATTTCAGATTTCAATACCTTAAAACATTAGTGGTGTGTTTAAGAAAACAGGAGTGTTTTTTAGCAGTGACTTTGCATTTTATTTTTCTGAGTTATAAATCTGTTTTATCATGTGTAGTTGTATAATATATTTTACATATTTAAGAAATTTTAATTAAGTTTTATCTTGCATCCCTCTTGTACCACAGTTTCATTACTTAACAGTATAGAAGAATTTTGCAAATAAAATATAAGTAATATTCAAAAATCTTTTCATTATTTATGATGTTATGTTGACTTAACATCAGTAAATAAATCTGGAACGAAATGCAGGTTAAAAATATTCATGTTTATCAACCAAAAACTAAATTTTTATAGTGAGGCTTCCTTTGCCACTTCCATAAAATATTAACCAAGTATAATTATATTTATCATTTCCATTTGAAGGATATTTAACTTGTAAACATAAATATTTTTTATTTTGCATCAAGAAACCTTGCCTTTGTAATAAATATACAAGGCAGAAATTTATTTTTTCGGAAAAAAACTCTACAAAAAGCAATTAATATGGCAATATAATATAAGGAATTTTAAAAATTCATGTTTATTTTTAAGAAAATATAAGGGCAATTAAATTAATAGTATTTAAAAATACAAATAACAATTAGTAATGCTACTTTCGAGGAACAGATAATTTGTAACCCTAGAATGAACTTTTTGGATTAAATATAACTTAAAAGTTAGTCTTCGTCTGAATCATTTGGTAAAAACATTTTCTTAACTATATCATATCTTAGTTTTCTTAAAAGACATCCCAAAATTGACTTTCTTAAGAAAAAATGGTTATCCGGTTTCTATGGTTATCCGATAATATATTTTATTGATTGCTTAATTCAACATTGCCTACATCTTACTCAAAGATATACTTTTTTTGATAAAAGGATTGAAAGGAATCAATAACATATTGTTTTATTTTTATTTTCAGTAGAAATCAAAAGACTTTTCGAAAAATATATTTAAACATATGCAGAAATATATTGATGAATTTATATTCCCTTTTGTTGGATATTAAATTTACCTTCATAAATTACTCGTTAATATTAAGGAGTATTAATATTACAGGGGAAGGTTTCCCCTGCGAGTAAATTAATATTTATGACACAATAATTAATTAAAAGTATTAATGCTCTCAGCAGTCACCCTCTTTACGATGATTATGTAATCTATATATTTATAAAATATAGAAAATATATTTATAAATACAGAACTGAGAATAAACATTCATTACTCAAAGCAATTTTAAATTCATGAAATCATATTTTTCAATTTACCGTCAGACGAGCTAGTAACTGAATGGTTGCATTCTAATTTTCAGTTCATAGATTCGATATCCTTTTGAAGTATCAATGTTTGCAGCGGTATGTTATTCACTTTAACACCACGGAGAAGAACTTAACGATGTTGTAAATCACTTGAAAATCCACCCTCGTTATCTTCCAGGAACCTTTTCCTTAATAACCGGCTATATTCGTGTGTTGCAAGAAAGGAAACTGGAAAATCTTACAAGCACCCATCACGATAGACGTAAATGCAGGAAAAAAAACTTTTTCCTGTTGTTCAACAGTGACTAATATGGAGATTAGGAATTTCTTTGCCGAAAAGCATTACTCAATAGCTAGGCTATAATGTGCCAATATATTTGTTTTAAATTTAGAAACGCACTGTGCAGTTTCTATCAGACTTCGTGGATAAAAGACAACCGTAACGAGACAAATAGACCAAACTTATCAATTTACTGTCAAAATACATTAAAACGGTTAATAATTCGTAACAATTTTGCTTTTTTGTTCAAATCATTTGAATTTTTTTTATCTTTATTAAGGGTGAATTGACGTACGACGCTCTACAAAAGATGAAGTACCTTGATAATGTCATATCGGAAACTCTTAGACTCTACCCACCAGCTACCAGGTAATTTCAATAAAAATATTGCATTGAATCTTAGTCTTTAAGAAAAGTAGACGGATTATTTTTTATATCTGCAACTTCATTAAAATATAAATTGATTTAAAATATATACTTATATATATAATTATAATATATTTCTTCTATATACTAAAACACATCAAGGTGACCATATTAGCTTCCGCAATATGGAAAAATGCTTATCAATATTTTAAATGATAACATTATTCATCATTATGGCAACAGTGAAAAAGCAAGTCTTGGATATGCCAAAAAATAGACATTAAATTAATGTATATTTCGCGTTAAACTTGGATCTAGAAGATATTGGACAAGAAATATAACAGTGTCTATAATTTTCAAACAAATTCAAATTTATGAATGAAAATCATACAAATGAAGTTTTTTGCTTGTGCCAGACTGTTGAAGTGTATGATAACACATGAAAAACTTTTACCGCGTTTCATGTATTTATTTGTCATATTTTTATCTCAAATGATTTAGTACCCAAGAAATAGAACACAATCCTTCCTGTGAAATGAACAAAATAGAAGATAAGGAAAAGGTATTTAAATTAGAAAAGGAAATTTTTTGTAATCAACATATTCACGAAAAAGCAGTTATTTCAACTGGAAAGGAAATCGTCTGCAGAAAATTTCAAATTGTAAAAAATAATATGGCTGGATTTGTTTATTATTTTATGATTTAATAAACATCAAAATGAATCAAACATTTTATGGGCACATTGCATGTAGAAAATAAAACTATCGCCAAATATGTTGTTGCTTATGACACTTGGACAAGCCAAGCTCGCTATGCCTTGGCTATGCGAATTTAAGTCAGAAGGGTGCGTCTTTCGTTTTAATCAGAGCACCACGAAGGTGAAAGTACGTCTCTTTGCTCTTTTTTTAAATCCTCCGATAGATGGCACCACCAGAGAATCCACTGCCTCAATTTTGAGATTGATCTGAAGGGGGAGGAAATTTTCTCCAGACCATTGCACCCATGGTAACTGCTCAATGACCGACCACAGGACTTTCGCGATTCCACGGATTTAACGAGAACGTATATCGCATGTACTTGGTGGGTCTTTGGCGCATTGGGAATCGAAGTCCACCCTTCCGGATGGAAGGCCGATGCCCTAACCCTAACCTAAGAAGGCTACCACGGCCATCTCCAAATATAACTGTTTGCAATGCAGTTTTCTTATGATACATATAATAAGGTCAGATACATGCAAGCTGACGATAATCTTTCAAGCAAGTGACACATATAAATTACTATTACTTTTAGTTCCAAAATATACAATTTCGAACACATTCACCAAGCTATTATAATAGTATTTAAAAACAAAGCTTAAAATGTTTAATTGATATAATTTCAGATTTTTTTGACAAGGAAATCAATTTAGTTTCATCAATAAACACATCATTAATTAGTAACCATTAGTTCTGATGATAAATTTTAATTCAATTAATGAATAATGCTCGAAATAATTTCTTATCTTATTTTTGTTTTAGAATAGAAAGGATAGCTGATAAAGAATATACGGTAGGAGAAACTGGAATCACAATTTCTAAGGAAATGGCTATTCGAATTCCAGTCTGCGCATTGCATAGAGATCCAGAGTATCATCCAGATCCAGAACGATTCAATCCTGACAGGTTATTTGTATTATCAATTACCATCTTATATCTTTTCGTTTAGTTACTCCATATACTTACAATAACAACGGTATAGGCACAAATCACGTGTTTTTGAAATACATAAATAAAAATTAATAATTGACTCTTAACGTGTGTTCATAAATACTACTAATTATATTAATAGTTGGTTTAACTTGGTAAGAACTAAGGGTAACAAAAATAATAATTCATGGGTTACACAATGATGTATTTTTTTGTGAATATTTTCATATGCTAAAATAAATATAATACATTTTTAAGCATTATAATTAAATTTTAAAATGGAAAAGTTTATGATTGACGATCCCGTGGTACAGGTCCGATGTTCGATCTTGGGGCTGGAAAAGGTCAACTCAACCTTTCATCCCTTTAGTATGTCGATAAACTGAGTACCAAGCATGCTTGGGAACTAATCGCTGCGGGTCTCACGTTAGGCTGACCCCCTAACTGGGACATATGCTTCGCAATGAAAATAGTTATGGACACTGTAGCTTTGGCCCACATGGGCTGTTATGCCACGGAGTTTAGTTTAGTTTATGATTAACAGCCAATAGTCCCCTGGATAATTAGACTACTGTTAAATTACCATCGATATCTAAGGTGAACTCTGTGTGTGAAATATCTCATTACTTCATCAGAATTCAACATATTTCTTTTTCAGATTTAATCCAGAAGAAAGAGCGAAGCAAGTGCCATACACATACATGCCTTTTGGTGCTGGTCCCAGAAACTGCGTAGGAATGAGATTTGCGCTCTTTGAAATTAAAGTCTGCCTCGCACACATTGTAAGCGCTTTCCACATTAAAACAGCTCCTGAAACTAAAGTAAGTTTAGTAAATATTCGTATTTCCAAGTTTTTAACTCTGAAATGTTGTAGTTTTCAACAAAATTCATATTTAAATACTTATTTTATCAAAGGCATATAGTGAAGATATGTTAATATTTCTACTTTTATTTTACTTTTTCGTAATTTGTGCCATAAACAACTTTTACAAAAGGTATTTTTTTATAAAAAAATAAATAATGACTATATTCTTATCTTCTATTTTGATTTACCGCATGATGTGTTGTCACAAATAAATCTTACGAAGTAATACTCCTTGTACCAAAAGCAAATAAAATTAAAGGTATGCTTATATTTCTACTTTTACGTAACTCATTCGTGGTGTGTTGCACGATATTACTCTCGCTAAGGAATAGTACTTCTTTTATAAAAGTGAAGCAGTGGAGATCGTGCTTATACTACTATCTTGCTGAATTCACTTGTTTATTGCCATATATGATTCTTGCAAAGTATTGCCAAATAGAACTCTTTCAAAGAAACACTTCTTTTATCAAGGGAAAACAATCAAAATATGCTTTTATTTCTTCCTTTATTTTTACACATGGTGTGCTTCCGTATATAAAACTTGAGAAGGGATATTTATTTTATCAAAAGCAAATCGTAAAGTCATGCTTGTATTTCTAATTTTATTTTACTCACTTATAACATGTTACCATATATAACTCTTGCATGGAAATATTTCTTTTATCAAAGGAAACCAATGAAGATATGCTTATATTTATACCTTTATTTAACTTATGGTGTAAATCCACACAATTGTAGAATTCAAATCCAGGATGTTGTTGCTGCACCAGCATGCTTCCCTGTACCTAGCCCAGAATTGGGCTGTACCAGTTAGAAGAAGATGGGTGAAATCTTCGTATTTTTGAAGCAGGGACCAAGCAGAAGAACCCCAATACTTGACCTGCCACCCCTAGAGGTATTATTTCACTTGGAGGACATTGTGACCAAGCCCAGTTTCAACTTGCCCCAGTCGTCTTTAGCAAACACTGTGGATCTTCAGATAAGCCGGGACTCGAACTCACTACTTTCCGATAATAAGAACGACGCCCTAATCTACCAGGCCACCGCGCTAGATTCACTATGTAGTCACCGCTTCATGTCTTTGACTAGCTTCTAGTTTCCAAAACATCACTCGTGAAATTCTTCGCCAAAAATAATGTAACAAAATGGCAATCACAAATTTTTTTCATAGCATTGCAGCAAAATTTTTAGGTGTATTCCGTTTGTAGTGTAATTTTAGTGTTACTAATTTTCATGCTGTTTATTTTTTTTACTCGAGCACCACTTGCTTAACAACGTACTTAAATTTCATACGGATTAATTTACAAATTATAGCTGTTCCTTAAACAAGTTATAACTATCTTGTGTTATTTTACCTTAAATTTTGAAAATTACGTTAGTTAAAAATGGAAAAGGTAAAAGCCACAATATCTCATAAGCAAGGTAGATGATTATTAGATGAAAATATCTCTCTTCTTAATGAATTCCGGTAAAGAAATGATTTCTAAATGAATTTCTCGGATAGGTAATAAATAGAAAATGCAAATTTACTATGATAATCATTTGAAAAGTCTCTAATGTTTTAATTCTTCGAACTATTCATCTTTTATCTTTATGAATTTGAAAATTTGTGGTTATCATATTATCAAGTGTCACAGCAAGCAGCATGAGAGTGAATCCAGTCCAGAAGTATATTTTTATATTTAAACCGGGAGATAGATAATATTTCAAAACTTGCGAATATTTTGAAGATAAAACCATTGTATCGCAAACTCTGAGGCATATGCACCACCATATTATCTTCTAGAGAAATTGAAAATAAATGTCCTTAGTAACCTGAAAGGGAAACGTATAAGTTGCATTCCTGAAAAGATAGCAGGTTCAATACCATCTCACCTGAAGGCCATCATTCTAAGAGGGCCTGTGAATAACAAATATTTCTCGGAACTATTATCTTTTCATGTTTCAGTCCGGAAATCATAAATTTTGGAAAAGTAAGTGCTAGCTCAGATATAGTTCTCATCACATGACCACGGTTTGAAATTAGAAGATGCTGTATTGTGTAGCCAGAAATAGGCAGACGAAATCCGAATACAATAAATGCAATAAAAGGAGTTGAGTTGGAAGAATTGCTATTAGATAACATATTTGATGTCTGGTCTCTTTTTTTTAATTGATGATATCGAAGATATATATTTCCTTTTTCTATCATGATAAGACAAGAGAAGAAAGACGACGTGATAGAATTCCTTTCTTCTTTCTTCAGAATTGCTATCAATAGATAAATCCTTTTCATCCAAAACTAATTTTTTTTCATGAGAAAATCCAGCCCTGATTAAAAATCTAATACACTTTTTTTTCTCAAAGAGGAGTCGTTGTCCTTCTGATGTATCTCAACTTTTCTTTTTTGTTTTATTTTCAATTGCTCAATTAGTCGCCGTTTCTTAATTATCTTTCGACTGGTTGAAACTGCAGTTTGAACTCAGTTTCATTAATAAATTTTTATATTCCATGGGACGCAAATATATATATATATATATATATATATATATATATATATATATATATATATATATATATATATATATATATATATATATATATATATATATATATATATGTGTCTATATGTGTGTCGAAGAATTAAGCATCTATTTTAAGCTACTAAGATTGCTTTAGCAACTCATTTTTTTAGTATCGATATATATTTTTCAAAAGATTGTAAGTGTATGGCTTATAACTAACATTTATAAACTTCACTACTAACTACGATTTTTTTATTAATATTTGGCATTTTATTTTTTGAGATAATTTTAGATTTCAATTTTTCTACTTTCGCAATATTTTTCGTCGCTAAACCTTACCATATTTCAAAAAAAATTAAAGATTCAGTTTTAGTTCATTCAGATATTAAATAAAAACAATTAGACGGAAAGCATCTGTATTCGAAGAGATTAAATTTACTGACTTATAACACACAATTCTATTCCTGGGATGGGATATTTACGTGATATTTCTCACAAAATCGAGAAATTTTCATATGATACATTACTTTATTTTAATTTATTTAATGGTAAATTATTACTATGGTAAAACGTTCGCTGGTTTGATACCAGAATCAGCTAAAGGTCACTTCTCTCGTGCTAGGAAGATTCATAAACATTAAATGCTCTTATAACCAAATGCCCCTCCGTTTGTGTGGAAGTTAAGAAAAAAAAGAATGTCCAACCAAATGTTAGGCTCGTTTCTTGACAATGGATCAAAATTTTAAAATGGTTGACAATATGTAGCGACTTTTAGCAGCAGAAGCAAGCAACCAAAAACGTAATATAATAACGCAATACCAATCCTTATCTACCTTATATTTTTTCTGTAAAATATTTACTAATTTCAATTTTTTTATCGGTACTGCTATTCAAGTAATCAGGATGGCAAAACCTTGTAAAAAAATTCAAAATCACTTGTGTTGAAACCCATAATTATAGATACAAGCATCTTGTAAGAAATTATTGGCCAGTGGTTGCCTATAATGGTTAAGGTATCAGCATTCCGTCCGAAAGGATGTTGTTTGATTCCCGATGCCACCAAAGAGCCAACGACTACATGCGATATACGTGCTCGTTATAAATATGTGGAATCGAAAGTCCTATGGTCTGTCATTGAGCAGTTACCATTGATGTAATGGTCAGAAGAAAAGTGCCTCCACCTTCTGATCAAAGTTAAAATTGAGGAGTGGATCATCTGGTGCTGCCATCTATCGGAGGACTTTAGAGCAAAAGTCGTAATTTCACCTTCGTGGTGCCTGGTTAAAATAAAGACACACTCAACTGATTAAAATTCGTATAGCCAAAGCATAGCGAGCTTGACTTGTCCAAGTGTGATAAGTAACAACAAGAAATTATTTTTCAAATTCCATTTGAGACGCATTATTCATCAGAATGTGTATTTTTAAATGTGGGAGATAAGAAATATAAATTTGATATATGTGGGAGAAATAAGAGATCTTACTTTTTATCTGATCACAGAAGTTTTATGGGAAAATGCAAGTGCTGGATTTAATTATATATTTTTGTCTTAAATATTTCTTTGTATATATATATGTTATATTGTATTATCATTTAATAATAATCAACTTATTTATTTTAAACTAACAAGTGTTAGAAATAACGCACCAAAATATCGTAAAATATGCAAACAAATGTGAGAAAAATCACTAACTAAAATTTTTCTCTTCAGTTTCATTTTATACGGTTCTTTAAATAAGTGACAAGAGAAATATTAAAAAAACAGAAAAGAGACTTAATTCAGAAAATACAGTCCTGTATTGTCTTTGTGTATATGAATATTTTATTCTAGTTATTACTGGTTTACTTTCCTAGAGAAAATTTTATTAATTATCCCTTATAAAAAGCATTTGATGACCGTACCAGAAGTCAAAAAATATATTTCTTCGAAAAGTGTATTTTTTATTTAATAAATATGCATTTCCTGCTAAAAAGACACTCGTATAATTCTCCAAAACAGTTTAACCCGAAGTTTGTAATTTTATACTGTAATGTTATGCAATTCGGTAATAATAGTTATGTAATTCGGTTACACATACATATCGGTAACATAATAGCTTTAATGATTTGGAGACTTAAGTTATGTAGATTTAAATTGCATAACAAGCATTATTTAAAAAAAATAGGTTTTCAAACTCATGGATACTACAACCATGGATTTTTAACTACCAAACTCATGGATTTTTGATGTACGAAGTCCCTTTACTTGACGACATTTCAAACAATTGTTCAACTTCGGAAACAATTGTCTAATAAGCCTCAGATATATGTCGATTGGTCAAAAAAGACATACCAACATTCCTTGTAGTTACGCAGTCTTAGCAGAAGTCGATAAATTAACCATCATTGTCATTCAGTACATCCTAGATCACAAGTGCAAGAAAGAATCGATTAAGTAGCCAGCAGTCTCGTTATCGTTTATTCGATATCATTTGTTGGTTGGGATACATTTAATGATATCATTTTACACCATGTGTAGATGACTTGGTGAATCTTGAATCAGTATTTACATGCACTAAGAATAGTAAAACAGTTGCCATCGGTTACGACGTAGGTCTTATTATCTATTTTCGTATCAATCTCGGGTAAATCGGACAGTGTCTAATTGGAAAACTGCTATCTTCAACAACAAATCCAGCTTTTCTGTAGCTGGATTTGTTGTTGACTAATTAGCTCACCAATTAGATAGAATCTAATTAGTCCAGCTCAGGGCTAGGTACTCAGAAGCATGCTGGTACAACAACTTCAGTTGTGGGATATAAGAAAGCAATTTCAGTTGTTTCAGGATATCATCAAACAAGATTATCAGTTTTTCCATTTTTAGTAGAATCTACCACAAAAGGACATCATTTAATTATTACCGTATTCTCTACTGAGCATTAACTTGTATAGTGAATTTTTTATTTAGATAATAATTAATAGATTTATAATTACCATTCACTTGAAGCTGTGAGTGGTAATTATAAATCTCACTAAAAACATAATTTTCCTGCTAGATATCACAATGTAGATGTCTTTAAAAGTTCGCATATTTCAAATTTTTTTCTGGAAAGCTGCAGAAATTACGTAAAATCAGTTATTTCCTTTTTTTCGGAGAGATGGCAGCTAAATAGGAGCTTGATATATGCACAATACAATTTGTTTTGCTTTGAAGGTATATTTATTATAATAGCCTGTAAGCTGAGATGAATTCTGATTGCTTACTTGTATTTTTTTTATGAAGAGTGTAAAAGCACTCGGAAATTCTTCGGATTTTTCTAAATTTCTTGTTAATGAAATACATTTCTTTATTGCATGTGAGGACTTAATACAAATCTTGGTGGAATATAAATATTATTGACATTTTATTGGAACCTCTTTTGCATGGATAACCGCTCCTGTTCGCATGGGTATCGAAACTACATGCTTTTGGAGAGCAATATTTATGCCCAAAGAATGTTATGCATTTGCTGTGCAATGTTTCAGATCTTGTAAATTAGATGGAAGAGGGAAGAGGAGAATACTGTTAGATGCATCTTTCCACCATATCCTACATATTTCCTATAGGGTTAAGATCCGAGCTCTATGGTAGCCAGGGAAGATATTGAAGTCTCACTGATGTTCAGCAAACTAATTTTGAACACTTTTGGCAAGATATGTAATTACATTATCATCCCCAAAATATACATCACTATCAGAATAAAAATGCAACATTGCAAACAGCACTTGATCTGACTGTATATCTAATTATCTCATGGCTATTTATTTACCCGCGAGGAGCACCAAGACACTATTTCTATCCCACAGCAAATACAAACTTATCATGATACTACCACCAAATACTTACATAGTGCGAGTAAGGCAAGGCGGATTCATGGGTTTCTTGCTAAATTCGAAGTCTTCCATCAGTGAAAGATAAGATGTAACTTGACTCATCTGATCACATGACCAGCTTCCAATTCTCATATATAATCAATGTCTTCTCTCCCGATACCACTACTAATGATTTTTTTCATTTTGGGCTTATACAAGTGGTTTTTCTCGCAGACATCCGACAATGATTTCTTATCCTCTGTAATTCTCATAGTTCAAGCTAAAATCTGCTGGAAGATCTTTTTGGTTGATGACTTTTGCTATTTAAAGCACAATGCAATCCCTGTTTTTCTGTAAATTTTGTCGGTGACAAAGACGATTTACCTTTTGGAAAGCTGCGGTTAAACTACAGTTAAATTTTTAGAAAAAGACTAAATTCTATTCTTACTTTTGAAAACATTTGATAGACTGCTTTTGAGAATCCAATGAGATTTGCTCTTTTCAAAATATAGGTCTCTGCAAAACAAACATCAGTAATATGCCTATATTTATACGTACATATGTGCAAATGAATACGAAATACCTTCCACGTGTCTCTTATTTCCCTAATGAGAAGGAGCATGTTTTTTATAAGTCTAAGTTTTCCTCACTATTTCTCCGAATTTCTCTCTCCTGTATTTAATTTCTTTTGCATTTTTAACAATTTCTTTTTTACTCATCTGAATATTTCCTTTCTATTCCAAGTTATACATTTTGTCTTATTGAAAACTTTCTAAATTTTAAAAATTTTCCCTAGTTCGTCCTTTTTAATTCTTTTATAATTTCATTTATTTTGTTAAAAAATTATAAAGAATTTTCACTTAATCTTAATTTTTACTTTATCTTAATTTTTACTTTGTTTTTTTTTTACTTAATATTTGTTTATTAATAATTATTAATAGTTTTGATAATATTAATAATTCTTACTTTATATTTGTTTGTATGTGTATATTTATAGCGTATCGGAGAAAAATCTATAATATATATTTTTTTATATTTACTCTCAAGTTATTTTTCTCAATAATTAAACATTCAATAAATATTTATGCACTTTGCCTATATAGTACTAATACTTTCATTATTCCTTTCCCATAGATACCTTTAGAGTTTAAAGGAGGTGAAAATACTCTGCTTCAACCGAAAGATATTGTTTTGCAAATGGAGTTGCGAGAGGAATGTCCTTTAAAAGAATAAAATCTAGCTGAAATTTCGTTCATCTCATATAGAAAGAAACATTTCTCATTTAATAAGAACATAATATTAAAAGTTCAAAAATTTAGATATATTTTTATAACTTGATAGTAATTATTTGTACTTGTGTGATGGCATAGGTATAGTAAGACAGATTTTTAATGTCTTATATACTATGACCATTATTTGATTATGTTGTTACTTTTATGAGAATGCGTTTATTGAAGTATATTATATTTTGTGACTTATTCTCACTATTGAAGCAAAATTTGCTTTTTTTATTTGGATATATTTTTTGCAAAAAAATATTATGTTATTGTTGGTTAAAAATGTGTATCATTGCTATGTATTTTTTTATTTTTAATATTCCCAAGAATTAAATATTTATATATTTTACTATTATTGGATAATTCTTTTTTAAAGATATTGCAGAAAAATAAATCTGAACCAAGATATTTAATTTAGTTATAATTTTGCTTTTATTTGGTAAAAGGGTTAACTTTTTATTATAAAAATTAATGACAAGAAGCGTAGTTAAAGAATGCAAAACTGAAGAATTATTATATTGAAGAGATATTTTGCAACGACTAATAAGCGAAATTATCATTATCCTAGACGACAGAGCTACAGATCAAATAATAATTTCCATTGAAATTTCTTACGTCTGATGACTATGTTAGTAAAATAAAATGAGATTGCAAATCACACAGAATTCATTGCTGTAAAAGACTAATTTTTAAAAAAAAAAATCTGAAAAAAAATTTATTTAAATGATGCCCCAGTACTATCTTAACAATTTTTTAACTATTTGCAAGACATGATATAGAATGAAACACAAGCTTCGTACAGTATTTTGTAAGATATCTGTTTCTATTTGCTATTAATTATCACCTGCCTGTCATATACAAATCTGATATAAATTCTATAAATTAATGGCCTCATATTGTTATGCAATTCTTCCATTCATGATTATATGATTATTTCATACATGTAATACAAAAAGGAGGAAAATTAAGATTATATATATATATATATATATATATATATATATATATATATATATATATATATATATATATATATATATATATATATATATATATATATATATATATATATATATATATATAATACTGCTCTCTTCGGAGTGGAAGATCTCGGGTTTGATTCCCAGCGCTATTAAAAACGGGAAATGAATCTAGCACGTCTATTTTTTGCATGCATATCTACTGCAGTGAATGCTTGGAAGCTTTCCGAGTTTTCTTCCTTGTGATACATGAATACGGCCTGTTTTTTTAATATCAATGAAAAATCCTCTCTGAAAGGAAATATGCAGCTGAGTTTAAAAAAAAATCTTAAAACCATCTTCGTCTATTGAGTTATCTGTTTCGGATGCCCAAATTAATGTCTAAGTAATGCCTAGGATTTTCAATTTTGACAAAATGTACTAAACACCTAATGAGCGAAGGCCATTTTAGCATCCAATGCGTAAATTGTCTTTCGGGAGGAATAAATTTTTCTTACTGTTTGCTAATATTTAATGAGTTATAGCTGTTTGAATGATATTTATTATTTAAAATGGTTATTGAACCTACATTTGTAATGGCTTTCATTTATAATTTTTCTTTTAATAATTTCCCCACAGTTCTTGGAAATGTATATGAAATCTACATTCCAAGAATGTTTTCAAAGTGTCTCATGTTTTGCATAATATTTTCATTTGTTAACTCATAAATTATTATTTTAACTTGAGCGTTAATGAAAAAATAAATCTGTAATTACATTTACAATTATTAAAAGACTTAGTTAATATTAATCAATTGACCAGCAGATTTTAAAATTATTACTTTAATAAATAGTGGCTCATTTTAAATTACATTAATTTTTTAAGAAATATTTTTCAATTTATGTAAATATATACATCTCATGAAAATTTATTCCATGTTTTTTCATAGTTGTATAGCATTTTTGCTTATGGTCTATCTATATAAATACAACTCTTATACTGTTAAATTACCGCATATCTGCCATGGGTTGAATTGAGAATGACTGCACGGAATGGAATAATAAGTATCTCAACATGTGTGTTCTGGCTGTTAAAATATAGACTATTTCAGTTCGAAATTTTGATTACAGCATTTTGTAATTAAATTACATCATATTTAGAGCCGATTTGAGAATGGTTAGCTCTCTTGCCTTTGATTCAACAGATCGTAGGGTTCAAATCCCACCTTAGATTTGGATGTTTGAAGTGGTTCGGAATCCACTTTAAAACCGTAGGTAGGTTCTGGTCTAATTAGCCCTCGCATTCAGAAATTGGCCGTTGAACGAAAAACAACCAACTAACTAAACCAGAGGCGATTTGAACTCAGTGTTAAGTTGCTTATGTAGCGATATAATTAATTTAGACTATGTAATACTGTTCAGGAAATCTGCTCGCTTCAAGAACGAAGGAGTGTGGTTCTTTCTTCGTTTTAAAATTGCCATCTATGGCGTAACCACTAGGACCAAAGAAAAATATATATGCGACATTAGATGCCCCATTTTTTCTGTATTTCTACAGTGTGATTGAATATTTTAAGAAAGAATAACGATTTTTGCAATCATTTTTTTTTCAATTTATGAAAAGTATTATTTTTTGTTTTTAAATCGAATTTTTAGGCTTTTTCCAGTACAAAGTCGATGGTAAATGCATTGGAACACAAATAGTCCCGATTTCAGTATTAAAAACTTTGAAGTTAAAAAGAATTTTTTTCAAATTTTGAAAGCCTCAATCGATTTTTTTTAACTGATATGTATACATGAACCTTCGTTTTTATCCTGTAAAACAATATTTTCAACAAAGTTAAATAAATCCTAAATACTATTTCAAAAATTGTAACTAAAGTTTTCCTCTTTTTTTTTAAATAGCAATCTACTCTAAAAGGAAGGTACATTGTATGCAGCAAAATTCGTATTCACTACCTGTGTTAATATGTGTGTTCATGTTAAATTAAAATAACAATATCGAACGCAAAATTCGATAAAATTGCCAAAGATTTCAAAAACACTTTTCAAAGTAATCACATGGGCTTCATTAGTAGTTTTTAAATTAGGTTGTTTCATTAGTAATTATATTTTTTGGAATAATAACAGTGGCTGGTGGGAAACCGCAGGCTTAATCCTAGTATCCGTAACGCGATGGATTTGACGACATTAAGCTTCAGATTGTATGTTTATGTATTGCCATTTTTAGATTCACAATTTTATTATTATGAAATGACGTATGCTGATGGTTATGAATCGCATAAATCTCGCCGTTGGCGATATTTTTTTAAATTGCGCCAAGCGCGTTACATATACTAGGATTTTACCAAAAAACTTATATACTGTGCACGGAAGATAATGGGTTTCATACCTGAGCAAGAGACGAATACCTTATGTTGAGAAAGTCTGTGCAAGTTAAAAGCTCCGTAAGATCCAATATCTTTTCGTCAGAATGGAGAAAAGAGGATGCCTTCTCCGGTATCGACCTCGTTACTTAGCCGTGGTACAAAATTACAAGTTAGTTGGCGTGCTCAATATTTTCAACCGGTAAAAATTCCACATTTGGAAATACTAAGCATGCAACCAGTAGGTATCCAGAAACTTATCGTTATAATTTATCTCAACTTTCGTGATTCCAATTGATCTGATTTTCTACCTTTCGAAATCTGAAAAAGAACATTTAATCAGATGTTGCTTATAAAAATATGCAGTTTGTATATACCGAATTCGGAATTTCTTTATCTAAAGGGAAATAATTGAATTACAGGCATTCGAAATAAGATTTGTAATTTATAGATCATTCTAAATGGATTATTATTACCCAAATAATGCACCAACATTTCAAGAAATGCATTGTTGTCTAAAATTCTTTGTAACTCAGAATCGTAAAAATAAATCTCTCTTAGCAAAAATACTAGACAAATATTCTTGTTAAAACAATGCAGCTTGAAATAATACAATTCACAGACATACATCATGTCCTGAGTAGTTTATTAAATTAATATCTAAAAAAAAGCTTGACTATGACCCTGCACAATTAGAATATATAAGCCTGATTATTCAAGACATAGCTTCAAAAGAAAGCAATGTCAGTATTATGTCAAGGTAACATTCATCAAATCATAATTAAGCTTCAAGTTTCTCATTTATTCTGGATCAAAGCTGTTTGAAAAAAGGAAATTCTTTTCTCACCAAGATGTAAAAGATCTATTTCTTCTATTGTGTTAAAAGAGAATTAATATCCAAATTTAGATTAAATTATAACGATATGCCTTCCGCTACAAAACGATTTGTGCCGACTTAATTCAACCAGACGGCCCATAACTGTATGCCAAGAGAGCAGATCTATAACTGAGTACGTACCCTCCTTTTCTTATGGTATCATATCAGCAGAAGAGCATTGGTCTCTGAAACATTTAATGTGTCCATAGGTTTTGATACCACGTAACTTAATGACCCAACGCTGTTGAAAGGCATTTTAACGTCCACCATGTAAGTGCTTTTTATGGACAGTGGACCATATACACGTGTCGCAAGGAAGAAAGTAACGGAAAACTCTCAAGCACCTACCTGAATGATATCCACATAGAAGGATTAATCGTCACATCTATTTCAAACTATTTAACTGTAGCTGGGATCGAATCCGGGACCTTTCGCTCTGAAAAGCATCGTCCTACCACTAGGCCACAGTGAACCTTTAATGAAAGACATCGCATAAGCAATGCGTCCATAGGCTTATGGAAAGAAAGGGAATTTTATTTTAACTTTAAATAATTAAAAACTTTAAAGTTTCAAAGTTCAAAACGAATTATTTTAATTAATAAATTATTAATATTAATAAAATATTTTATCAATAAAAATAATGTTTTAAAGCAAATTATTTTTCATTTATTACTGATTTTTATTAAAAACTAAAATTATTGATGTTAAAAATTAGTCCAAAAATTAATAATTAATGTCTTAAGACATTAGTTATGAGTAATATTTTAAATTTTAATAAGAAATAAAAAAAAATTTCAATATAAAATATCTTCAGAAATAATTAATGTATACAATAAGTATATATTTATCTCATTATATTTATTTTATCTCCTATATTTTATCATTTTGTTTCTCATTTTATCTCCGATATATTTATCTCATTTTGAAAATTTCACATATCATTTTATCAGACTTATCATTTTTTCAGATTTAAATGACTATTCAAAATGATTAAATGTAAATAAAAATTATAAGTTGAAAAATTAATATTTTTCGAAATAATAATTGTTAGAGATGAATAATTTAAATCTTGATTTTTCATGCTATATATTTTATGTAAATTAAACTAGTTTTATTAAATTAGTTTTGAAGTGATTCAATGTACGTGTATTTTATCCAAATGCCAAGCAATTCAAAATAATACATGAAAAAAAATTAAATTATTTAGTCAATTATTATCGAAAAGTATCAATTACAATGTAGCAAAATAAATTCCATTTGAGAAAGCAGACATTTGGAATTTCTTTGTTAATCTCAAACTAAGCAATTAAAAAGAGATCAAATTGAAATTGGCGTGAGGTTATGTTCTGCTGAAACGAGAAATGAAATTGAAATAAAAGAAATGTTGCAAAATATGTTGTATATAAAAAATGTAGTTTAGAATTAGTTAACACCCGTAGCAGATGGAGCATACGGGCTTCGAGAACAGGAAGTGAGATAATGGCTTTTGGCGAGTCTTTCACAATCTCGAAAGAAAAAGCCTATGAAAAAAATAAGTTAGAATAGATAAGGGCATTAGTGTAATGGGCGCAGGTGTGCATTCAAAATAGTTCCACGCCGTTGGAGCGGTGTTAAGATGGAATTTGCAAAGTTTCCAGACAAATTTTAAATCAAACTATTTTTTTTTCACTTTGAAACCTGATGAATCATTTTAGAAATGTTCCCTTGAGGAAATGAAGTTTTTTTAGATTGCATGTTACAACTTTAATGCATGTATAATCATTTTTAATGATATTACAATGCATCATCAAATCAACTGGTTTTTTAATAAATAAGAAACATTCCATTAACATTTTATTATTAGTACAATTAATTTATCTTTTCACGGAAAAAACTAATTTCGTTTAATAATTTTCACGTCAAAGAACAACTCATTATTTTCACCACTCATTTTTCTTATTGTTGCTAAAAACATTTTAAAAGTTTTTAAAACATAATCATACATTTGAGAATAAAATTCAATATTCTTTTAATTAAATACTTTATAATATAAAGTATTTGGAATTTTCGGGAAAAAATGAATTATAAGTGATTGTAATATTTAAAGATTAAAGCTTGCTTCAAAAAAGAAATTTCAATTCAGAAAAATGAAAATCCAATTTCTCATTTTAAAAAATTGTGTTTCCAATTTATTTTAAAATGCCTCAAAATGAACGCTTCTCCTAGTTATCTTTGTCACTAACTCCTGTCACATGATAGAAAGTATTTCTGTGCAAAGAAAGTTAGGTTTTTATAGCTCAATGGACAATTTTTGCACATGAGGTTTCATTAGAGTGGGATCTACAGTTTAAAATTGATTCCGAATTGCTACAAACACCGAAATCCGAGTGATTACAGTTATATTTCTACAATTCTATTTAAGTATACAGTTCTACAAATCTATTTCAAGTTACACAAATTTAGATGGACATCAAAATAGTCTGTAAACAATGGGATCTTCTTGGGATAAGTAAATTATAATTAATATACCAAATGCTACTGAAGAGTAAAGCATTGAGTAGGCTTAATATGCCTTTATTAATGCGATATAAAGATTAAAAAAAATACCAATCGAGTCACTTGATCAAAGTTCGAAGCTGCCAGACGGTTGACAGCATTCAGAGTTTATGGTTAACGTACATGGATTGCTAAAAATAAAAATAAAATAATAATAATTTGGATTGTCCAATAAATGAAAAATACTGTCTTAAATGGAAAAAAAGGAATTTTTTTTTAATTCAAGGAATTTCAGCAATATATATTGTGAGCAAATTTAAAATTATCATTCATTGTGATTTTAAAATTTCTACGTCGAAAACACACATGCGGGAAAAAGTCATCTTCAGGACACACATAACATTCTTTTGCCATTTTTTTACAGCAGATGTTCGTTTTTACGAACCTGTATTTTTAATTTCTCTTTAACCTTTAACAAACCATTTTACGAACTAGTGGATGGTCCGTAACATAGTCCCGTAAAAGCAATTACAACTTAAATTCCCATTTAAGAACTATAATTTTGAAAAATCTTTTTTCTGCCAACTCATTTTCATGCAGTTTTCATTTGCCTTTATTTTTTCCAACTGGTTTTTAAAATTTATTTATTTATGTGAAAAACTTGCACAGACGTTTATTTTGAAGAATCGCTAATCCTTCGAATTGTATATAACTGAGCTGCTGATGTTGATATCTCAGATTTTTGAAAGCAATTCATGTCAAAAATCGCTCTCTTAATCTAAATCTAGTCTGACAGCCCATATATCAGAGTATAATCAATACCTTCAAGCATAAATATTGTAAGGATTGTAAGGATTTTTAGAAGGAATGGTCATGGTTTAGAATCGCCTTATGACATTAATGGTAACCCTTAATTTTTTGGCAATTTTTTTGATGCCAAGATAGGTGCCAAAATGTGAATAACAAAATGGCAATCCTAAAACTATGTTATTTAAAGCTTAAAAATACCAAGGTTACCAAATTAAATTTTATCGCCAAAATTAAGCAATAAGAAAATGTGCTGCTACCAGTGATTCTCAACCTTTTTTTTTATCACGGTACATTTTTAGCAATTTCAAAATTTGGAGACACACAAAAAAAAAAGATAAATTTAAAAGTTGTTTATTTACTTATAAGACACTGTGTAAAATAGTTTATGATAGTAATTTTGAATGTAAAATGAAATAATATAATATGTACTACAAAAACAACAGTATGTTTATTACTTTACTCGTAATAAGAAAAAGTATTATAATTTTTATTGTATACATTTCTAAAATTTATTGTGCATATTTTAAGAATTTGGCGCCACCCAAAAGTGCCAAGGCATAGTAATTGAGATTCACAGGCTGCGACAGCATTCAAAATATGCAGAGGGATAGCTAAAAAGACTGAATTTCTTTTTTTGAAAACAACAATAATAAAAGTCTTTTCTAAACCGAGAAATGGAGTAAAAAATTCATTTTAAGACCTATTACTTACTTTTCAGTTTTACGAACTTTGGATTCTAAGAACTTTTTTTATCAGTGCATTTGAGTTCGTAAAAATGAGCGTCTATGGTACTTGCTTTCCTTATTATTTACTATTTTCTACAAAACTTACTGCCGACAAAAAGATTACTACAAGCAATATCGAATTCTATGTAATTTGTTGAGCTATAATGTTTAAGTTGGTGTATCCAAAACTGTCTTAAGAAATGATGATGTATTAAATCTCAAAACTATAGAAATACAAGCGGACTTGGTTTCCAATGGAAAACATGAACTTAACTTTCAGAAGAAAAATAATTGAGAATCGTAAAATGAAGATTTTGCTATTCTTTAACGATATTTGCTGTTTTCTTAGCTTCGTTCAAGATGCTGTATTGACTTATGAAATGAAGTTCACATGTAGATCAATTAAAGACAGATCGAATAAGGTGTGGTACGCTAAAAAATTCTTTTTAATTACGAAGTTGCTAAGTATTTAAATAGGACGCTTTTCATCAGTATTTCTATCCGTTTTTGATGGAATGCATATTCGGAAAATCGTAAACATGTTCGCGGCATTAAGCAAAAACAACATTTTTTTCAAAAACTGAAAAAATAGTAAATATTATTTTTACGAAAAATTTGCCTTATGAATTTGTAAAACAGAGGAAGATATGATATCATCCATATACTTTCTCCCCTTCTCCCCAACGAAACCTAGGTGACAGTTTTAAAAAAAGGAAAAGTGCACAAGCTTCCATTTTTGAAACTAGCAGAGTACATCGCAGCATAAACAACCTTGCAATGAGCTCAAGTCAGTGTTAATTACACTGCTGGCCACCGCAAAATGTAAAATCTTGAAGAAAGCTTGCAAATAACATGAAATTTATGACATGCATTAGCAGACGTGAGGTATGCAAACGATTAGAATTTAGCGCAGATGCACATCACGTGCGCCTGTGGCACCACTTCAAACCGCTATTTAAGGCTTAGAGATTTCAACGATTTCAAGTTCGGCAATTGTGTTTTTCTTGTGATTTTTTCAAAAGAACTATCAATTATGCCTCGTAGAAAACAGCGATCATTTTTTGATCAAGTATTCGAGTTCGACATAGGAAGCAGAGTGGTCTACCGAGATTGTAGATTATCTTTCAGAAAATCGGTAGTCGTGTTGGACGAAACCAAACAGCTATAATGCGGATATTTGATCGTTGGATGCAGGAGGGTATGATGGACCGACGTCATGTTCGATCGCATCCCCCTCAGTGTACCACTTCAAGTGATGACAGGCAAATTGTGCGCATGGCAGTGACGGATCACTCAGCCACATCACGAACCATAGCAGACCACATTCAGTCTGTAAAGCATCATCCAGTGTCTACACGTACCATTCGACGCCGTTTACAGCAGAGTGGTCTGCCAGCAAGACGTCCATTGCTTCATATACATATAACGCAGAACCACAGACATCTCCGCCACCAATGGTGCGATGAAAGAAGAACGTAAACGCCAGAATGGAATGAAATTGTCTTTGCTGTCGAGTCACGTTCTGTCTGCAACACCACGATGGTCGCATTCGAGCCTGGAGACACCGTGGAGAGAGGATGCTGAACAGCTGTGTTATGCACCTCTACACTGGTTCTGCATCGGGTATTATGATATGGGGCATTATTGGATATCACTCTCGCACTCCTCTAGTACGCATTGTTGGTACTTTAAACAGCCAGCGATACATTTCCGAGGTGTTGGAGCCAGTTGTCCTTCCTTGCCTTGAGGGCTTGCTCCCAGCCATAATTCAACAGCATAATGCACAAACACACGTGACACGTATTGTCCAAGGGTTCTTCGTCACTCGCCAAATTGAATTGCTTCCTTGGCTGGCTCGCTCTCCGGATCTTTCGTCGATAGAAAACACGTGGTCTATGTTTGCTCATCGATTGACCCAGATTATATTCCCAGCTGCTACATCAGATCAACTTTGGCAACGTGTGGAAGCTGTTTGGTCTGCTGTACCGCAAGAACGCATCCAAAGTTTCTTTGAATCAATGCCGTGGCGTGTGGCAGCGGTGATCTCCAACAATGGCGGCTACTCTGGCTATTGATTTTGGTAGGAACCACACTTCACAGAAGTCTATAAATTTAATCATTTGATATTTGGTCAACATGTTATCTATAATATAAATTTTGTTGTGATATCTCTTGTCTTTCTTGGTGTTGCAGTTTGGGTGGCCAGATGATTACGGATGCTGTTATCGAAATTTCAAAATGAAACATAGTTTTAAGTTAACCTAAGACTAGCAGATTAGTTTCATTTCATTCCGTGAAGCCATTCCCAATTCAACCATAGAAAAAAATTCGGCATATACATAGAATAAGGATTTCATTTATTTATGTATACACCTAATTGGTTTAAAAAAACTGAAAAATCAATTATCGGAAATAACTTAAGAACATTGGAAAAACAAATAGAAAAATTGAAGAAAAGCATCCTATTTATAAGAAATCTGAAAATTATTTTTTGATGAAAAATTTAATTTGACCGTTCCAAGTGAATATTCCTATAGCTGGAGCCTTTGGAAGAACAGCTATTTTAAATTTTCTGTGGTAACTAGCATTTCTATCTTCCGAGAAACTCATCGATAGATCTTTCACCAGGACTTTAAATCCCGGACCAGGAATCCTAAAGTCAAATTTGTAGACTAAAATAAGTATCAACAGAGTTTGTCTTTATTGATAACCACCGCTAATAATTCACGTTTTAAGCCGAGTGATTTTAAATATATCCGAATTAATAGAATTCAATAATTCATTCGAGAAAGTATATAATTATAATTAAATGTTTAATAAAGGAATTTTAAAATTTGTTTAATGTAAAAAAACAACCTTAATAAAAAAATAACCTCAAAGGACTAGATTATTTAAATCCTCTTAGGATAATATATAGTTTTAATTGTTTCCAAGAAAACACATTTATTTGTTTTAAATTGTATGAAATTTGAAATCACAATAAATCTTCTAATATTTATTTCCCATTCTCTTCCACACGAAAGTTAACATGTAAAAAACCAGTTTATGGTTGATAAACTAAAAGAAAATGAAATTTAACAAAGAATTCAAATAATTTGCATGAGTATAAATGATGCTTTTACACATTATGAGACACAAATTCAATTAATTTCCTTGATCAGTGTTTACCTTTTCAATCTGCGCTCGAACAAATTATTTTCCTGCTGATTGAAAAAAAATTGATGAGAATAACTTTTGACGAACCGTTTACATCTCTGTCATCAGTGAAAATTTGTATACATAGCGCGCTGCTTCTGGAGAAAGTGATGCATGTGAAATATTTGCTTAATCAATAATTACCATTTTAATTCGGACTAATATCAGTTATTTCCAAGCTGATAAAAAAATTGATAGGAAAATTTGTAATGCAATATATAGAAACAGAAAGGTAAAATGTATTGTTTTTACAGATACCGAAACGCATGCAAGTGATCAATGTTAACCATCTGTATTCACTCTGATGTTGTTTTTCAATGCTAACAGGAAAAAAAATGATATGATGAATTTCTGAATTTACATTTATATGATAAATGGATATAAAACATAATGATCTGCTTCAACATATAGTGAAACTTAAACAAAGTATTTCTTTGATTAGTGTTAACTATCTTAATTCAGTTGGCTACCATTTTTTTTTTCAGTGTAAAGCATTGACAGCATATTTTTATATTCAACCATGAACCTCAGAATACTAAATGTAAGACAATACAATAATAAGAAAAAGCCTTGATGAAACAACATTTTTGAAGATGTTGTTTCATTTTACTGCTTTCTACTGAGTATTTGAATATTAAGAAGAAAGCAGAAAATATGTTTTGAATACTGAAAAGAATAATAGTTTCTGTTTTGAGTGATTGACATTTATATGAACTTCAAATAAGTTAATAATTTCGGTAAATCAATGATTGCCAATTGTCACGCTATTCAAAATTTATTTATACAATCCAATCCCCAAGAGTTAAATTTTTTTTATTTCATCATCAAAAAAGTAGCATTTTAGTTTTTATTTCAATCTCTATAATCATCTTCATCGAATAATCTATTAAAAAATTATAGAATAATCCATAATAATTAAAGGAGAACTAATATTCTTCCACTTTGGCGCTGAATAATAAATAATCCAATAGGTTAAAAATTTTATATAAAATTTTTTTATCTATATAATTTTATTATACAGTACGGATACTGTAACAATCCTGTATGGTATCTATACTGCATGATAAAACGGTAAAACCAATAGCGTAAGATAACAGTTTATAAATTGCAGGACCTATATATATCGCAATTACAGAACGAGAAAAAAAATCTCAAGACACACACAAATGAAAAGCAGATGCAGAATATGCGAATTCCATTATTGCACAATAACTGGGATTAAATCTGGTAATTTACATACAGGAGTGAGATCATATATTACTAGGCCACGTCACCTTTCGACATTTCTTTAAAAATTATTGGTTTAAATTATAACTTTGAAATTAATTTTTATCCAAAAATACGTTAAAAACTTGTGTGATATATAAATTTAAATAATATTTGATAGTGAATTTATTAGTAAAGCACTCGCCCTTTTAGATGAAATTTACATCTTGTAGAATAATAAGGAAGAAAAAAAGTAGTTTACAGCATTCGTTTTTATTTCTTTCTCGATATGCAATTCCTTAGATTCTCATTGTTGGCGATGCGTAACACACTCCCGTCTGGCAATTCTTTTTATTTTATTTAGCAAGTTGATCATTTGTTTATTTCTTTTGACCTCTGCGATTGAAACGGCCGCCGCATGATGGCCTTCCTGTTGCTGCTGTCAAATGACGTCATCCTTGGTTGCCGGTGAAATCCTTTCTTTGCAAGCGATTCTCATTGCGTGGCGGGAATTTCTTGCGTTCGCATTCTTTCGCTGGAAAACGCTCTAAAAAGGTGAGTATGTTATCAAAAGGAATAAGATGTAATTTATTTTTTAAGAATTATATTCTTTTTAAATATTGCACTATTTTCTAATGCATTTTGTCAAGTAATAGTTATGTTAGAAACTGTTGAACTTTAGAACAATGGTTAAATTATTATTTAACAATTAATAGCCTTCCATATGTAGGATGTTTTCTCTTTGTTTCCGGCTTTCTCGAAAAAAATAGACATTTTTTTCAGAAACCATTAGATTTTTGTCTGTTTAAAGGAAACAAACGTGTCGTATATTTGTAATTTAATAGATATAAACTTTGTTTAAAAATATTAATACAGAATTAATTTATTTAAATGTTCTTTTAAATCTGCATTTAATTGAATATTTTCATTTTAATTAAGAAAAAAGATATGGCATATTAAATTTAAAACACGTTTTAAAATTAAATTTCAATTTAAAATACTAGAAGTAAATTTTTTTCTTAATTTTTGTTCTTTTTTTAAAAAGACAATTTTATTTATACAATTCATTCAAATCCTACCTAACTTAGCATCATTTCTTGGTTTTTAATTTTTTCATTCGCAGTGTAATTCAATATTAATTATAAATGTATCTATTTTTATACAAAAAATTTAGTTCTGTTTTTCATAAATAATTATTTTCATTACGGAAAGGTAACCCTTGTGCTTACTAATTGATAAAATTATTATTAATCCAAAATATAAATGAATTTATATGCTAATCATTGGCTCTCTTTGAATCTGATTCCGTCCAAATTTTATAACAAATAAAACATAATGAGGTTTATTCTCACTCATCAGAAGTAATAATGCACAAATATATTTATCACTGATATCAAACACACACGTGAATTATTAAAAAGTTCAGATATAAAATGCGTTTTCTGTTCTCTTTATTTCTTCTAATGTTATATATTTTACGTACTATTCTTAGAAATATTTAAAAGTGAATTTACTTAAATTTTTAAAATTACAGTTATAATTACGATAATATAAAATCACAAGTAATTTTAATATAAATATCATTACCGTAATTACTAATTAATATAAATTTGTTTTTACCATAAAATATATACTTCTGGTCTCGATTCTTTTCTATACCTAAGAATTAGTAAGTAAATAGAAAATAAAAGTATTTCTGAAGAGAATAAAATCAAACTCAAGTTATTAGCTGTTGCCAATGTATTGTTTTCTTCATAAATAAATAAATGATTAAAACTAATTGAATCTTGGCAAAGAATATTAAAAAGGGTTTTCCATAAAAAGAAGTGGACGATAAGAAATTGTTGGTTGATATTTATTACGTTAACACATATAATATAAACTGCTTTAACATAACTAAAAAATAAAAAACCAAAATTACAAATTAAACAATTGAAACTGAATCGAATGCTATTTAATCATAATTAGTATGAATATTCAATTTTCAAATATTAATTAAAATATTTGAAAATTATTAAAATTATATTTTTAATTTATTTTATTTTAAGAGCTTATCTTCACTTAAAATTGAAAAAATTTATTTCTCACTATATTATTTTTTATTCCTTAGGAAATTAGTTATATAAATATGTGTATGTGCGTATATATATATATATATATATATATATATATATATATATATATATATATATATATATATATATATATATATATAATATTCAGTATTATTTCAGATTTAATTATTAAATTAATTTTATTTTAATACTTGTATCTATTATTGCATTACTTATTTAACTGAAAATGACTACATTATATCGATTTTGTGTTCCTAAAAACGAATGCGATGTAATGATTCTAACATCTCTTTTCAAGATGTTTTGTGCCATTTATACAGTTGGCAAACTTCCAAAAAAATACTTTTCTCTGATTTCAGATTTTTCTCAATATCTAAAGAAATTTGTCATATAGCATTTCATTCCTCTAAATTATACTGAATTCAATTTGTAATAATATCGGTCAATTTTATTATATATTATTTTATAGAATTTTATATTATATATGCTATCGATTTTATACTAAAAGAAAATAGCACTTTATTTGAAAATGATTTTTTCACATTTTTATCTTTCATTTTTCTTATTGATAATATCTTTAATTAATGTAGAGTGATGAAATTTTCTGCAAAGCTTTTAACAAATCTCTATATAATACTGACAGTTTTGAACAAAATGTATTTAAAATTTGTTATAATTTTATATAATTAAATTTATTTCATTTATTATTATAAAATTATAACTGTTATCCTATTTAAGGAATATAGTTATAAGGTAGAAAAAATATAGTTAAATAATTATTTATTGGTCTGTGATATAATTGTATAAACATTTCCCTAAAACTGCGTCATTTCTTGTGTTGTTATATAATTTTCTCAATTCTTTTAAATGAGATATATTTTATAAGCCACAAAAAAGCATTATCAACATTTTGATTAATAATAATTTAAGGTGATCATTTACAATTCTTCACACTGATTTATGATTATATAGCAGTAATGAATTAGCTACACTTAAATAATAGAACGCATTTAATTTCCAATTTTAAGTTTGTTAAATTCGATTAATATTTCATTCGTGTGCTATCATGTAAAATTCTATAAATATCTTGACTCTTTCAAATATAATTTACTTTATAGGTCACAGAGAAAACATTCTCAGTGTTTTAATATATGAACTAAAAAAAAGAGCATTTTAAAATTTTCAAACCAGTATTAGTTTTTTTTATATAATTATTTAAAACCTGCGTTTCAACTAAATTTAAAGAATAGATAATATATAATTTCAGTATTTAACGGTTAAAATGAAGATCATAGAATAATTTTTATTTTTTAAATTCATTTTTTCGGACTGCTCTGCTACAGCGAGAAAATTAAATTTAAAAATAACAGATAATACATGATTTCAATATTTCATAGTTAGGTAAAATCTCATAATATTTTTAATTATAATACATGTCATAAAGCCACTATTGTCTCAACTTAAAAATGATGGATAACACATAATTTCAATGATCAACAGTTAATTAAGATCGCATAACAATTCTAAGTCTTAGTACTATCCCACACACACACATGATGTTTAATTATTACAAGTTTTTTTTAAATAATGTGGTTTAAAAGAGTCACAGAAAACATTTTCATTGAATTGATGCATATATTAGGGTGACCATTTTCAAATTTTAAACAATTTTTCAAGATAATTTAACTACAGCTGTGCGCTAAACTTTAATAAATATATTATTTAAAAATGTTTAAGATTGCATGATAATTTTTAATTTTCAAACCAATTTCTTTTCTTCTTAAGAATATTTAGCTAGGGTGAATTTAAAAGTAAGAGATAAGATATATATTTTCAATATTTGTTCCAGTTATAATATCGCATAGTAATTTTTTTTTCTTATACTAACAAGATGCTAAAACATTCTCAGTTTTATAAAGAATAATGTAATTTAAAAGTAAAAATGTATTATTATCAGTATTTTGATGCTGTAAATTAAAGAAATGGTTTTCAAATCTTCAAAATCATGTTTATCAAACTCTGTGTCTAGTCACAATAACTTAATTTTAAAAAACCGACGACATGCTATCAATGTATAAATAATAATTTTTAACTCTTATTATTTAACATTATAAATAATTAATAAAGAACATTTTTTAATTTAGACGATATTTTTCTAAATGGTATTAGATCCATTTAAAGATAAACCATCACTGCTTTCGTTTTATGTACTGTACCCTTCACATATCTTATACAACATGAATATACATGATTCATTGTATTTTGGATCCTTGTCATTTTAAATATATGTCCACTGTCCTCCACTAACTAATGAAAAGACTATATTTTAAGTTTTGCTTATAACATTGTCAGTTACATTGTGATTCAACAGGTGATAATGCTGGGTAACAGGGCAGCTTGCAAAATGAATAATCAACTGAAAGCATTTTACTTCTTCATGTGGTGCCAATATTTTGTCATATTACAATTTATGTTTTTTTGAGGGGTTGTATTAATATGTAAAGGAAATTACAGACATAATTGCTCACGTAGCATGTTGTCGACAATAGTCAAAGCACTCCAGCGTCGCGTCATTAGTGTATTGGTGTATATTGACAAAACATTCTTAAACGTGTAAGTGTCAAGCTTGAGTATAGGATTGATGTTTATAGGGTAACACGAAGGCAGCCCATAGTACATTTGTAATGATGTGTAAAAAAGCTTTAAAATTTGCATTTCATACAATGTATCAGTCAGTATTTTTTTGTGAAATGCATTTAACCAAAATCCAACGAATCATTTGCAATCACATTGTCTGATTGACTGACATCAGCAAATGTGTCTGATATATTCGGTAAGCACGCGCTGCGTAAAATTCGTGCTACATTCAGATATAAACAATTCAAAAACTGCAAAAAAATTAAAATGTGTAATCAGATATACATTGGAAAATGCGTGATGAAATGTAAGAAGCGACTCTGTATAAAGATGTAACCTTTATTTGACGTGATATATGGAAAATTAGCATTATTCGTGAGCACGAAATCGTGTAGTATTAGAAGTAATACTGTTGGCTTTATTTTATTAAAAGCTAACTACAACTGTATTAATACATCTATCTATGCAAACCGCCACCTGTTTTACAAATTACTGTATATATTTTGTGTCCGATAAAAGAAATTGCTTTAATTATGCTAAGGCAGACAATTTTGATGAAGTTTACAATTAGAATAAAAATAGTTTGATCAAAATGACAAAGATAAATTTGCAATTATAATTAAAAAATATATAAATAATTAATAATAATTAAAAAATAAGTATGCGTTATTGGTTCATTGTTGTCCAGTTAACAATGAGTGGCAGATAACGTAATAACTGAAAAGAACTCTTATGTTTTTTGTACATCAATTGTGTATCTTTCGAGAAGATTTTTTTATCGATAGAGGGTCATTATGAAAACTCTCATTTCCCAACAATGATAGATACAGCGCTGAGAAGTTAGTATAACATCTATTTCTCTTTTTATTCAGCAGTGGATAGGATCGAATTTAAAACTGCCAAAGATTGTGATGATGTTACTCGGATATAATTAAATTTAAAATCTGCCTTTGATAAAACGTAGAAGACACTGGGAAATACTTGACGTTTTAAAGTACTTGAAAATCTTCCGCAAAGATCTTTGGGAGAATTTTTTCGTATATAATGGGTTGTTTGCTTATCGTTAAGAAGGAAACCCGTAAGCTGTTAACCCCCTAACCCGACAGATCTGCTTACAGTAAGCGGAAGCCCCGTTTATCAGCAATGACTAGGATCAAATCTAGAAGTAAGACCACGTATTTTGGATGGACATTTCATTCCAAAATATGTGGTCCTACTTCTACGCCACGATAAGCTCAACTGGAATTGTACATTTAAGTGTTACGCAGGAAACCCAAAATTTCTAACCACCTAACCCCACAGATCTGCATGTATGCTGAAGCTCTCATTTATTAACAATGACTTGGATCTGATACAGAAGTAGGACCACGTATTTTGGGTGAATATTCCATTCAAAATACGTGGTCCTATTTTTTGGTCACGGTAAGCTCAACAAGAATTGTACATCTAAAGCTAATATTTTTGTAGTCAACATATTTATAATATAATCTTACCCCAAAATATTACATGTAAATAGGAATTGTTAAGTATTGCCGATATTTTTAGATTGTTTGCCATTAAGTGGATAACGGAATAGACAATAGTTAAAATTTGTAATATTGATATCTAAATATTATTTTTTTCTTTATAATGCAGTTTTTTTTATAATTTGCGCTACGGGATTATCATTAATATTCAAAGTATTTATGTGTTTATCAAAATGTGATTGTGTGTCCAGGGAAATCAAGATTATGGCATTTTTGGATTATTAATCAGAGAAAAAAGATGCGAGTACTGTTTAACAAATCAGGGGCGATATTCATTTGTGCATCGTTTCTGAAAGGAAGAGGATGAAGTGGTAAACTCTACCGGGTCAATAAATAATTATCTGTCATTTCACTGAATTACACCGCATTCTCCTCACTTATCCTCATTCTGATAATATTTGAGCTTAACATTTCTAAGAAACAAAAATCATTGTGTGCGTTTGGTTAATTTGTTAAATCGATGATATAAGGCTAAAAATTTGTAAACGTGGATTTTTATTTTTATCATTGTTATTTTATCAAATATGATAATAAAAAAAATGGAAATTTAGCCGTTGATTCGCTTTGTCAAGCATATGATTCACGATTATTCTTTGTTTTTTATACATTAAAAATTTACTGGTCTCTAATGAAACGAGAGATATCAGCCAAAGTTTATGAAGGTATAAAAATATAAATAATTCTGCCATGGTTTAGTTATTCATATTTTGTGATATTCTAAGATTATTATAATGTAATTATGGACAAAATGTAAAAAATAACAAAACCGTCTATATAATACGAAACGAGACGAATGTAATGTTACTAAGGGGTTTTAAGAAGTTCTTTACCTCTCTGTCTCCAATTTTCATCTCAATCGCCAAGTTAACATTCATTGACAGGCAATGACTCACACGCACCCATAAAGAGGAGTCTCGTTAATCCGGCTGATAGGTTTGGTTTGGTTTGTTTGTCGCTCAACGGTCATTTTTTGCACACGAGGGCTAATTAGACCGGGACTTACGGCTTAAAGTGGATTCCGAACCACTACAAACATCCATGCCCAAGGTGGGATCCGGGCTGATAGGGGATCTAGGACGTCCGAATTAATGAAAGTACAGATTAAACAAAATAACTTGTGTGTGTGTGTGTGTGTGTGAGGCAAGGTACTTAAACAAGCTACTATACTCTGTAAAAATTGTATTTTGTATTCAAGAGAATGAAATGTAAAACTGCATTAGAGAAAATTAACTACAGTGTGTATATATATTTTATTGCATACCATATATATATTTAATATAATTTTCATTTGATGTTACTACAGATTAAAAATTAGTTTGATAGTGATGATCCATGCGCATCTTCACTAATCACACTTGACAGGCTCACTGGTTGGAAGAAACTAGCGATTTTTTGTTGTTTAATTTTAGTGGTCGTTTCTTGAGCAATTAATTGACGGACGTCTCTTAAATGTACGGTTTGACTCGCCCAAGGTCAACAATTCTTCGCCTTCAAAAATACATTACGCTTATTTTTTATACAGTATGTACTCGTTGGCCAGCAGTGATAGACCATGACCATAACGTTGAATATCCCAAAACACCATCCAA
Organism: Latrodectus hesperus; assembly: GCA_037975125.1. NCBI lineage: Eukaryota > Metazoa > Arthropoda > Arachnida > Araneae > Theridiidae > Latrodectus > Latrodectus hesperus. The sequence continues at coordinate 36,111,131 of CM075862.1, forward strand.
GAATCGTTATATACATCATGAATGGATAGCCCCAGGCACTCAGTGATGTGCTCTAGCGTAACTTGCTCAGCGGAACAGTTGGTATAGGTCTTGAAAATTTTGGTTCCCTCAGAAAATTTTAACGATCTGAGGTGACCACTTCGAAAGCGGGCGAGAATAGACATATGTATGTATGTACATCTAAATAGCCGTCCGAATTAAGCGAAATCCGTATTAATGATAGTTTACTGTAAGTATATTAAATGTATAGATTTGAATGGATTTGAGAATTCTTACAGGATATTTTCATAAAATGTTTTCGCGCACATGATATTAATTACAGTTCCCATTTCAAGTTTAGCTGTATTTTTTTTTCTTTTTTAATCATTTGCAATGATTATTTCTCAAAAAGATGGATTGGATCCTACTGTTTTAGACACACAGATTATCTGATACAACACAACAGGATTTTTCCTTAAGAGACTTTTAAAGGACATCGCTTACAGTAAAGAACTTTAAAGCATTTTTGCCCTGAAGGACGGCACTACATCCACAATTGCCGAAATGTACATGGCATGTACAGGAACAAACGCAATAGCCGTACATGGCATAAAATCGATAACCGTCTTCATATTCTCCCTACAACAATTGTCGCACACGTGGTAGTCTATTAACAGTAACCGTAAAACAAATTGAATCTATCTAAGAATTAATATTATTAAATCCATTTTTATTATTTTATAAATTATTAAATATCAAAATATGCCATACATTTTATAAGCATTTGTGCTTTTATATATGTTTACATAAATGCATGAACTTCATTGTACCGAATAAGAATACTAATTAGTATTGGAGATATAGTGTTATTTTACTCACCATAACAAACTTACTACTATTCTCATGGCTTTCTAATGCTAAAAAGTTTTATCAGTACTTTAATTCCCATGTTACGGTCAGAGGAATCTTAAGAACTATAATTTTCAAGTGACCTTACACAATATGAGAAACGCCATTTCTTAGAACTTCTGCTCTAAACTGCGCATCTCTTTCTTGACTAACCACTTTTGTTTAAATCTTTACGGTAAATAAATACGAATTCCCTCTTGAAACAGTCATCCGCTTTGTTTATCTTGGAAGTAGGTGTCACACTTACAAGAAAGATTCAAATTGCTATAAACATGAAAATGCTTCAGTGTATGCATATATACACACAAATTTGTTGTTGAAAAATTTTTACTTAGCTGCAAATTAACTATGTATAACAATAAAAGTATGTTTAATGTTAAAACTATATATATACATTATATACTTTATAACACTGTATTGTATTATATATTACTTTACTATATATAACAATTAAGTTTTTTGTAATTTAAAACTTTAAATTCGCGGATATAAATAAAATAATCTCATTACATTTAAATTTTTAAATAAAATCCTATTAATAATGACATAAAACTTAGCTTTGGAAAAAAATTTTGTTAAGATTTAAATATATTAGAACAATATTATTTTTATGTTTAATATGATGTTTAAATGATGGGTAGAAAATTACATATTGCCTCTAAAAACTATAAAAATAGCAAATTAATATCATATAATAAAATAAATAAAAGATTTTATTGTATTTATTTTTGGCTGTTATTTAATTCGATACAAATCAGAAAATATATTAAAATTACTTTTAAAAATTAAAATTAGTCTTTTAAATGTGTTTTATTTATTAAAAATACATAATATAAATGATTGAATCTACTAATTCCATGTCAATATTTTTTCATCTGACTGAGCATAAATTTCGTTACAGTAATTTCATTTTTTTATTAATTTTATTGCTTAATAAATTTTATGCCCTGCTTAATAATATAATTATTTCTAAATTTACTGATAGTAGTTGCCAGTAATAAATAATATATAATTTATGACAGTAACTGTACCATATTTTATGAATTTTTAATATTTGCATCATAAATACAATATATATTTTGAATTAGTCATTCATAGTGATTTTTTTATTGTACACTATTTATTTAATTTACTATGTTTCATAAAAGAATTCATTTATATCAAAATAATCCCTCGGGAACTTAGCATTCAACATACCATATAACATTTTTTTCTAATACCCCAACTGCCCTTAGGATATATCTACATACCATATAACATTGACATGTAAATTTCCCAGCTCATTTTTTCCGATAATGATTTACTTACTATCAAGACATATTAATCTAAGTGACCATATTTTAAGGTATTTTATCTTCTAAACGTTAACTTGCGTCACATATAATTGATAGGATTTTATACAATATCGGAATTTAATTATTTGATTTTCAGTTCTCACATTTATTAAATTTGAGTAGAGGAAAAAAGTTGTTTGGATCATTGCCAAATTAAGAATTATCTGATTTATTGCTGATGATTCTGTACACTGCAGATCAAGCATTGTTTAGAATCATCAAAGAATTTTCCTTTTTTCGCAAATTGCAACTTATCAATTGTTGTTTCCTGTTCTGATCTATGTTAACAATATAGTTTAAAATTCCATTTTAAAGAATTTAATAAATAAATTTTTAATGTAATAAAAAAACTATGAAATTTTTTTTAAATTTATTATCATATTATTACAGTTTAATTGATATTTTATAAACGTGCTGAAATCTGTAAATTAAAATGCCAACCCGGGAGTCGACCTCATCAGTTTCCGTTGTTTAAAATGCTTTGACTTTCGAATAGTTTAAAAAAACGTAAATTTACTAAATGAAAAAAAATGAAAAATTTTCATTCCTATAAGACAAGATAAATCTTTCAAGAATTTAAAGAAGTTTCTGATCACGATTAAGATTTTATCGTGTTGCATAGGTTTTCATCTCTCACGGAATCGTTGAATGGTGAGAACACGATCGAATGATTCATACACAGCAGACGATTTATTTCATTGCGAAATTTAGTTTTGACGCATGGAGTTCATTACACTTCCAAAGCGAAATAAATTGTATCTTTGAAGCAGTTTTGTTTTACTATCTGTGGCTAAAGCTTTATAGAATGCGGAAGTCATTAATGTGTAATGAAAAAACTTTCGTCCGTTCTGTAATGGCTATAAATGTGTCATAATTCCCTATCGCCTACAATGAGATGAATCACGAAATTCTTGTTCCAAACTAATTCCTTAGTAGGTGTTTAAAAAATGAAAACAAAATATCGTCTGCTTTTGCAATAATGAAGGTCAAATATATCCATTCGAGTACAGAAAAGGAAACGCTATTGATATTTCAAGAACTATGCGTAATCTCGTTGCAACAGTTTCATTTTTATGCTTCGAAAATTTAATGACTAATCGCTTTTACTTGCATGTAAAACAATTAATCAACACAGTGAAGGTTTTTTGTAAAAAGCATTTGAGAATTAGAAGCCATATTTATATTTCGACCTGAAGTCCGTAGAACTTCTATGAGCCCATACTGAAAGATTTGCTTGAGGAAACGTAACACACACACACACATTCAGTAGCAGTTAGGATCGAATCTAAGAACTTAAATTCTGAAGAGCTCTAAGCTACCATTAAACTATGTTGAATCCTATAACCAGCGCTTTGAAACTTCACAGTGAACAATGAATCGTTTTATGTAATGAATCTTGTTAATAGAGTGAATCTGAAAAATTCTAAAGCGTTTCCTGTGACACATATGCATGAAGAAACGTCATATCTACCAACATTGGCTAGAACTGAACTTGTGACTTTCCATTCCAAAAGAGAGTGGAAGACACTAATCCACTGGGCGTGTGAGTACTGATTAGATCAGGAAATTTTAAGAATTGTCTTAAAATTTTCGAAATAATATTAACATATACTTAGATTATTAGCAAGGAAAAACAGAAAACTTTCAAACACTATAAAAAATTATATATATATATATATATATATATATATATATATATATATATATATATATATATATATATATATATATAATCCAATAAGTAAAAATTTTAATTTCCAAAATATTTTATCAATTTTTTAAAATTAATTTTCTGTTTTTACTTAATAAATTTCAAAAATTGCTTTGAGAAAAATTATTTTGGATCAATTCAAAATACACCAGTCCAGTTTTAAAAACAAAATTTACTTATTTTTAAGATGAAAAAAATCAAATTTTATTTAAATATTAATTAAAATTAATATATAATACTGTTAATATTTAGTATATAATTCATAAATCAAAATCTAAAAAAGGGAATAATATTTGTAGAAGCATGTATCATTCGTTATTATTTCACTTATAAAAATATTTCGAACGATTACTTTCAATTCACACATTTTATTTTTAAATGCCTTTAACTGTATTTCGAAAATTTTTACGGTGCTAGATGACAAAAAAAAATCCCCACACCCAGAAATCTAAATAATCTAATTAACTGTTGATTACCACTGTATAGTATAGAGTTACGTATTTAATGATTCTTGTGTGTGTGTGTTCTTACAAAGCATCTCTTTGTTTTGAAGAACACAGAATTCTTTTAAATTAAGGAAATTTATGGGCGTGTAAATGCTTATTTCATTTTTGTAAGTCATATGAACCACTGACAGATGTAATCAATATTTTTTTTATGATTTCTTTCTGCATGGGTTTTCTAAATAACTTTATGTATTTACGACATTGAAGTGATTCCTTTATTGCTATAAGTGTTCTTGAAATAATTTCTGAAATCCTGCATAAAATTAATTGTAACCACTAAATAATATTCAAAACCAAAATTTTCTCTTTGATTGATTCCATTTTAATAAAAGCTTAAATATGAATATAATTTACTTTATTATTAATTTTATTTAATATATCATGTTATATATATACTGTATTAAAAACATAGGTGTGTTAGATTTAGCTCCATTTTAACATATTAAATTAAATCGAAAATGTAATTACTTGGACTATTACCATTATATTGAGTTCAGCTAAACTTAAAATTTTAACATCTAAAGCTGGCTCACAATTTATGAAACTTAGAAACCTAATGACTGTATAAAAAAGATAACATTTGATTAACGTTCTATGATTATTTTTTTTCACATTAATTAGACTGGGACCTATAGTTTGAAATAGACGCCAGATCACACATGCCCAAGCTATCGTGATCACGATTTTGAACCGAACCTTCTGAACTATTCAGCTGCTAATTTGGCTGATTATTGGGTTAAATAGAAATTTTGCCCAAATCATTCATAAAATGTTATTCAAAATGTGTCAATTTCTATTATTTTCTGAAGGCCATGGTTGTTTGTTAGAAAAGACATCATTTTTGCAAGATAGTGATTTGTATATTGACGCTGCCGAAGATCTAGTCAGTGTTCGCTTACGGCGGCTGGGATACATAAAATAAGTCTTGGAGCAATGTTTTCATTGTTAAATAATGCTTCTGTGTTTGACAGTTTGTGGTTCTTCTGCTCGATCCCTAATTCTAAATGATGAAAATCCACTCAATTTCAAGATTAGGATCACACTTTTACTGGATGCCCCACTATATAAGATGCTATCAATTTTGCCCTTGTGCTGAACATTATAGCCAAAGGTCCAGGCATTTAAATAAATAAATAGATGCTTTATAGAATAATGCTTTGTAGGTACATTGTAGAATAATTCGCATTATCGATTATTTCTTCTTAATTAAGAATCGTTAAAACAATTTGGTAACAAATTCACAAACTCATAGGGTTAAGTTAGGTTGCCACCCTATATTTTCTTTTTACTTATAATGGCTGATTTTAGCTGCGAATTTTTAACGGCTTTCTTTGACTCAATGACAATTCGTTTTCTTAGAATTATTAGGTCTCTGATTCAATTCTAGTCAGTATTGAACTACATGAGATGGTTTCCACTATCTAACGACTAATCTATCGGAATAGATTTTATTGTCTCTCATTTCAGGATTTGCGCCCTAGCGACAAATCTGTCGGAAATTCAAACACCTTACAATAGATTTCAATTATTTGACTATCAATTAGGAGGTATCAAATTAAAGTTTTGAATGACGTGCATCACACTGCTCTATATAAAGAATTTAGAAATTTTCTTTTTATTGAATGTTTTAGCCTTATTACACCTTCATTTAAGTTAATTCATTTATGCTTACGTGAGTTTAGATACAGGAATTGTGGCTGATGCTTCAAAATTAAAATTTCTTTTTAAATTCATTTGCAGAATGAGAAGTGCATTGCTTCTATATTTTCTAATATAAAACCATTTTTATCATCTAAAATAAATTTGATATACGAATATATCATGTGGCATACACTTCTCAAAAACCTTTTTCGTAAAATGCTTATGCAGTTAATTGATTTCATGATATCGATTCCGTCACTTGATTTTGATGATTTTATTTTAATTAAACTTAAAACATTTGTTTAATACAGGCGATTTTCCCCAAACTATGAAAATTACCATGCAATTCAATTTATTTAAGGCTAATGTACTAAATTTCAATGAATCGTATATTTTGATATGTATTTAAGTGGTAACTATTTCTAAGACTACTATGTGAAAAACGAGTTACCCTCGTTTAAAAGCGAATATTTTGTGAACATGCTTCTTAATATTATTTATCTTACGTTTCTGGTTGTTTGTATTTGTGTTTTTGCAGAAAGATACATAACTAAGGCAGAAGCTAGATCATTCTTTATATTTCGAAGAAAAAGAATAAATATTCAGAATGTTTTTTTAAAATTTAGATTTCTTATTTTAAATATGTAACATACATAAAAATTAAAATATACCCAAATTTTTGGAATACAAAAGATGCATCAACTTTTCTAAAATCTTACCGGACTTTAGGAATATGTTTCGAAACACACAATACACATTAATATGACCAACTGTCAAAAGCCGGAATAACCATCTTTCTCAAAGTGAACTGCTACGAGACGTACAAGAAGAGAGAGGAAAAGGATCATTTAGGTTCCTCAGGGTGTTCACTGGAATGTTGAGATATGTCAACTTCAGTACCGTCACCAGCTGCTCTAGATTACGCGGATGAAAACCCATACCACGAACAATCTGATCGAGATGGTTCCACAGATTCTCGATTGAGTTTAAGTCTGGTGAGTTTGCAGACCTGGGAGGAACGGTAAACTCGTCCTAGTGCTCTTTAAACCGCACATAAACACTGCTCGCTGTATGACACCTCGCATTATCTTGGTATTAGATTCCATCATCTTGAGGAAAAACAATGTGCATATTGCGGTGGATATGGTCCGTAAGGATAGATGCGTACTTGTATTGATCCATCTGTTCTTTCACAATGATGAGTGAAACTAGACAACCCCAGAACATTATTCCCCTGACCATGAAGCTCCCACATCTAGCCTGGAACTGTTCCGGCAATGATTGCAGGCTGTTTGCCTTTAAAGATTTCACATCATATACGCCAGCGTCTACCTATCCGAGAGAACTTAAAACGTGATTCATTGGAAAACGCTACCTGTAGCCAATCAGTGGTCATCCAGTTGCAATACTCGCGTGCTAATTTCAGCCTTCGTCGACGATAAACAGCAGTCAGCTTAGATGCATGAACCAGATGTCTGTTCGGAGTATCAGATGTAGCATCGTTCGCTAAACAATAGTAGCGGTCAGCTGCTCAACGGTAGCACATGTATTCGCCTGAACGCATCTCCGCAGTTGTCTTTCACCTTTGTCATCTATGGTCCATGGTGCACCACATTTGCTATGTCGCTGATTTTGGACTGTCCCATTTTGTCACGCATGCTATACTTTTACCACGGCGGCACGCGAACTGTTCACAAAACTAAGCCGTTTCAGAAATGCTTCCACCCTTGACCTGAAAGCCAATGATCGTACCCTTTTAGACATCGGATAAACCACTCCGTTTCTGCATTATGCCAACGATTGTAATGTTTTCGGAAACCCTCACACACCTTTTATATACGTTCAACTGCACTGTGCTACCACCTGCCTTCCGTGATTAGGTCAGCTTCCAAAGTACGTGGTGGTCGCATTAACGTGATTAGACTGTGTAAAAAATGGCCCAAAAACGCTGCATTAAATTAAATTGCGATTGATATCTCCGTGAACATCATAATTGTTAATTCTTAATTTTAATGTGGCATATAACTCAAGAAACATGCATAAAATGATAACAATGCTTAAACGTAAATTATTCGTAAAAAATATTGAAAATAAAAATAGAGTGAAAAATATTTCTTTTTTAAATCCTAGTAATAATTTATTTTTATGTATGCTTACAAATATAATTGCAAAAAAATCCTAAATTAATTGTGTGGGGCCTTGAAAACTTGATTCTTCATAGTCCGAATTAAACATATTCAGAATTCCCAAATTTTATTAGAACTAGTTTCAGTCTGTCAACACACAGTCATATATATCTACCTTCTTGTTGTATTATCTATTTAACAAGTGATATAATTGTATCATCTTTGAAATTTGATATTATTGATGATATTTTCAGCTAATTCCAAGCATTTCCTACTTACATTATCAATCAAAGAACAGTGTTTTAATTTCTTTTTAATGGACATAATCGTCGAATCGAAATAAATGGTATACTACTGAGAATTTAACTTCTAAATATACAAAAGCTGAAAAGAGACGTTTCTTTTAGAAATTACAATGATTCCATTCTTTACTTCATTTATTGGAATTGATTAAAATAGACAGAATATGATTTACTATAATAAAAATTAAATTTGGAAGTGTAATAAGATTAATATTTATCTCTTTCTAATAAATGTCTATATGTCATATTTTCCTAAATATTCTACAGTAAATATCTTTTTAATAAGCACTTAATCTAGGTTTGAAGAATGAATAATATTAATATATTATGCATTTTATCAAATGCTGCCATCATTCATATTATTTTTATTAGCACATTTAAGTTTTGGTTTTAAACTTTCAGCCAGAGAAATAATGTCGGCAGTAGTTGAGAAACTTCGTGATCTGTGCCGCTCGAGAGGAGCCACTGGAATTATTGGACTCTCTCGGTAAGTTTAACAAATTATACTTATTTGATAAAAAATGAACAATATTATGAAGTTAGCAGCTTCAATTGACATTTTTTTCCAAAGAATTTAGAAATAAAGATTTTAGAAACTGATTTACACTTAATATTTACCACATCTAAATTAACCTAACTCCATAGACCTTAACACTTACTTTAGTCAATGATCAAGGTTTAAAAACACTTTTTCGTGGTATGACCAATTTATTTGGTATGATTATGATTATTTATTTTTCGAGGTATGATTATTTATTTTTTATTATAATTTAATTGGAAAAGAAGCTCTTGCGTATGATTCCAGACACTGTTGAACGACATAATAATATGGCTATCTGTTGAGATAAGTGTTCTAAAGTTTTCTTGGTTACTTCCTTTGAAACAGCTGAGTATAGCCCATTATCAACGAAAAATTTCTGTCGAAAAGTAATACCTGGTAGATGTATAACTTACTTATAACTGCTTTCAACTTTTAGATAATCACAATGTTTAAAGTTCAACATGGCTTCAACATCAAAGAGTTCAATGCTATTTTTGCATTGAACACTTTTAAGTGAAAAGTCCAAGCTTTGATCTGCTACAAGACACAGTGAACCATCCCATGATTTTGAACCTCTACCAGGTGACGAATAAACATTTGAATTAGCGGCGTTCTCTACAGTTTTATACACCACAAAAATAAATGTTTTTAAAATTAAGAAAATAATGAAGATTTGGAAAAAAAGAAAAAGGTAGACCTGCATGGAAGTTTAACGTCCAAGGGCTTTTTCCGTAAAATAGCCTTTGTTAAGGGCCGATACCAAACCCCTAATTTTTTGGCTTCAAAAGAATATCCTTCCCTTTTTATCATCTACACTTACATTAAGTTGTTTTGATTTAAAAATAATAAAATTTGTATCTAATGTTTTCACAAATATATTAAAAATTATATCTAACCTTCATGTAAAAAAATGCACACCCTTTAAAATATTTTTGATTTATCACTCATTTTTAGATCATTTAGATTGATTGATGAAAACCGAGACAAAAAATTGGATTTAGAAGAAATGAAAATCGGATTGAAAGAATACGGAGCTTCAATGGACGACGCAGAAATTGCAGAATTGTTCAGCGAGCTGGACAAGGATGGAAGTGGAACCGTCAGTTTTGAGGAATTTCTCAAAGCTGTTCGTGTAAGTTATCAACTTTGAAATAATTTTATTTTATTTGTCTTTCTAAGCTGCCATATCTTTCAAAGTAATTTTAAAAGAATTAATATTGTTTTCAAACAATATTCATGCAAATATAAAAACCAAAATAATCAGCCATCGTATTAAGTATGATACGATGGCTGATTTCTTGTAAGATTCTCAGGCACTGGTAATAACGATCCTTCTTTGGTTAAATACATAAACATTTTTGAATGATGCTTGTTTTATATTATGAAGCAAGCGAAAACTTCGTGAAAATTCATTAACATCGAAGAATGAAGAAACAACTCAAGTTGTTCAAAGCAAGAATGTTTCCTCTCTTTACTTGCTTTTTTAATGGTCTGCAATTTCCCTCAAAGAAACGTTCATGAATCCTATCCTGATATTTGTTTTATTGTACAAACCATAACTCTCGAATCCTCCCTCTCACCAAAATCTTACCTTTCTATATAGTTTCTATGATTATATAAAGGTGATAAAATTATCGTTATAAGTAAATCCAATCGCGATACATACTCACAGTTGAAATACTTCTAGATTGGAACTACTTTTTAAAGCTACAATTAATTGGGCCAAAACAGTTTTCCGAAGTACCATAAATGATATTAGTATAACTTAATTAAAAATTTATAAACACGCATGCACATATGGTTGTTTGATGGTTGGATAATAGTGAGTTTGTTGTAGGGAAATTATTATGGGAGCATATAACTTTAAGTAAATAATACCTACATTTTATAAATATTAAATTACATTTTTATAAGATAATAAATATATTTTCTAAGATCTTTAAGATTAAAGAAAGTTAAGTAAAAGAATTTTAAGTAAAAGATCTTGTAAGATTAAGGAAGCTTACTTTTTCTTTTCGATTACAATTTAGGAATTAGCATTAGAAAACTAAACATAAAATAGACCACTAAAATTTATCCATTTGAACATGAAATGAATCATAATAACTCACTCATTTGAACATGAAATGAACTATAAGATTCTTTCATCTGAATATGAAATAAAGAATCATTTCATGTTGATTTACACAAATATACAATAAACAAAAATATCGCAAATTTATTTCAAATTAATTTAACTGATAATATTAATGATTATGGTATTACATTTATTTTGTTTTGTGATTAAGAAATATGTATTATTTGTGGCTTTTCAAGAAGTAAGTCCATTCAAATCAAAAAAGCAGTTTTTTTTTTCCCCCAGTTGAAAGGTGTAGTGGTTTTAAAGAACTTTCTAATTTTACTCAAAACTATACGAGAGATTTGTCAAATTGTATATCATAATTGTTTTCTTGTAATCATAGCCTCCACTTCCTCAAGAAAGACTGGACATCATACAGAAGGCCTTTGCGAAGATGGACAAAACAGGGGATGGATGCGTGACCTTGGACGATCTAAAGGGCGTCTACAACGCCAAAGAACACCCGGATGTTGCGGATGGTAAAAGGAGTGAAGATGATGTGCTGTTGGAATTCTTGGGCAGTTTCGACACGCCCAACAAAGCTGACGGAAAGGTGGGTTAAAAAAAATAAAAGAAATAAAAAATCTTATTATTGTTATGAATCATGTACATCAACTCAATAATTTTGGGAGGCTGTTTCCTTAGTATTGTGTTTTAGTAAAATTTCTTTCAACTCAAAAAAGGCGATATTATTACTTGGCATAACGAGATAAATTGAGGTACTGCCCACTGTGGCAAATTTTATGAGTAAAATAGCTAAACATAAGTATATTCTTGAAGGAAAAATATTATATTGTAAAAGTTATAAAATTTTGCTTTTGCATTAAAGGTTAAATAATTCTATAAGCAGATCGCGTGCAGTATCATTAAATTAGATTAATTAAATATTACATAAATTTTTAACATCATTTCATGAACTACTTTATTTTAAAAGGAAATGTATTGCTTAATTACTCAAAATAAAAACGTAATCCTTAACACAAATTTTAAATGAACTTGTACATAAATATTTTATTAACAATAACATACGGAAATTTTTGCATGTCCTTAAGAAAAAATAATTTTCCTTATTTTTTATAATGATTTTAAAATTATTTTTTTAAATATTTCTGCCATATTTTACCCAGTTTTCCTATCGTAGAAGACAGTTATGTACCATTTCCTAGCATTTCAATTAGCTTGTATTTGATTGTTTGTGCTAGAAAGTAAATTGAATACTTTTGCATTGCATTCGAGCCATTTTCATTTCGCTGTTTATTATGCAATTTAATGCTTTACAAAAAACTTTTTTGAACGAGATGATATAACACATGGGGTGAAGGGGCTGCGGTGACCTGGTTGGTTAGGGCGTCGTTTTCATTATCGGAAAGTACTAAGTTCGAATCCCGGCCGGACGAAGATCCGTCGTGTTCGCTAACAACGGCTGGGGCACGTTTAAACTGGGCGTGGTCACAATGTCCTTCAAGTGAAATGATACCTTTGTGGGTGGCAGGCCAAGAATTGGGGTCTTCTGCTTCAAAAGTATGAAGAAACCACCTGGTTGCTTCTAATTGGTAGAGCCCAATTCAGGACTAGGTACAGGTAAGCACGCTGATGCAACAACAGATGGGCTAAAAAATCAACTAAACAAGGTATTGGTTGGATTAATTTGGATCGTCCGGTTTTAAGTAGTCTCCGAACTATACTATAAACACCCGCGCTCGAATGTGGATTTGATCCCACAAACTGCTGAACTGAAAGCCAGATCTGCTTCAGAAATTGAGCCAGCCAGACAAGCTCAACTATTTTTAAGCAAGAAAAAAACCGATTAATTATTTTTTCATTTAAAACTTATGAAATATTTACTCAATGTCCTCTGAACTTTAAATACATTTTCTTCAAACAAGAGTTAATTAAAAACAATTTAAATGATTATATGTTTCTACATTTTATAGGTCACTAAACAGGAGTTTATTGATTATTATGCTGGAGTGAGTGCATCAATTGACTTGGATGAATATTTCGTGACCATGATGGAGAAGGCTTGGAAACTATAAACAGAAACATGTGAAAGCTTATAAAATTCCTAAATGACATTGATAACTGTTTTATAGCTTTTATGCTTTTTTTAGTTTTTTCATATTATTAAAAGTTATTTATTTTTATTCAGAACCAAATTTTTTTTTGTAACTTTATGTGAGCTTCTACTTAATAGTTTTATAATGTAGGAAGTTAATATTTCCAGCCATTAAATTATCTCAAACATTTGAAACTTCAAAATATATAGAGTTGGCACAACCTGAACAGAAGAGAAATATTATAATATTTTATTGGTTTTATAGGTAAAATTCATTATTTATCTTTCAACTAATAAATGAAAAAATGATTTTAATAGTTAATTAAAAACATTTATATCCTCAATTTAATTTTATAAGGGATATAAAGTCATTTAAAAAATTTAATAGATTATAAATTTATATGTTAAGCATTTTATGTTAAAAAAATATTAGGCATAATTGTTATCTCCTTTATTAAATTTTAATATCAGATGTGTTGAATGCATTATAATAAAAATTTAATCTTCTAGATAAAAATCATTTTCAAAATGTTTCTCTTCTAAATTTCACAAGTTAAAGCTATATACGAAATTTTATAAATTTTGATTGATACATTACTTATCAGTATTATATTTTAGATATTTATTAAGCTTTATGCTCTAAAGTACTATTTTTAAATAATTTACTTAATTTAAAATAATTATATATACAAATGTACATGAATATTTTTCATTTTGTCTTTAAGATATTACAATTTATCTTTATTTTACAATATTCATTTATTTCTTGATATTTTTTCAACAATATTAGTTCATAAGAAATGACAAACTATTTTATTTACTTCTGACATTAAACAAAGTTTTTTGTGCATAAAATCAATACTATAATTTTATGAAGAAATTCAATGCGTATAAACATTTACAAATTCTGTATCTTAGTAGTGAAATAAAAATTGTAACTGCTTCAAATCATACTTTTATGTATACATATACCTCTACTTAAATAAATATTACTATTTTCTTTATAAAGTTCTTTATTTCCCTATCCAATGCTTCATAAATAAAAAACTTCAATAAGATGTTTTTTAATTGACAGAGTTCTAAAGTTGTGCAATGCATAAAATTATTAACTGCCTAAAGACATTAGTAATCATTTTTAATTTTAAAAATGATTACCAATAATTTAGAACAGAAATTATTTGGTATGGCTATTTTTAAAAATTCATTATGTGATGACATTTAGTCTGATATTTTTCAGAACACATATCTATCACATTGTTTACCTAATAAACATTGTTTATTGTTAAAATTTAACTACCATAACTTGGCATTATAAACAGCTTTTGTATGAAATTGTTTTCTTTATACTTAAAGAATAAGTATTGAATTAATGAGGGAATGACAAAGTATTACATCAGCATGTAATATAAGTTTTAACTACCAAATTCTAAGATACTCAAATTCAAACAGTGTCAGAACAATTTAGCATTGTTCATTTACTGCTTAGTTTAATTATCTTCATAGTTTAAAATGGAGAAATATCTTTTACGCTAGATTTTAAATATAAGTTTTCTATTTTTCCCCCTCTGGACATCAATACATTTTCCCATGCAATAAAGTTCTTCCATAGTAAAATGAATCCATTTGCTTAGTATATAATGGTGAATCTTGCTTAGAATAATTTCACAGAAAAAATTTTTCTACACATGAGGAAATAAAATGGATACTTTCTCCAGCATCTATAGACAAAAATTAATATTTTAAACATTCTGTGTTATGAGTAGACATGAAAAATTCTCTTATAAAATTGAAACTATTAAATAGTAAAAAAAAGAAATCATGACAATCATTCAGAAAACAAAACTATTTAGTTATAAATAAACATTTATTGGAAAAAAAAACAATTAAGTTACATACATAAAGATTCCTTCACTTTTTTACACATTTATTTTTTATTGAACATTTGATACAACTAGTTAAGAATTTTAGAATTCTCGTGTTATATTCAACTACCCTTATTCCATCACGCCAAGTGATCACTGCATTTTCCAACTCATCAAATGCAAAATGTTTATTGCTCCAGTTTTTATTCAAGGAAAAGATTAAAATTTTTAAATGGTAGATATAGAATATCATAAAATTTTCCCTCAGAATTGATCCAGCAATTTTAAAACTGCAGATGTCATGGAAAACCTATATTCTTACGAGAAATATTTACTTATGTTGTGGATACATCTTATTTTTAGAAATATTCTCTCCCTCTCTATTTTTCTAGGTTTTACAAAAATAATTTCCTTCAATCACAGTGTCTTTTGACATGAAATCCAGTGACCACTACTTACACTGAGCATTGATATAGGTGACAGAAGAATACAACAGAGAAATTTTGAAGTGTGATCAGATGCTACATATGTTAAATATGGGAGCTGATAATGTAAACTGATTGAAGTTTCAAATATCTATTAGAATTATTTTTTCTCATAAATGCAGTTCACTTTTTATACCTAAGCAGTCCTTAGTTTTTAGGATGATCCTTTACCATTTAGAAAGAAGATTTCAGACTTCAGTATGATAGCATCAAGTGAGGAAAATAAACAAAGGTAATCATAAATGAGTAACCACATGCCTATACCAGTTGCAAATTTCAAAATTTTACTGCAATAGAATTCAAGGAGTACATGAAAATTTTTCACAGTATTCAACAACACACTATAGAAATTGAGAAAGATGTCACAAGTCTGGTCATGTCTTTAATGCATCTCTTTAAAAATGATGTTGAAAATACATTGAATATAGGAAAAACTATTTAAAAAAAATATGCCATATGAAATGTTGATAAGAATTAGTTTAAATATATCTTATGAATCGTTTTCATCAAATATATTTGAATGCACTATTACATATTTTTTAAGAAGTATGTTATTAAGGAAATTATAAAATATGGATAATGTTATTCAAGTTCTATTTTCATTCTACACAGATAATTCTTTGGAATATTGTAGTTCGCGATTTGTCAAATGTGATCCCCATCAAATTACTTAAATTAGCAACAAAACTTTTCATTATCTTAAATAAAAATTTCATTGACTTCAAAAAAAAGTTTAAAGGAAAATTATGAAATATTGGATGCAAGGTTCAAAGGACAAATATTTGCCAAATATCAAAAAAATTAGTAAATGAAATCTTATAATTGGAATCTAAGATCTCTATTTTAAAAGAAACTTTTTTCTTTTATGTAAATAGTACTTAAGAGTTTAACTTATCACTAATATAAATTATTTTTGTTGGTAATTGTTCAACTCACATAAAGTACCACAAAATAAATATTTTAAATTCTTTACACCTATAAAAATTTATTATATTTATTAATTTTAAACAATCTATTTGTATGAAAAATTTATTTAACATTTGATACATTTTTTGCCAAGCAAGAAGTTAAATAAAAATGTCCTAACCCTGGAGAAAACTATTTTAATAACTTGTTAACTTTTTAGGACAGCTATAAATAATTTTAACATTAAAATGAAAATATGCAAATCTATAGTTAAATATACAACTATACCAGAATTTCAATGCTTTTTTTTTTCGCATTGGCATGTAATAATAGTCAGCTGTATGAATAGCTTAATTTTTTTTCCATAAGGTCACTTTTCTCCACAATGACATTCAACCATCTGAAGTGGCAATTGAAATCACTAACTGTTGAAATAAACAGCAGAACATCGAATACTTAGTTGGTGGTTGGTTGGGTTTTCTGGCGTAAGGTCCAAAAAGGGCAAGCTGTGCCAATATTTAGCAGGTGGCTCAGCCAAACAAATATGAAACGTAATAAAAATTTAATGAAAATAATGCTTCTTAATTGCACATCTTGCAACTGAACTACCTGCACTAAACACGTTTTAGACCAACATTTTAAGATTTTTTATAAATTTTTGTGTTAAATATATTGAATACAAAATCAGAATTGCAATTTATAATTTCAAGTAATATACACAAGAAACTTAACTCTGAAAATTAAATAAAATTTAAATAGAGCTCAAATTTCTGTAGTTTTAATGCGAAGTAGTGGTAAGTTTTAGTGCATTTTTTAAGAGACAAATATTATGGTACCCTTTGTTAACCACTAACTTTGACATCATACATTATGAAGTTTATCAAATTTAAGTAATTTAAAGACACCTGTACTACAAAAGAGAGTAATAAAGACTACAGTGATTCAGGTGATTGCAAGAAAGGAGAATTACAAGAGAAAACTAAGTGTTAAGGGTTATGTCATAAAATAATTCCTAAATAACAAAGTCAAAATAACATGTAATCATTTAAAGTTAAATTACACATACTTTTTCAAAACTAAAACCAAGACTTAATTTTTAATATGTTGGAAAATTTTTTTATTGCATACTATTTTCATAAGAAAAAGAGCTAAATTTTAATAATCATTTCCTAGATCAAAATATTTTTTCATTTATGCTAAAAGTGTTTTTATTGATTTAAAAAATGCATAAAATAAAAACATATTACAGAATAAAAAATAATTATGTAATATTAATATGAAAATATTATAATTAATCTCACTGTTAAAACAGCATTTTTTTAAAAATCTGTTTTATTTCACATATTTTAACAATCATGTCAATATGGTAATCATTAAGACACCTCTTAGAACAGAAAAATAAGTTACTGAAAAAATTTACTTATTAAATGTAAAAATTAACAATAGCAAGAAAAATGTAAAAATGAATACATTTCTTCATAAAAACATTTGTAGAATTTAATGATATTAACAATCACAAACCATACAAATCTTTAACATTAAATTTAAAAAATTAAGATATATATATTATGAACAAAAAGTTTACAATAATATCAAATAACACTTATCTTCAAATTAATTCAGATGAACTGCATAGTTAACATTGGGAATTTTCATCACATCAGTTTCCTTTATTGGAAGTTAAAAAAATGAAGACTTGTACTTATATATATTTAGCCTTTGAAATTAAATATTTAAGTATAAATACAATATGATGAATATTTGAAACAAAATGCATTTACATTAATGTAACATTGAAATAAAAAATAAATTGGAAACCTTAAAAAGTTTAAATAAAAAAATTTCATTGAAAAAAAAACTTAGAAACTTGTATAGAAGTGAAATACATAACCTTAACTTCTAATACAGTAAAATAATTGTAAAATTGAGCAACCAGTCAATATTTAGTCAAATAACAATAAACTTTATTTTTTAATAAAATGAAAACATGTTATGTTACACTTATTTTGCAATGAAATGTTAGAAAAATAATCATGATATACTTAGCACCAAAAATAGTCAAATATTTAATGTAATTTTATGACTTTAATTTAAATGATTTGTTTTATGACACTTGTATATATTGCAGATATTGTGTATATATCCATTGTATATATTGCAGAATTGAATAAAAAACTTTCCAAAAATAAGAGCCTTTGACATCTTATACCAAATATAATAATGAAATTATATTCTTCAGATTAAATAAATATAACACAAAAATATTAACATTAATTATGTAAAATTCATTAATCAAATTGAAAAAATTCATGTCAAAGTTACAAATAAAATAGTCCTGTTTTAACAAATAGTGATAAATACAAGAAACAAAACATTTAACTTCATTTTGGTAAGTTACACACATCAAATAAGACAAATATTTAAATTTTCTTTTTGTAAAATTATTTAAAACAATAAAAAGTGTTATACAAATATTTAAAAAAGTAATGGAGAATATATAATGTAATAGCTTATTACAGTATCAAATATAATACATTTCATGGCTATATTTTAAAAATATTTAGTTGACATAAAATAAAATTTAGTATCAATGTCTCAATAATAAAAATCATGGAACATATAAGTAAAACTTAATGACACCTAATAACTGCAGGAGTCAAAAAATGGAAATCCAAGAAAAATTATGAAGGATACAATTTACACAATGAATTAGAAATATTTTTTGGTGTCAGTAAATTAAAAAAATATATATTTAATATTAGCCACTGCTGTATTACAATTAAAGTAATTCAGACACCAATTAGCATACCTTACAATATTCAGGGTACATTCATATCAACAATAGAAAAAATGACTTCAGTAAAGCTCAATTTAATACAGTACCTTATATAACAATGTAAGAAATGTTTTTAACTGAGATCAACCAAATCTGCTGTATTGTCTCAGCAATTTTTATAATCTCTTTACTGAAAAAGTCAGCATTTTTTTAATATATTCTATTTTTTAAATCTTGTAAATAGAAAATGTGATGAGAATGAATAAATTGTGAAATAATTTGTTTTGTAAATTAATTTTTGATCTATAGCATTTTTATTCCATTATTTTAAAACTGTTCTTGTTTAAGAATTATTTAAGCATATGATATATCATATAGGATTGAAACTATTTAATACATGCTTGAATGGAGCAAACATAAGTTATAAAATTTACATAAATGTTTTATTTATAGAAACCTGGTCTTAGTATTAGAAAATTATTTGCTATTCATAAACTAGGTACATATTTTAATTTTCTTATATAAAACTCATTATTCACATAGAATTCCTGATTATCTATGTATTGAATAGAACTCTCCTCTTGTATAAATGATTTAATGTCAATAAGAACAGCAATATTAATAATAAATAGAAGAACTTTTAAAAAATTACAAAAACAAATTGAAATTATGAAAATTTTCTAATTACTTTAGTTACATATTATTTTAATGCTTGTTCACTTAAAACCTATTAATAATTTATACTATAAATAAATGGGATATTTATATATTGGGATGGTTTTCATTTATGCATTATCCCAAATCAGAAATTTAATAGTTATTGAAGAAACTTTTGTACATATAAAATGATTTTATATAATGTTTAAAATAAGAAAATTTCTAAGTAGAAATTATAACAGAGGATAAAATCATGATAATAGAAAATAAACACTCAAATTTCAAAAATTCATATATCCAATTTTCTGAAAAATTAAGTAGGAAAAAACAAAAAAAGTTATTTATAAGTAATGGAAATTAAGATAATTTTTAGCAGAGAAGAATTAAATTCCCCTATTTGGTAAATCTTTCACTTTGTAAATTCGCACCAACCAATGCTCAGTTGTATAAACTTCTTCCAATACATCTAATTCAAAATCTTTGTTACCAATTTCTGCATTTCGAACACGGTCATATCCTGGTGGTTTTCCAGCTTCTGTGTACACGGAGCCAAAACGATAATAACACAACTTATACATCAAACAATCTAAAAGTACCTTTGAACCTTCCTTGTCAACCCTAAATTCCCCAGACTTGGTGTAATAATCATTTTCTTTGATGTGCTTCCCACGATCTGTACTACCACCAATTCGAACCATCCACAGGAACTTATTGATATCATCAGATGAATAACCTGTAAGTCCTCCAAATATGACAAGCACATAGTTCACATCTAATTCTCTCATAATTTCATATGCCTTATCTTCAGTTGAAGCCATAGCCTGTCCGACTCTAGATATATGAGTGTTATTCCAAGTGTTATTGTCAACAAGTATAGTACGATTAGCCATTGCAGTTATTTGATATCCATAATCCCACCATGACATAACTTTGGCATCTTCTGGTGTGTTATGCCTTAGCCAATAATATGCTTCACGGAAATCATCAAATATTATTCTTGATCCATCATGGCTTCGAGCAGCAAGTACAATAGATGGTGAAGAATAAGCTTCTGTGGTTACCCATGTACAATGCATGACATATGAACACAAAAATGCAAGCATCATAACTATAAAGCCAACAGAAACTTCCTTCCTTTTGAAGTAGTTATTATCATATCGTTTAATTTTCTTATCGGGCAAAGGTGTATCCAGTTGTTTGCAGTAGGTTGTAAGTACAGATGAAATCCCTATACCAGATAAAATGCACATAACTGGAGCCAACACTAGCATCAATCGGACCATTACACCAGCAAAATAAATACTAGTAACACCATACAAAATGATAAATATATTAGCATCAGTAAGTTTACTGAAACAGTAATAAAGTCCAACTGGAAACATGAATACTAATAACTGAAGATCAAAATAAAAACTTGACCATGAGGTAGGTTGATGTTCAGAAACGGAAGCTATGATAGGGATATTATTTTTGGCATAGGAAGGATCCAATAATGAGTAAAAACGACCAGTCCAAGGAGAAATTTTACCAGTTGCTGTTAATATAGCACCTAGGAAGACTGCTATTACAGAGAAAAGAGTGAATGCTGCACGAAATAAAACATCACTATCTTCACGTTTTAAGCGAGATTTTACATAATCTGCAAGCGAATACAGTTGGCATAAGCCAAAAACACCAAGGGCAGCCATATGTTCACTTGATTGCACAGGTTGAAATCCAACAAATGATATCTGCATGGAAAGTAATGTTCCCAAGCAATACAAAGTGCTATAAGCAACATAAATCTTGTGAGAAAAACGACCAGTTATCATTAAAACTAAAACATGCAGCGGTA
The DNA here is from genome assembly GCA_037975125.1 of Latrodectus hesperus. Lineage (NCBI taxonomy): Eukaryota > Metazoa > Arthropoda > Arachnida > Araneae > Theridiidae > Latrodectus > Latrodectus hesperus. Next base: position 36,132,875 of record CM075862.1, read on the forward strand.
TCAAATTGATCAAGAAAACGTAACCACCCCATGAAGAAACCATGTAAAAATAAGCTATGCTGCACATTGCTGCCCAATAGACAGAACCAGTTTTGATGGCTTTAATCCACAAGTAATACGTCAACAACATACAGAAAATAGCAATGCCTTCATTATCATAAGAACCAGCAACTGATCGAGATATGTAACCAGGAACAATAGAAATCATAACGGCAGCTATCAAGCCTGATCCAGCATTAGACAGTTCCTTAGTTAAAAGGTATGTGATTAAGGTTGTAAAACTAGAAAATAGTGGTGCCAGAAAAACACAAACATTTCGAATATCAACAGTAATGTGCAGTGATTGTAAAACATGATGTATCACAGCAGATGTCATCATAAGTCCGGGATAGATTGTGCCACCTATAATTCGACCTAAGGGATACCAAGCTCTGTCATCGAACCAATTGTGGAAACTATAAAATCCGTTCTCCGTTAAATATTTTGTCGTTCTGTAGTTAAAATAAGGATCAAATTCGTGAATGACACTTTCAAATCTAATGACTGAATACAAACGGTTAGAAAATGATAACACTGATGCCATGGAAAGAATCAGCATTTTAAGCAAAGTGTCTTGCTTTTCTGGTGACATTCGGACGAACCAAGCTGGTCGTTTGTAAAGTGAAGTAGACATGTTCACAGATTTTGCGCTTCTTAAATCAAAAAACATCAATAAAAAATCAGAAGAAATAAGACATCGTTATTTCTTAGAGAAATAAACACTGCTCATACAAAAACACTATCAGCGATGCCAATATCTCTTCCCTTCTTAACAACACGACATCAAAATAAAAGCCGGTTTTAAGAGCCGCTTACAGTCATAGTTAATTATTACACTTTCAATAAGTCAGAAAATTTTATCGTAAACTATTTTCGATATTCTTTATTTTTTATATTCACCATTATATTAAATGAGAAAGCTATATATTAAAGCATTATATTAAATGAGCTATTAAAAAACATATTCGGAGTAAATAAGCTAATGGTGAAGTTCAAAAATTGTTTAAATGGCATAGCGCTTGAATTTAATAATAATAGTAAACGTATAGTTTTAATTTACGGTAAATCCTTGAAAAGAGAAATTATACCACATGATATCTTTTTCAAAAACAATCTTATAATATATCAATATAGTTATAATATATCAACCGTAGAAATTTTGTTCGGGTAGGAATTTAGAACGGGTGCATGGAATGGAATGTAACTTATATCAAGATATTGGTCTCATGGATGACTTAAAACATAGCCTATGTTTAAGTTCCGAATCTTTTATAGAGTTCGTAATTAACTAACACAGCAATAAGCGATGATTTGAACTCACTGTAAACTTGCTTAAGCCGAGTTACACTACGTTATGAAACTCAGCTCTCACTTCAAGAACGAAGACGTGCGGTTCTTTCTTCTTTTTAATTGCTATCTTTTTCGTAACTGTTACCAATAAAAAATATTTATATACAGCCAAATCCTCCTTTTCAAATTCTCAGATATTTTTTAAAAATATTTTGCTATTTTTTTTTTGCTTTGAAAAAGTATTGCTTTTTTCCACTGCACGAATATATTTAAGATTTTCCCAACATGCTTTTTGACAGGAAATGTATTAAAATGTAGATGAAAGGAATCTCAAAAATTCAATATTTAATAACCCCATAACAAAAGAAAATTTTCAAGTGTTTTATCATTCAATTTGTTTTTAGCTGATTTATATGCTATTTAGCATGTATATATATTATACCATTTAGCATGTATTATATAAGAAACACTTGCAAAATAAAATTCACACTTAAAAAATTCTTTGATAAAAAGAATTTTTGAATAACATTTTATCGATAAAAAGGAGAAGGGTAAACATTTATTTTTTTCTGTTTCAAAACAACATTTTTAAAAGCATATTTTTCCATTTTTCATTCGTCATGTCTAATATCGTTTAATCATCTATTATTTCTTATGAGCAAATTACATCTGAGTCCTCTTATGAAATATCCTTAAATGTAAATTCGATCTACCATGGATTTCTCTATGTAGGAGTTCAAGTAATCTTAATTCAAATCGTTAAGTAATGATGACTTGAATTAAGAAAATGAAAATGATGAATCATGATGTTTTCGGCTTTCTTTAGTTACAGTGGTTCTCTTGCATGCCTAAATGACAATTTGGAGGTGTATAGCACTTATAATGTCCATTTCATAATTCGATTCTAAGCCTTGATCAATTCTTGCAAAGGGAGTTAGATTAGACAGGAGAAATATCATGAGAATTGCTCTAAAAAATCCGAGATTTTATCGACAGCAATGCAGTTAGCTTTTGATGATTCAAAACATTTACGATTCTCCCTATGAAAACCTCAGTCTAAGTTTCTCAAACATAAGATAAATTTAAAAAAAAAAAACATTTGCTATAATCATATATGAAAATTACTTGAAAATGCGTTCGCAAGAAAGAGAATTTTGGAAATTTTAGTTCACAAATTGCAATTAAATTTATCATTTAATTTATGGGACTCATATTAGGGACCATAGTCACTAGTTCGTAATTTTATAAATTAGAGGTTTATAAAAACAATAGCTTCTTCTGTAATATAGAACACAGTAAATATCACTAAAATATAAGCATTATTATTTTCTCAATCGCAATTCTATATCATTCAGACTTAAAAAATGACAGTATCCTTTGAGACTAAATTATGTGCTCTACAAAATAGGAAAGTGAAAATTATGACAAAATGTACTTATTAAAAGGCACAATAAAAACTTTTGCACTAAAAATTCAGAAACAACCGGGATCACTTAAATGAAAGTCTAAAGCACTTCTGTGCAAAGAACTTTTCAAAACAAAAATGGAACCATTATAATTTCAGTATCGATCAATATCGAAATAATTTCTGAAATCTTTAATTTTAGAGTGACTTTCGATTTTAGCCAAGTCATATGTAAGTGATTAGAAAACAAGGAGAGCTCCAAAACTCACCTCAGTATATACGGAGAGGCCTTAACTTTTGAAGAACTTTTAATTTTGGGGCTTTTTTTTTTCATATTTTTACATTATCATATATAATATACTTTCATTTCTACCTTGAAATTCTCCTAGAAGTAATTCTACTAAATATCCGTATTTTGAATCAAAAATTTTAATTCAGCAAATGTTATGCTTAGTAAAATTTTTTTGAAAAAGACAAAGAGCCATTCTTTTTAATTAATAAAACTATATTTCGCCATAAAAGTAACACTAGTTGGGAAAGTTTTATCCTTTTGTTACCACTAGCAATTCTTATACACCACAAATCTGCAATCCAGCACATTTTTCAGACAAGATTTCTTGATAGTTAAAATTACGGTATTTGTAAGGACTTTTCCCTGAATAATATATGTTTATTCCTGTAGGAAAATTATCAAGTAATTGCTTAAATAACACAATTCCGGAGATCAAAGTCATAAATTATCTTTTGAGATTTTAATGCCCGACATATTAATTTTGGGAACCATTCTATATCTCTTTATAGTTTTAAAACTTTCAAGAAAATTCAAGATAATTTTTACCTCTTAAACACTAAATTTCCCACCCAATATTAGCCCATATCACAAATCATCCCTTGTTAATTACTTTACATTCTCATCTGACATTTTCCATAAGTGTTCAATCATATCCAACAATTCTTTTGGTAGTGATCACACACCTATAAATGCTTTTATTTTTTTCAATGAAAAGAACCAGCAATATGTAGTGAGAATTTTGTGACCTGCTTTATTACTTTCCTTTAATTAGCAATTATATAACAAATTAGGGATTTTAAAACTATCAATACGTATTTAAATTTTAAAAACAGCGAAAATTTCCTTTTAAATCCTATCCACTTTGGTGAAACACAAGAGCAGTTATCAACTGGAACCGAAAGGATTTAATGTGGAGTACTGTCAAAAATTCTTTTAAAATAAATGTGTTAATTAAGTACTGGAAAATCTCCTTGGAACTTCTTTCACTAGTGCTTTAAGATACATTCGCGAAAGTCGGCAAACTCTAATCATTCTTATAAATGCCCATTTAAATAAAGTGATAGTAATAATTTGGGATTGTACAGCAGGAATATTGCTTAAACTAAGTTTTGACAATCCTATTATTTTTTGCAAAGTAGAGAAAAGCGATTTAAAAAGTGCTATACATAATATAAACTTTGGGAATAAAATATACGATATGTGTATTAACAATAACTGTAAAATAAAATAAATTTTCTTAATAAATCTACCTGACCAAATGTTTATAAATTGTTTAGATAATTGTTATCATGCTTTTATTCCAAAACTTTAGATTTTATTTGTTATCATCAAAAATATTAAACTATTCTATAATAAATTATGCATTTATTATAGAGTAGTTTAATACCTTTTTTTTAAAAAAAATTTCTTTTTATGCTCAAATTGTTTGAATAATTTTTAGATATATTACAAATTTCAATTTAATAAAACAAAACTATGCAAATAAAATAAGTAGGTGATCAGTACATGAACATAATCCGTTACAAGACTATATTGATTATCTGAATTGTTCCTTAACCGATCATCAATTTACCATAGGTGTTTTTGTGAAATTGATTAATTTTTCTGGAAATCCTAAAAATTAAATTTAAAAAAAGGATGTATAATTTCTTAATAAGTTAATTAAAAAATTATACATATGTATTGTCTTGCATATTAATCAGTTCTTTTCATTTTTGCTTGTGGAGCATTAAAGAACATGTCTGTTGATTGCTTTTCTCTCTTTTCTTATAATTTTCCGGAAGTGACTAATAGCATTGTTGTTGCAAAGATCCCTAACCTTACTGATATCAGCTTGATTTGGGAACCATTCTCTGACATCCTCCCACTTCTTCAACAAATGAAAGAAAAAAAGATGCTCAAAAACAAATTATATTCGGTTTTGAAGGAAATCAAAACCGAAACTAATTGTCTACTTTGACTATAAATATTCTATTGGAAAAAAAATTTCCAGTACAGAGCTTTGAAGTTTAATAGGTAAGCAACTTAATTCAAGAGAGATGAAAAACAGTTTTTGTTGTGTTTGGCAACCCTGATCATCATACTCCGAGAGCCGAGAAAAATTACTTAGAACTCGTTTTAGTTCGTTATCCGAGCATAAAAATCTTTCTCTAAAATGTTCATTATCCGATTTATTCGCTGTCCGAACTTTTTGTTAACCTATCACCCACTGTATTTCATTATTTAGTGTGTATACATGTATATATACATTATTTAGTGTGTATATATTGCATATTTGTTTTTAATTATATATGTATATTGCATATTTGTTTTTAATTAATCACCTTATTTAAGATAAATTACAAACTGCTGATAATAAATGTCTTTATTAAAAAATTTAAAAGGATCACACATTATTTTATACAAGAAAAATATTTTGATAATTTAGAAAATAAATATTTGATTCATAAAATTTTAGAGTTCTGTGAATAAAAGAAAATTTATCAATTTTATTTCGTTTTGTGATATTTTCATTTATATATTATTTATAATACTTTTACTTTCAAGGGAATTAATATTAATTACGATTGTGTTTTTATTATTTAATTATATCTAAAGATTATATAAATTATTTATTTAAATATATATTTTACTAACATTATAAATATGTATTTATATATCTCTGTCAAATTGTTTTGAAATTTTTTTCATTTCGGTTCCCAATAATAACTATTGAAGTGTTTAAGCTGTTTCCGTTAAGGAAAATTTTATTTGAGAGCAATTTTATTGTTTTTTACTTTCTAAGTCTTGTAAAAAAACGCTGATTCAGTGTCATAACATGATATTTTGCTATGTATATAGTAAAATATCATGTTCTTTCAGTGTTACTACTTTTACAGCCAAACAATTACAACACTCAATTTCAGGAAATTTTATATTGATGAAAAAGTTGATGCGTATGAAGCATTTAAAGTAATTTCTTAAATATTATAGAATGTGCGAAATTAATTTTATTTCAGGAAAAGAGTTGGATAAATATATTGAATTTATGTAAACAACTACATTAAGCTATCAAAATAATTGCTGTATTGTTGATTTATTAAGTTTACATACAAATCTGTATAATATATAGAAAACTTCTTCGTTAGTGATGCAAGGTCAATTCCTTCGTGTATCAAAGCAGTAAAACAAGTATGAAGATTAGTAAATTAATAATATATTAATCACAAAGTCAAAACTGATTATTTCAAAACTTAATTCTCAAATACTATTAAATAAAGATTTCCCTACATTGCAAATATAAATTTTACTGGCTAAAAGCAAAATAATATTAAGTTGCTTAATTATGAAATAAATTAAACATCAAGTTTCATGTATTATTTTTGTACATCCACTAATAAAAATTATACATATTTTTTTCAAATATATATGAAAGCATAGTTCCAATATATAGAATCTATTTAGGTAATTAAGGTAAATTTGCTGATTTAATATTTTGTTGTGCTTAAAAAAACCGGCTTATAACGATAAAGGAAAAATAAGCTTAAAAATCTCTTAAAAATTGCTATTTATTGAGTGGAAGAGCATATAAATTGCTCGTTTGAAAACACCGCTATGCAGGTTACGGGAAAACACAATTGCTAGCAAGAATATTTCAGAATTAACCATTTTCAGTGGCGCTATCAGTCGGATTTCTCGGATAAAATATATCAGATAAAGTATCAGGGTAAGCAATTAATAAAAAGAGTAATTAATTTTTCTTGCTGTAAAACTATTTATTTTTGTTAATTGCTTACCCTGATACTTATTTTTTTATCCTAGAAATGTTTTCACAAATTATTGCAAATGTATACATACATACATACATACATACATACACACACACACACACATATATATATATATATATATGTGTGTGTGTGTAGTAGTGTGTGTGTATATGTATGTGTGTGTATGTATGTGTGTGTGTGTGTGTGTGTGTGTGTATGTGTGTGTGTGTGTGTATATATATATATAGATAGATGTATATAATTAAAGATATTTTCGTTTATTACCATGCAAATTTAAATCTGGGAGTATTTTCTGAGTTGTCATTCAATTGTATTATATTATGCTGTATCACTAATTAAGAACAGACTAGCACATTGTCAATTAGGTACTAACCAATTTTATTTTAAAAGAGGTCAATGGCGCACCTCATCAACACCCATGGAGAAAGGACTGTATACAAAAAGAGCTTGGAGTTATTTATGTATAAAAATTTGTCATCCAGTGTGCAATGCATCAAAATTCTAATACCCAGCCGACTTTTGCTCTATTATTTTTCGAGATACTATCATTCATATTTGTTTTTCTACTGCAGCCGGCTGTTAATAAATAAATTGAACTAAAGCTGATGAAAAATAAAAATAACAGTATCTAAAAGCATGATTAAACCTTATAAAATTTTTCTCTTAACGAATTGTAATATTGCTGATATAAAAATTTTCATAATAAAAAAGAAGGAAGAGAGAGGGGGGGGGGAAGAGCTCTCTGCCAATCTACAAATTGATTTATCAATCAATCATTTTTTTAATTATTTGTTTATCTTTTGAACATGTGACCATACGCATGGAGAAAAGAATATACTAAGTTCCTTCCTCCGTGCCATAGTGCATGTGATTGTCAACAAAAATGATTAAAAAAATTTAAGAATAGCTTTATCACCATTTATCTAGGAGTTCCTAGCTCTGTGTTTATCATCACTTCTAATTTTTTTTTATCTTTTTAATTTTTTCAGATATGGATATCATTGTTGATTCAAGGTACTCTTAATAATTCTTTGCTACTATATTTTTACTGATTGTACCTCTTTTATTTATCTCTTATAAGAGGCACAATCAAAAAAGCTATTAAGGAAAGATAAAAGATTTCGCTGGGAATTTTTGAATAAAAGTTCAAAGTTGTTGGACTTTCATATAAGTTTATTGGAAAATCATTCTTTTAGATTATTCTAACCCATCTCAGTTTTTGTATCGGTAAATCCGAGTCTTCCTTTTTCATTGTATTAAAAAGAGTTACTTTGTTTTCATGCTCTTTGATTTTTTAAAATCTCCCTTAATAGTTATTTTTTAATTTTTAAATCTTAATATTTTTAAATTTGCTTTTTTCTATTTAATTTTAGCTTTAATGGTTTTTTAATTTAATTTCTGTAATTTAAGAAAGTAATTATTTTAACATACAGAGAATGTTTAGTTATTCTTTTTCACAAATTAAATAATACATTTTAATTCCAACTTTAATTATTCTGTATCTAAAAATTTTTGTTTTTTCATTTATTTTAAAATGTAGATTTTAAATTATTTTATTTGTTTTTACATTGTTGTAAGAAACCATCACAGTTTTGATTTTATTAAAGCAAAAATTTGCTTATGAAGGTATTTTCAATTTACTAACTGTATCTATGGTATTAAATTGTTCTTATTGATTTGTTTCAGCTTAATAGCCAATATGATGAATGAAATGGATTCTTTCATGAAACTGCATAATATTACCCAGCCATTTTTAATGGTTAATGTAAAGGTAAAGCTTATTCATATACATAATTTAAAATAGTTCTTAATTGGAATTTATCTAATTTTACATAATATATCTAAATATAATCTTATGATATACATTTATTTTAGGTTAATCAGTTACCTGACTCTTTTTCATCTTCAAGCATAGAAACCTTCCTTAAAGAATGTGGAATTTCAATCACAAATTTGCATGTAACTTCTAAAGAGAATGATACAGTTGTAAGTAAATAAAATTTTATTTCTATTTCTAGAAAAAATAAGTTCTTCAAGAAAATTGAAGAAGCTTTAAATTAAATATTCTAGAATTCATTTATTGTCTTAATATCATTATGTTAGTTTTTTATTCAAGATTTTTTTCACTTCAATTGCATTTTAAATTATTTTTATTACTTATTCACCACTTACATTTTACAGTCACTTTAATAATGAATGCATCTTTTACATCTAATGATAAATGCATCTTTTTATGACTGTATTGACCTTTTAGCCACAAAAAGATGAATTTATTATTATAATATTTGATGATTTAAAAAGATGAATTTATTGACAAGTAATTGGTAAATTGAATATCATCTACTTCGTTAATAATACTTTAATAAATTTCTTGTGATATCAGGGAATGTTGGTGGAAGAATAAGATAAAGAAAAAATTTATCTTATTCTTCCACCAACATTAATTAATAAGATAAATAATTACTTAAACTCATTTGACTTACTATGAAAATTTATATTATTAACTATAAATTGTATTAACAAAATATTTGCTGTAAATCAACCCTACCCTATTCAGTGATATAAATCCTTGAATCACCTGCAACAAATGAATGGTAGACATAATTAATATTTTCTATTTTAGTTATTATAAATATTAATGTTTTGTTTTCCTCTGATGCCTTAAATAAAATAAACTAAATATGAGATTGCACATATATTTTAGCTCATAGATATATGCATTCATATAAAAGGCTTGCCTTTAGTTATTTTAAAAGTAACTATAAAAAATGGTAATGATTTACCTACATTTTAAATTATATGTTAAATTCATATATATATAAGGAATATACATATTGTAGATTTGACTTACATTTATCTAAAATAATTATTGATTCATAGAATATTCTTTAGATACAACGAAATCTGATAATCTGTAGATTATCCAGAGAATTATGAAAACAAAATAAAATATACATTTTAATTTAATTTTAAATGTCTTTTAGTATATATTACAAATTAAAAATAAACATAGTTTTTCTAAGAAGAAAAAATTATTTTAAATAATCCATATTTCTCTAGAATAATTTCTTATCTTTAGAGACATGGTGCTTTTGTGCTAACATTATAAAAATAATTGATCATGTGATAATTCTTATCTTTTAATAAAAGCAAGATCTAACTTTATTGCTTTCAAATTATTAGATTGAGATATTTTCCATATAAATCAATTAATATAATTTTTTGTGAATTTGTCTGGGTAGAATCTGATAATTCAGATTTTGTTACTTCAGTTCATATGGATATCTCAATTAAGCCAGAATTTTAGTTCATTGAGATACAAAAATAAATTTTAGTTTGTATTTTAATAATTCTTTATTGGAAAAATGTTAGAATGTAAATTGAATCGAAGCAAATAATATTCTCTAGAGTACTTTATATGCTAAAAGAAAATATTGGGGAAGATTTTTTGAGCACTTTGTGAAGATAGCCGTTGCAGGATTAGAACAAAAATATTTAAAATGAATACAAAGAATTGTGGATATTGTAAGTAATAGAGTCCAATAGTTTGGATATAAATGAAAGATACAGATGAGAAAAAAACTGTATAAAAATTAATAGAGGGAAACAAAGGAAGGTTAAAGGTTAGAAAGAAACTTTGAGCTAGTTGAAAAGAATAAATGGAATAATTTTTGAGAATACTTAGAATTATTGATTACAAAAGAAATATTGTCAAAAAATATCAACAAAAAGGAATGATCAAGAATTTAAAAGAAGGTTAATTCTCTTTACAAAGGCTGTAATACCATGAGAATGGTGATATTATATACTGTTTTGTAGAGCAATTTCTTTCTCTCATGTCTAATAAATGACCTTTTCTCATCATGTCTAACTAGAAATAAGTTTATTCAAGATTTTTGAAAGTTTTCTTTATTCAATGAATAGTTTACTCAAAATGTCTGGTCATTGCATTGTCATAAAAGTTACCCATTAATAGAATGATTAACACGAACTGTTATTCTGTCATTAGACATCATCAATATTCTTTGCTTTTAGTCGTGATGTTAATTATCTTTTGTTATCTTAATCAAGTAAATTAAGATGGAAAATATGGCAATGGTATTAAAAATAGTTTTAACATAAAAAATATCTGCCATCTTTCCCATATTCTTTCATAGTTTTTTTATATTTAATTTTTTATGCTTACACTGACAATATTTTAATTTAATTATGAAATGTACTAAAAATATATTGGAAGTTTATGAGGTATGTAAGAGAAAACAAAACTTGAATTTTTTAGTAAAGTTTTACCCTTTCATGCTGAAATTAATTTACAATACTAATATAAATTATATTGGTTTGGAATTATTTTGAATGTATTTGGTGAAATATCACTTGTATTCATTTACATTTGCTGTTTTTATTAAAAAAAAATGATTTTGGTTTATGCAAAGCTGTCAATTTATGATTATTTTCTTTACATTATTTATTTCTTTTTTATTTTTGTAAATATAAACTCGTGTATTTATATTTAAAAACAAGTTTAAAAAAATCTCTTTACAGCTTCAAGACACAATATCAAAGCTAAATGCTGATCCAAATGTTCAAGGAATTTTTGTGGAGGTAATTATTATTAATTTGTTAACAAAAGTGCTTTTCATTCAATTTGAAAAGCATGTTGTTCAATAAAGACTGCTATTAAATTATGCATATTTCATGTATATTTTGTTTAGTTCAAGAAAAATCTATATTAAGAGTTATGAATTGTTTTTATTGTTTATCATATATTTATTTTATGAAATGCTGTTTAATTTTAGTTACCAGAAGATTTTCACTGTACTCATGAAACAATATACAATCTTATTCTTGTTCAGAAAGATATTGCTGGGTAAGTGAAATATTATGTGCAGTATATATTTAACTATATTTTTTAAATGCCATTTTCTTTATAGAGTATTTTTTAACTGAAATAATAACGACAATTTTGTAACAGATGATTGAAAATGTTTAAATAATTGTCTTTGTAAAAATGATGTCTATCAAAAATTCTAAGTTCTGTTGTTGTTGCACCAGCATGCTTCCCTTTACCTAGCTTTGATTTGGGCTCTACCAGTTAAATAAAAGCAATCAAGTGGAGTTTTCATTATTTTGATCCAGGGACCAAGCAGAAGACTCCCAATTCTTGATCTGCCACCCCCAGAGGTATCATTTCACTTGGAGGACATTGTGACCACGTCCAGATTTAACGTGCCCCAGCTGCCATTAGCAAACACCCCGGATCTTTGGTTGGCCAGGATTTGAACTCACTACCTTCTGATAATGAGAATGAAACCCTAACCAACCAGGCTACAGCAACCCTTTCTAAGTTTTGTAATAGATATTGTTACATTAAAACAATCAATACTATACAATTACTTAAACTTATACAATTACTTACTTATACATTTACTTAAACTAAAATTTTATGTAGGTTTAAATGAATGATATGAAATAAACTGGTGTCTGTATTGTTAAGTGTATACTTAAATACTTTATATTCCAAGTAGTTTTTGCTAAATATATGTTTGAAACTTGCTTAAATGATGCTAGTAAAAATTTTGCCAAAAAAGTTTATCTTTTTTTCCAAAATTAATTAATATTTTATTCTGGAATTGTACAGTTTGAGATAAAAAGTCAGTTATTAAAAAAATCATTAATTGTAGAAAGTATTTTTTTTTTTACTTCAGTTGCATTTTATTAAGATTCATATTTTTTTCTAATTCAAATTTTTATAAACATTAATAAAAAAGCTATTTTATGAATATATCTTTTGTGCTTACTATTAACTGCCTTTTAGGTGTACTTGTCAATAGCTTTATTTAGCAGGGAAGATGACTTTTAAAATACAGTATTTTTGAAATACACTTCTATCCCATAACATAAGAACTGAGAAACATTGTTTCAATTTATTATTCAGTTATATAATATAAAATAAAAAAATGTTATTCAAATCAATTTTATGAAAAAAACTTATTACAGGTATGTAAGTAAGTTTTTTATAAATTTAACAATAACTTTTTATATTTATTATTTATGAATATTATTTTGATATGATAATTGCATTAAATTGTATATTATAGAGTCACAAGACAAAGCTTTCAAAATTTTGTTATAAACAATGATAAAACTGTTCAACCTTCTGTTACTGCTGCATTTCTTAGAATACTTGAAAATTACGGTAAGTTTCATTTTATAATGTTATAAATTATATGAAATGAAGTTTGAAAATTGAATTTGAAATTGGATGAAGTTGAAATTTTTACTCATTTTATTAGCATGGATTATTTATTTACTTATTTTTGAATCATTTATAGATTTGCTTAAATATATTTTGGGTAATTGACAATTTTTATATAAGACATATTTTTTTTATTGGTATCTTTTTTATATCAATTGAGTTTATTATGATACATAATTATAGGCTTCATATTTGAAACTATTGAATAGAATTATTTTCAATCCTTACAAATAGAATTTTAAATTTTATTAAGTATAGTTGAAATCTTTAAAAGAATGATTGAATAAAGAATTTCTATTTTTTTTTAGCTGCCATTATTTTATAATCAATGAACATAAAAATCATTTTTACCATGAAACTCTATAATGTGCATTGTATTCTTATGTTTTTTTTTTTGAATAACTGTGGTAACAGAAAGTAATAAATATTTCTGTAAAAAAAGATCTACAATATATATATATATATATATATATATATATATATATATATATATATATATATATATATATATATATATATATTATAAAATGGATTTTAAGTGTCTTAATTTTATTTTTGTTTTTCTATTGCTAAAATAATATTTCATTGTAGGAGAGTTTTTTAAACTTTATTTTAATTATAAAATTTGCCATTTGGTGTAAATTTAACGGGCATATATTCTGTCCTTTAAATATATATCTATATATTCAAATTTATATACTCATTCAAATGTTTATGTATTCAAAATGATATTTATACTCTTTAACTTCCTTAAATTTTTTCATTTAAGTTATGAAATTTCTTTTTAAAATCTTTGTACTGCATAACTAAAGCTATTACTTAATTAGCAATTTTAGAAAAAAATATGTGTATTACATATTTAGTTCTTTACTTGTTCTTGAAAATATTGAATATATTATACTGATTTAATAACTTAGACAATATGTTCTGTCAATGAGTCAAGAAATTTTTAAAAAGATAATTACATTTTTTATTTGAACTTATTTAAAAAGTTACATTACATTTTTGTTTAATTTTTTTTTCAATATTAATAAATATTTTATAAACCAATTCCAAAATCTTTCATCATTCTTAAATTTTTTTGTTTTATTTTTTAAATTTCGAAAAATTTGACTTGTTTTGAAATATAATTTCTTCTAACATCCATTTTGTTAATTTTTTAAATTTTGTTTCATTTTTCACACACATGCAGAAAAAAAAGACTATCTCTGATTTTAATTCTGAGTAAAACCAATCGATCATAAACACTCAGTATAATTAATATTCATAAAGAAATTTTCAATGTTATGGATTACCATCAAAGCAAAAAGTTATCAAAAGAATAATAATATTAATTTTTGCAGGAATACAGATTAATTTTTAGGAACGGTTTACCTTATGAGTTTGAAAAACTGGATACATTCAAAGTTATACTTACCATTTCAGTTTTTGATATTAATATATTTATTTAATTATTAACAAATTTCTTGTTTCTGTAGGAAAATCTGTGGAAAATTCAAGTGTGTGTATACTAGGGAAAAAAGACATGTTCTCTTTGCCAGAATTTTTGTTGAGAAAAAATTCAGCTTTCACTATTTTGCAAAAGCATGAAAAGCTATTACCTATTGTAATTAATCTTATTATTTTATTTCTTATTATAATTAAATTTTAACATTATTTATTGTAATAAGTATCTATAGTCATGCTTAACTATAAATACAACAAAAATAACAAAAAAGATAACAAATGTTAGAAATCTATTGTATTGAATTAGTAATAAAAATTTAAATTTAATTTTTAAAACTTTTTTACAAAAAGTTTTTGAATATAAAATTTTTATGCCTCTTGTGTATATGGCATAATTATTGAGGTTTATTATATCGATCTCAATTCATAATTGCATTTGTGTGTATATAAAAGGTTATCCCATTCTAAAATGCAAAATGTTGATTCTACTTTTCTTACAAAATTTTGGCCTCTGCCTTCAGTTTAACAATTTGTGGAATCAATTTTTCATGTTGTGCTTAGATGTTTATAAAGGCTTATAATCTTTAAACTGAACATCTTAATCTGTTTTATGAAAAAAATGCAAAAAGATTGAGTGACAAACTAACTAATTCATGTTGGTTAATGAATAATGTCTCAGCCATTCTAGATTGGTATATGCATTCTTTGCATAGTCTGGGAACAATTATTTTAATGTTATTTTTTAATCCTGATTTTGTTTGATTGTTTTCAAAATTCAAAGGTTTCAACATTTTTACTGTTAATTGAAGTATGGAATTCATATCATAAATATAAATTCTTGTAAATAATAGAATTTTTAATTACATTAGCTATAAAGATGAGGGAATGGTGAAAAATATTTGTTTTGAATATAATGTTTTAAAAAATATGTTCTTTCTGTTGAATAAAATTCATATTGGAAACTAGTTTTTGTGTTATTATTAATAGTTTTTTTTAATTATTTATGTTATTTTCTGAGTTAATTGGTAGTTTAATTTAACATTAAAAATACATATTAAACAGTAAATGTATAGTTGAAAAACAATATTATGGAAGAAAATAGTTTCTTAGAATTGTTTCATATAGTTGTGATTATTAACTTTGTTATAAACTGATTTTCTTATCTTTTCTTATAAAATATTTTAATAAATGTAAATTCTTCTGTCTTGTAATAAAATTTTAAGAACCACACATTATGTGGTTTGTTGAATAAGACTCACTACACTCAAATAAGTTAATTCGGAAGTGGTTGTTAAAAAATATTAATTGAACTAATTCAGTATTTAAGTCAGATTGAAAATTAATAGGCTTTTAAAATGATCAAGTTACTCTAATGGAAACTTTTAAACTAATGATAGATTTATTGAAGATAAAAGTTCTTAATTTAAAGCCAACAACTGCAATTTCCCTATCATTTATTTTCTAAGGACATTCTATTTTTGTATTTCTGGGCATGTTTTTTATGAGAAAAAATAATTCTATAATTCTGAAAAAAATTAATTATACTCTAATATTTTTACAACTGATGTAAATCTGTAAAATCAAAATACATAAAATATTTTTAAAGGACATTTTTTGAAGAAATAATTATTACTTATAAAATTCATATTATAATTTATTGACTTATTCAAATTTGAAGATAATGTATTTTTTATGTATTCATCTTGATTAAATATATAATTCTAAAAGTAAAACTTCCTATGTAATGTATGAAGTTCAAAATTTGACTTATGAAGTATGTATGTATTGTTTTCAGGTAGAAAATGCTGATATTATTCTGTGCGGAAGTAAAGAATTTGTTGATACAAAGAAAAATGTGAAATCTGGTACCATTTTCATCAATTGTTCTTCTGACATTGCAGGTAATATTTGAATATTTGTATGCTTTATAAAATTATAAAGTATCAATTTATTTAAAAAATGTAGTTTAGTTATGCTTTTAACATGTATTCTGAAGCATTTCAAAGTAAAATATTTAATATTGGGATAATTTATTATTGTAAATGTATAACCATATAAATTAAAAGTGAATTTTTACATTGCTTCTTCACTCGTCTCATCTCTAAATTATTTTCTGTATCTTAATAGATCAGTAATTGGAGTCATTATAACTGATAGAAATAAAAATGAAACAATAATAAGCAATTTCTAATGGTTTCCCTTTAATCTCTCAAAGGAGTTGCAAGCTCACCAAACGAATGAATCCAAAACAATATATATATTTAGCAAAATATTTTCATACAAAACAAGTTAAAAATGAAACATTGCTAATGAAAACAAAAAGCAACAAAATTATTAGCAATAAAAACAAATATGGAACGTAATAAATATTGCCATTCAACAAAATGCAAAAGTTTAAATAAAACGAATTTAAATTATTTGTACCATCTAAATAAATAATAAATAAAATGTTTATTAAATTGATAATAAATGAAATGTTTATTAGCTTAGAATTTAAATCTTTAATAATTAATTATAAAGAAAAGCATTGAAAATTATAAAGTGTTCGACTAATACTAGTAGATCAAAGTATTTTGTTTGACACTTTTTATGTTTATTTATTTAGAGATAAATTAAAAATAGATTATAAATCTGCATTTTTTGTCTTTGTATTGCATATTACTGAAATATAATGATAAATATTTTATTTGCAAGACAACAAGAGAGGGTTAATTTTGTTAACTGATATTTCTCAACAAAAACGAAGTTAAGTTTCTCTCAAAGCAGAGAGAGTTAGTTTAAGCATATTTGTTATAATTAAGTTATAGATTATTTTATTAGTTATTTTACTGCAATATATTCAAATACATGGATCACCGGAATAGATAATAATAATATGCAATTTTTTTTTCTTATTTACGAAAAAATGTATGATTCTTTAAAAATAGATTAGTTGTAAAGATCATTAGATTACTATGATTGGTCCATTTTTCAGTAAATATTAATTATTTTTCTTTAATAGACAGTTTTTTATTAATTATTTTTATTTATAATTTATTTTACCAGGGAAACTTTTGTATTCCATTCACAGATGCTAAGAAGAATTTTTTATTAACATTTAATCATAGACATTGTGACATTATTTAATAAATAGTGTAAAGTATATTTGTGTATTTATTGTATGTTTAAACTTTCAATCTTTTGTACTTCTAAGGGATTGTTATGAAAAATGATAATTATAGTCCTTATTTAAAAAGCACAAATTACAAGCTTTTATTTTTATTTAATTTATTTACATTGTAAAATAAATGTTAAGTAATTTTTCCATGAAGTAAATAACATGTTAAGGCAATGATTAAGTAATTTTATTAAAAAAGAATATTTTCAGTAAATCGATGCTCTAAATACATTTTCTGATACACTCACTTAAAATAGCTTTTGCATTGAATTATTGTAAGTCAGTAATTCCTAAAATGACATTGCTAAAAATCTTTTATATTCAATACTTTAAGTAAATTATATTTCATATTGTTTTAAATAATTGCATTTTTTGATATAATTTTTTTATTTACTGTCATTTTTATCAGCATTTTATTTATTTGTTTTCTGTATGTTTTAGATGATAGTAAAATTCAACATCAAAACTGCATGTATGTACCTAATACAACCTTTTGGTTAGAGGTTGCTACAAGTTTCTTGAAAAATGCTCTTCATATAGTTAAAAATTTATATGAAGTAAGATTTATAATTTTATTTCATTATTTTCATGTTTTATTGTAGTTTTTTTTTTTATCAACTTATGGTTTCAAATACTTTTTAAAGCTATTTTAATTAACTTCAAAACGTTGATATTATATCAAGCTATACACTATAAAGTTAAAGGATTTTCAAGTATGTATTTGCAATTTCTCTATGTGGAAGAAATGCTTTACATAGTTGCTTGTTTTCTCATCTGTAAATTTAAACAATTTTACAATTGACAAAAAGCAGTTGACTTCTGATATTTTAAAGTTACAGTCTCAGTAACAGAAAAAATATTTGAGATACATTGAAAAATTTTTTTAAAAAATCAATGAATTACTTAATTTTGTAAAATTCTAAAAATTGATACCCTTCAATATGTATTGTTATTAATAAGGGCTCTAATATCAAATAACTTACTGTTTTTCATATGTTCATAATGTGGTCATAAATGATACTGAAAATTGAGAAAAATGGTTTAAGATGTATTATTGCAATATTATTAATATTGTCATACTAATTTTAATATGAAATGATAATTGTAATAATGATAAGTATTTTATTGAATTTATAAGCAGAGAAAACAATTCAACAGGCAGTTAAAATGTTTTCATTTGACTTTCAGCTATATATGTAAATCACAAACAAAAAGCTTATCACAAAATTTATTTCTCTAGAAGTATGAGTTACTTCTACAAAATAAATTTTGGAAACAAAATACTTCATAAGAACTTTTATTATTAATTCTTTTAGATGAAATTTAGTCACTTATATGTGACCCTGAATATTGTCTTTTTTAATAGTTTTGATTGCTTATGATATTTTTTGAAGTTAACATGTGTTTCTGAAATAAGACTTTCTAAAGCATTGCCTTCACTGGTGTTGGTGTAATTTAATTCTTGATTAATAAGAGCATAGTTGTGCTGAAAATTAATGCTTATTTTACAATATTCCTGTTTATCTGATTCATTAATGTGAGAGATAGCACAATTTAATCATAGTTCATTTTGCTGAAATTTCCTAAGGTGTCCATGAATTTTTTTGAAAAAAAAATTTTTTTTACTTGCATGTTGGCTATTAATTTCTGTACTGAGAGTTTTTATAAATAAAGAAAGTAATTATCTTTCGCCTAGTGATAAGTAGGTATCTACAAAAGCAGGTTTCTATGTTCATTTCTGGGCAGAAATGATTTCTTCCAATGCTTGGGGAATGTAGATTAATTTTACTATAGTACAATGTGGCTTAGGAAAAAAAAAAAAAAAACTTGTATCTTTATTCATTATTTATGGCAACAGCTGCCCTGAAATTTTATTTATTAAGTCCTTTGGCTTTTCAAATGCACTGTGCTATAATTTGAGTATTTGTTTATAGCATTAGCTTTTTTCATTAGAACATTAATTTTTTCTCTTAAATTTTTGTGTTATGTCATTTCAAGATCATCTGCTCAATGTTCTAAATATTGGAATTTAAAATGTTTTTTAACTGATACTTTTAAGTAGCATTTTTAGATATTGTTTCCTCTTTTTAGATTTTGCCTTTGCATCTTGAGATTGGCTATAACTAAATATGTAGGAAATTTCATACTGTAAAACATTTTTTTTCAATCAAGAAAATCATATTTTATTTTTTTCCCCAGTTTTTTATTAATTATGGATAATACTATGAAAATACAAGTAAGTTAATGGATTTTATTTTTGAATCTATAGTTTCTTCAATTTTCAAAAAAAATATTAACAATATTTTATGTTTTATATTAGTGGTAGTCAATCTTGTCCTTATTATTCACTAAAGGCTTTCATGTTTTCATATAATTTTTTTTAAATATATTTCATATAATTATTTAAGTTTTCATAATTCATATAGTTACTTTCATAGTGAGTTGTAACAGAGCAATAAAACAGGATTGTAGGTATAAAACTTAGCAAAAATCTGACACTTGGTGAATAATTAATATGCTTTAATTTGTTGTAACTGTTTTATAAATTAAATGACTCTTTTGCTTTTTTAAACTGTATAACTATGTAAACAGTAGGTTGTATGCATAAAATGTCTGATTACCACTACCTTATTAGGTATTTTAAAAATCTTGAATTCTTTCTTTAGCAGAATATTTGAGTATGTATCTATATTGATCAAAATAGAATAGCATCAATCATATCGCATTATTTTTAAATGTAATGGAAATCTGTTACATAAAAGGCAATTTTGGCTTTCATTACATTTTAAAAGATAAAGAGGATTTTTTGTCCTTAGTATTTTGTTTTCTAATTGAAAGTTCCTAATTCTATTAAATCATTTACAGTAGTGATATTAAGCATATAGTTCTCCAAAGTAATTTTATTTTGCTTATTAAAATAAATTTGAATTTTGTAATTTATTTAATATTCTTAAAATTTTCTCTGAATATACTGAAATGGAAAGTGTAAATTTTTTTATAATTCATCTGATTTATTAACATAACACAATAGAGTGTAAATGTTTTAAGTTCATATATCATTTCTAAATATTTAATTAAATATTTATTATGAAAATACTGTATTAATAATTATAAAATGCTTATGTTTTAGTATTGATTTTTCTCATGTATTAAGTCAGTGAGCGTTTATAAATACCTGTATTTTACTTTGAAATGTGAAATGAATTTAAATTTGGTGTTCTACATTATTATTATTCATGTATGCTTCAATAAATATCTTGTGAAAGTAATTTCTTTTGTTCATAAAAATTTTTTAAAAAAGTAAATGAAAACTCATAATTTTAGCCAAAATAGAAGGAAAATATATTGAAAAGGGAAGATAAATAATAATATTGTACATAATATTATAAAATTTTATGTGATGTGAAAAAGAATAGGCAATTATTTTATCACTAAAATGTTGACTAAATATCAGCACTTTAATCTACTGCTTATAAGCCCATTACTTCAACTTTTATTTTGAGGTGATTATTTGCAGTGGCTCAAAATTTGCATTATATTATCAGTCTTTGATAAATAAACCTCATTGTACAAATTATTCCTTGGCATACAAGCTTTTTTTTTGATTTGTGTGTCTTTATATTTATTATATATACAAATATAGCTGTGGCTTCATCTACTGTTCCCGTATTACATGTTTAACTAATTCATACATAACTTAATCAAGTACACCAAAAATTCTGTTATTCAATAAAATTTAATAACATTTAAAAATTGCTAGGTTTAATAATATTTAACTGCTTCTACTATATGGATAATTTTTTAAATTCTGGAATATTCTGACATTTTCATTTATTCATGGAAACTTATTGTTAATCATTTATTAAAATATTTTAAACCATTATGAATGTTTATAAAATGAGTATATCTGATGTTTAAAAATTGTGTTTTTCTAAATATTTAAGACACAATTTTAAAAATATTTTTTTCATTTATTATCACACCTTGACCTTCAGAACACTAAAGTTAGTGTTGATTTCAAACATTTAAGTAACATTTAATGTTAAAAATTAAAATTTTTATATACATTGAATGTTGTTATGATTTCAACATCATGTAGTTCCTAATCTTGATTTCTTTCTGCTAGCAACTATGGTTATCTAATTACTAAGATGTTATTACAGTTATTTAGAAATCTTAAAACTTTATATTTTTAGCCAACTTGGAGTTTGAAGAGCATTCCTTTAAGATTTGGACCACCAGGTTTAAGGTAAATTCGTTTCTAATAAAATAAAACTTATTTTCTAACTAACAAAATATTTTACAAAATAGTTTCTATTATAAGAAATAAACATATGTGCCTCATTATATGACACAATGTTTAAAATTTCCATAAAATTTTTTATAAATTCCATTATGCTTAGGAATTTTACATTTTTCAACTTTGTCTGCAAATTATTTTAATTTATTAAAAATTTCTTGTCATCATCTGTCTTCATTAAAATCAATTCAAATGTCACATATTTTTTTGATGTTGATGAGGTGATCATTTTCTGTAAACCACTCATGAATGATGGGATTCTGATTCTTATTTTTATTGATAAAACACTTTTTCATGGAGGAATCCAAATATAAATCAAAATGGTTGCACAAGAGCAGTATGTATGTTCATTTCAATGTGCGGTCAAACTTAATTAGTAATATGCATCCTCCAAACATCATACTGCCATCTTGAGCTATATCAATTTATGGACACAATCTACAGTATATATTTCCCTTTATGATAGTTCTATTTAAGTGATTTATATGTAGTTTAAGCAATTTGTCAAGAAATAAATCCTGTTTGAGTTTTCATCAAATTGTTGTCTACTTTTACACTGATGTGATGCAAGAATATTGCCAGGATAAGTAGATGAATTGTTCAATGCAGTGAATATCCCAACACAATGCTGCATTTAAAAAAGGTATTACTATTGAAAATTTATTTACGGTATTAATTGACCCATTTGTTTTAGAAATGACCTGTGATTGTTATGTGTTTTAATTACTAATGGTATTTATGAATTACATAATTCTTTCATTAAATATTTTAATCAAGGTTTTTAAAAACTTCTTGCTTTTGTCAAATATTGCTTATTTCTACACAAGATACAGCTTCATATATATATTGTAATCTCTGCAACCTATTTAAACAAATGATTTGTTTTTGCATGTTGGTGCCTTGTTTTTGCATTATTATACTTTCTTTTTGTTGGAAGAGTGTAGTAGAAGCAATATGTTCATAGTACCTAGAAAAAGAGTCTGAAACTTTTCTATAATGTGACTATTAGTTTATCTGTATTCTTTAGTAAGACTGCATTAAAAAACTTATGCATTTTCAATTATTTTTTAAATTTATTATTTACTAAATATTTTATTTTAATATATGTATAATTTTGAGACACATATCTAATATTTTAAATTAAATGTATGAAAATATAAAAAAAATAAAAATCTATTTATTTTATAAAGTTTGGAATCACTTAAAAGCCAGGTTTAAATATCAAAAAATAGTAGAATTTATTTCTGGTATAGGCATACAGATTATTTTCTAGTAGTTTTCTGATGTGTTTATTTTGAATTTTGTAGTTTAAATAAGGAAAACTAAATTAAAAATTTCTTAATTAATGTAAGTTGCTGAAAATAATCTGTACTATATTCAAAGAAAAATGAAATTCCACCATAAAACTCATTGACAAATGAGAAATATTAAAATTTCAATTGTAAAAAATTAAACCTGTTTACATAGTCCTATGTTCCAGTGGGATTCAGGTTAATTGAAAGACAGTAAAAAATATATGTTATTTTGTTGCTTTCTGTGATGCATTGCAAAGGAAATATTTTTTAACAAAAGGGGTTATGAAAATTCTTCTTTGTTTAAAAATATAATGAATCTTATAATTTTTCTCCTTAGAATCTGTTCTATTACATTACAAAAACAAATTTTATTTTATTATTAATGCAGAATAATCTGTTAGTTATTTTAAAAATTGGAAATTTTGATTTTTCAATTATAAATCATGAAAGTTTGAAATGTGGCAATATGAAATCTAATTATAATGAAATTAGAAATTTGCATCAACGATAAATGCAATTTAGAGTTATCCTATGTTTTGCAGTGCAAATTTAGAGCAAGTGCAGCAAAACAGCAATTTAAAATAATTACATTATCAACAAAATAACAGCTTTGTTTTGCTATTAATATATTTATTTTAAATTAAATTCTTCACAAACCTAAAAACTGAATTTTTTCAATTTATCTTATGCAGCTGTATAGTATCTTGCAGTTATTAAACTTGAATATAATTAAAAATTGTGATGTATTGAGATAGAGTTGAAAAAGTACTGCTTTATTGGAAGAAGTTGTTTCATATAAAAAATGAAAAAAATCATTGTTGATTAAAAAAAGGCTTATTTTAGTACTGATTATTCCATAAACAAGGCTTTTGATAAAAATTATATTTTACACTGAAAGCTAATTTACATTTATCCTTAAATAATCCTAAATTATTTTTGACATTTCCAAGTATGTCTAATGCATTTAATTATGTTAAATGATTTTGTTCAAACATTTGCTCATTGAAAAATATACATATTTTATAAAATTTATAATTTTTTTTATAAAAACTATTTAAAAAAGTTAAAATATATTTTTTATTTGATTGTATTGTTTTACTTACTATCCATTTCATTTATTAGTTGCTATAGTACAGATTTTAATTTTATTTATATCCTTTAGTGATATTGATATTGCTCGAGCTCAACAGTTAAAAGATATATCTGTTTTGGCTAAAGAAATAGATCTTCTACCTCACGAAATAGAATTTTATGGCAATACAAAATGCAAAGTTTCTTTGTCAGTTTTAGATAGATGCCAAACACGAGAACCTGGCAAATATGTTGTTGTAACAGGGTAAGCTGTTAATCTACATCATATTTATAAAAATGCATCTCATTTAAGCAAAAATTCAAACTGTTAAGTTATTTATCAAAATTTAGAAAATTATTCCAAGATTTACTTTATTATTATATTTATTAAGTTAAGGAAAATCTTGCATAAATTTTAGTTATTTTCATCGCATTTTAAAATTAAACAGTATGATTATTTTTTTTAATTTACCATAAAAGTAGTTATTAATACTATATTTATAAATAAATTTTTATGAAGCTAATTTAATTAGTCATTTTATTTCATATTTGATTTGAATATTTTCAATAAATCTTTGATATAAAAATTTAAATTTGATGTTCTTTTATTGCATTTTCACTAACATTTTATTTGTTTTCTTAGAATAACTCCTACTCCATTAGGTGAAGGTAAAAGTACTACTGCTGTTGGTCTATGCCAAGCTCTTGCTGTACAGTTGAAAAGAAATGTTATTGTTTGTTTACGCCAACCTTCCCAAGGACCAACATTTGGCATTAAAGGTATATTTTAAATTAGATTGTTGAATAAATTAAAGAAATTAATATTTCTCTTTTCCATTCTTTTAGATGTATTTTAATTTACAAATTTCAGCATCAATAATTCTCCGCCATAATCAGTAATTTTCCTTATATATGTAATTAATCTCTATTGCTTTGTTAATTTAAATACATCAATGAAAGTGTTTATTACATTTTAACAAGTACTGTAAAGCAGCAACAAAGTTTAATTTGGTGATTAGAATTACATTTTAAATTTAAACAATTTAAAATGTAATTTTGCTTTGTAGCAGGACATCAAATACAGGTAACAAGGTTAAACAAAGATCAATCTTTAAAATTAAAGACACTTCAGTATTTGAAAGTGGAGGAATCTTCAAAATATGTTCATAAAAATAGGAAACTTTTTAGTTGAATTATATTGTAATCAAATAAATTAAAATAATAAGCAAATGGTTTAAATTTTTACTGTGGTTTTTTCAAAAGTGTTCTGATATTTAAATAACAAATCAAATCAGTTAACTTTCTTTACTTTAATTTTAAGTCACTTTAAACAATTTGTCTATATTTTAATGTATCTATTTTTTAAAATTTAAAATGTTTACATATTTAAATTGTTACAAAAAGTTTTAAATTTAATATTTAAATTATTTTTGATGCTCTAAATCATAATTATCAAATTAGTGATTATTCATCAGTAAATTTTGTTTATTTATAATTAATACTCATCCATTACTCAAATTGAAATATTTAATAAATATTAATTATAAAAAACTTATTATCTTGATCTTGAAACATATTAAATAAAAACTATCCCATGGGTGATTTTAAAATTATTTTTTAAAATTGACTAAATGTTGTTGCTTATCCTCTAAAAAATGACATATCAGATCAGCTCCAGAAAGTTGTTGACCACCAAAAAAATTAATAATAATGAAGGAATTAGATGTTAGGTCTCCTTTAGAAAGTGATGCCACCAAGAATGCCACCACAGAGCAATTTGGGAGCATCGGTCCCATCTGATTTCCAGCAGAGTACCAAGAGATGTTCCTGTTTATTGATGGTGCACAGGTGGAATACACAGTTAAAAATTTTTCACTTGAGTATAGTTCTTGATTAATTAGCAAAGAGTCAGTGGCTGTTTCATTCTCACTGCTCACTGCCTACTGAACATAGTAACATAGTACTGAACATAAACATAGTACTGAACATAGAACAAAATCGATAACATGTGTGTAAGCATTTTAAAATAACATTAGTCATGAATTTCAATAAATATTTACCTTTTATGACTATTTTTTCGATTTTGCTTATTGCAAATTTTTTTAAAAAAAATGTTTTATTTGAAATGGAGCAAAATTTATTTTTTACTTGAAAGAAAGTTCTGTGAAAGTGTGCATTTATTTTAGACAATAACTTATCTTGTTATCTGGAGTATTTGTGTTCTCCATCTTAAATAATATTATTTCAATCTATTCCCTTGTAATTTTTTAACTTCTGCTTAATTACTCCAAGTGCAAATTTTTTGTTTTGACCAGCTTTTCACTCTGCATTCTAAAAATTTATATCTATTTCCCTAGGTGGTGCTGCTGGTGGTGGCTATTCTCAAGTTGTACCAATGGAAGAATTTAATTTGCACTTAACTGGTGATATTCATGCCATCACTGCTGCTAACAATTTGCTAGCGGCTCAGATAGATGCTCGTATGTTTCATGAAGCCACTCAATCAGACGAAGTATATGAATTTTTTTAATATAGATACTTTCATATTTTAATGTTTCTACAGTTAAATTTTAATTAGTTATTAAATACATTTAACATAAAATCAAATTATTGGTTATCTGATTATAGATTTATAATTAATATTTGTTTGAATATTTATTTTATTTAGAGCAATCATATTGTTTGGAAAATAGTTTTATTTCCAGATTTTAACTTGTAAGTTTTATACAATTTATTGGATTACATATGGGTGCTACTGCACATATGTTATTCCTTAAACAAAAATCAAAGCTATTTTTCAAGATTATTTTTATTTGCAATTAATAATTATTATGTATTTTATTTAATTAGATTTTAAACAAAATAAAGAAGTACAATAAATAATGAAATTTATTGTGATTATTTATGATGCTGTGTCTAATTTATATACTATTAGATAAGTGAAATATCGACTCTTGCAGTTATTGAATAAAATTATGCTTACATCAATTAATTCTTGTAGGCTCTTTTTAAAAGATTATTAAAAGTGGTTGATGGAAAACAAGTTTTTTCTACTATTCAACTTGCCAGATTGAAAGTATGTTCTGTTACTAATCATTATTTAAAATATGTTTCATAAACTATTATTAATTACTAAAATTACTTAAATTTTGTATCTGACTTCGTAGAGATTAGGTATTGACAAAACTGATCCAAGCACTTTAACTACTGAAGAAATAAAGAGATTTGCTCGTCTTGATATTGATCCAACAACTGTAACATGGCATCGAGGTATGTTTTATTTGATACAGATTTGTAATTGCTAAAATAAGTATTCATATTCAAGTAATATATTTGATATCAACTAATAAATTAATATTAAATACTTAAATGTATTAGATACATATTCATGAATTAATTTTTTTAAATCTTAAACTGCTTTTAAATATAAAGCTTTTTAAAAAGCTTATAATTTAAATAAATTATTTACTGTTAAATGTTATATAGTTTATTAAATACTTGGGCTTTATTTCAAAGTAATTTTCTTAATTTTTCAATGTGTTTAAAAAGTATTATATTACTTTGTCATTGATGGAAGGTAATTGAAATTTGTCAAGTTTTTTATATTTAAGCTATATTTTACTTATGATTTAATTAAAATCATATCCTTAATGTAATTTTTTTCTTTCCTTAGAACAACTCTAATAAATCATTACTTGATCATTTTGTTTTTTGAATAATTTTTATAATTTAAAATATTAAGCTTTAATAATATTTGTTTTTATTTTGAGAATATTTTATGTGAAGCATCTTAACTTTTATAATTGTTAAATTTTAATTTAAAAATAAATTCAAATTTTGCTTGAAAAAATTCAGAAAAATGGCTTTATTTCAAAGTAAATTAAGTTTAATTGAATTTTGTTCTCATTTAATAAAAGCATTTTTTAAAAAAATAAATTAGTTCATATTTGTAGTAAATTTTAAAAATGTTCAAGTAAAAAAATTAAAATGCTAAGGAATTCTTCACAATATCTTCAAAAAATTATATGATTAATTAATGTTATGTTTTGAAAAATTCATTATTGCACGAAACACAATTTTTGAAAGCTTGCTAATGTTATTAACTTTATGTACAGTTTTAGATACAAATGACAGATTTTTACGGAAAATAAAAGTTGGTCTTGCTAAAACTGAAAAAGAAATGGGTTTAGAAGTAAGTTGTAATTATAAGTAACTGATAAAATTGGTATTATAGGAAATATAATTTCTCTTATTGTGTAATGCTAATTAATTTGTTGAAATTATTTATTTGAAGACGCAGTTTGATATTGCAGTAGCTAGTGAACTTATGGCTATTTTGGCTCTAACAACTGATATGGCTGATATGAAACAAAAAATATCCAAAATAGTGGTTGCTAATGATAGAAGTGGAAATCCTGTAACTGCTGATGATTTGGTATAATAATATATTTTTAAAATAAAATAAAATAATATTTTTATTTCAAGTGTTTAATAAGTTTTATGCTCATATTTTGCAATATATTTAATTTTAAAACTATATTTATAAACTTTATTTTTTTTTTTTGTAAATTTATAATGTAATTGCATAAAGAATGCATGTAAATTTGAACCCTCTATTCTCTACTTAAAGGATTTATCACATTGATAATCGTCTTTTAATTTTTATATAATATTCTTCTATACTTTTATTATTATTATAAGTCTGTATGTTTATCAATAAAATTTTGGACATTATATAATATAAATTAATTTTTTTATCCCTCTCTAAATTCATTTTTATACCTTGAATTGTTTATTTTCTTAGCATTGAACAAGCAAAACTTTATTAAAATTTTGATTATATTTTACTCAGGTTTAAAAGGAAGAAAATTCTGTGTTTGAGTTCTATACTTTTATTGAAAAGAAATGCATATACAGTTATTTTCGAATATGTGGAGGTTCAAAGTGACCATATATTATGCTGTTGATGAAAGTAAATGTGTGAACTTACATTTTTCCATTAATCATTGAAAAACTGTGAAGTTTGCAGTATGGATTAAGTACTGAAATCTACTTGAAATGTAATATTATGCTGAAATAATACAAATTGCACTTTGTTAAGGGGAAAAAATATTTTGAACATTTGCTTACTTTTAGATTTTATGTTTGCATTAATTTTTGTGGATCTTTCCTTTTTTGGATACTATTCAATTATGTTTATGAAACAAAATTGTCAATTATTTAATACAATTCTTTTAGGGTATTACAGGAGCTTTAGCGGTTCTAATGAAAGATGCTATTCGGCCAAATTTGATGCAAACTCTGGAGGTAAATTTTAAGAATATTAATTGTTTATACATATTAATAAACAATTTTGCCTATTAATGAAACATTTCTTACTTCATGTTGTTATTTTTATATAATGATTTCATAACATTTTATTTATTTATATATGTTTATACGAGGGTCACTCTGAAATTTTTGAGATGCAACTAGGTTTTTAAAGTTATACTTACAAAATTTTAGGTGTGTTCAAAGTAATCTCCTCCAGCATCAATGCACTTTTGTAGACGAATTTTCTACAGATTAAATGCCTCAAGCCATTCATTTCTTTGAATAGATGAAAAAATGCATTTATAGCCACATCAATCTCTTCTTCTGAATGAAAACGACGTCCACGTAAGTTCTTTTTTAGATTAAAGAATAACCAAAAGTTGCACATAGCTAGATCAGGTGAATACGGCAGATGTTCAATCACTTTAATTTGTTTTTGTTTAAGAAACTCAACTGTTAATCCTGGCTGTATGTGAAGATGCATTGTCATGGTGAAGCATTAGTCCCCTAACATTCAGTTCTTGTAGAATTTCTGGAAGACATTTAGTGGTATACCAGTTTGTTGTTACTGTCTTCAGTCCTTCTAACTTGATGGCTGTAACCAATCTCGTACTTCTGAAGAAAACGGCATACATCACTTTTTTCAGTGTGCGTTGTTTTTTCACCATTGTCGGCGTGGGATCATCTTCAAAGACCCATACTTTGCTTTCTTGACGTGTTGAAACGTCATAAAACGGTATGTACGCTTCATCACCTGTTACAATTTTAGAAATGATGCGGTGGCCACCATCATTCAGCATATTAAGAGTTTCTTTACTGATTCTGACACGCTCCTCTTTTTGATGCTCAGTTAGATTATGGGGAACCCAACGGCAAACTACTTTTTTCATATGTAATTCTTCATGAATGATTTTGTGTATGGCTGCAGATCCAATGTTAAGTTCCTTCTGTATCATTTGATAGGTACAGCGATTATCATCCATTAACATTTTTCGTATGGCAGATACATTATCCGGGATTACTGCCGACGGCGGCTTTCCTGTGTGTTCTTCATCCTGAAGAAAATTGCGACCTCTTCTAAATTCTCTAAACCATCTGAATACAGTAGCACGAGCTGGAGATTCATCACCAAATGCTAATTGCAACCGTTGAACGCATTCTTCTTGATTTAATCCTGCTTTGAAATCGTAGAAAATCATAGTGCGAAAATGTTCTCGCGTCAACTCCATTTTCTCTTCTGTTTAAAATTTATTCCACGCTAAACAAGTTGAAGTAAGTCAGTAAAAAATCGTCTTCTGTGTTAAAATACTTTGTACTTTAAAATTAAACAGTTATTTTTATTTTGTAAATTCTCGTCTGCGCGTATCTCAAAAATTTCAGAGTAACCCTCGTAGTATTGTAATTGGTTTTATTATTTAAAAAAATGTAAAACATTTAAAAAATTTTATTTTAAACAAAACTATAAATTATTGACTGGTACTTTTACATGAATATAATCATACTATTAAGACTTGTTCAATATATTAAGATTTTGCTGCACTGAAAAGAGGGTCTAATTGAATCAGAATTTTGCTTTGTTTATTTATATTGAAACATTTGTTGTATCAAATTTCCCCATAAAAATATACTGGTGTGAATTTGTTTATTCTAATAATAAAGCTTAATTAATAGTATCTCAATGGTTATGTATTATTTTCCTTCACTTTATTTTAACCAAGTGTAAAGATTGTTTCATAAATATGTTCTAATGTATATTTTCAATTTTAATTCATCAAAATTTAATGTAAAAGGTAAGAGAAATCTTTCTTTTAAATGTTGATCTCTTTGAATTTCAAGATATGTATGTAAATTTCCATTTGGTTTTATTAGTATTTATAATTATTCCCATAAAGAACAAATAACTTAATCTAAATAAAGTTTTTTTTTAGTTTTTTTAAACAGATATAAATGATTTAATTTTTACATCATGTTTTAATATAATATAGGAAAAATTTTCAATAAATTCAAGAGAGAGATTAAATAAATTTCTCAATATTTTTTGTTCACTTTTCGAAATTTTTTCTGCATACATGGCTTTTTTTTGTAATGTTCTCAAACATGTGTATTTATGAAATAAAATTTTATTAATAAATATTGAATATAGGAATTTTGAATATTTTTTTATTCAAAAGCTTCTGAAATGTAATTTTTTAATATATAGAAATAGAAATCTTTTTGGTATGTGAATTAATTCTTTAAGCAAATTGACTAAAAGTAAAGGAAATAATTCAACTCTTTATTTAATATTAAAAGTATGATCAATAAAAATATAGTCTAATGTAATTTAATAAATGTTCAATATATTTTCTATAAATATGTTTTTATGTCATTTGTAACAACTGATTATTTTTATTCAGGGCGCACCTGTTTTTGTTCATGCTGGCCCTTTTGCTAATATTGCTCATGGTAACTCATCAATAATTGCTGACAAAATGGCATTGAAATTAGTAGGAAAGAATGGTTTTGTTGGTAAACAGTTTTTTCATATAAATCTAAAATGATTATAGAATCATATTCTCATAACATATTTCATTTAAATTAGTTAATGTTTTATCTTTGTATAATCTTTTATTGTAGATAAATGTTTTTTTATTTAATTAGTTTTTATTTTAATTATAATTGTATAAAATTTTTGAAATAGTATTCACACATCTTAGATAAAATATCTTATTTAATTAATAATTTATATTTAATTTTAAGATATAATATTCAATTTTTGTTAACATGAATTTCATATTAATTCAATTTTTATATTTCATATAATGGATACATAAAAGCTAAAATAAAGCAAGTTTAAGAGTTAGAATGATACTAATAATTTCCAAATAAATATAAATGTGTATGCATGTATTATAATAAATAATAGTGAGATGGATTGGAAAATGAATGTTTCATTTTTTTATCAAGAGGATTTCACAGAACAAAATGCATAGATAAATGTACTTTAAAGTTTAAATTAAAATGATTTTTCATTACCATTAAAAAGTGACAATGTATGAACAAGCATTTTTAGAAGTAGTGAAACAGGATTAAAAAAATTAACTGTTGGCATAAATCTCAACTTATTTGTAATTCTTTACTCTAGAAAAATTGATCACATTAAAAAAAGGACTTCTGTGATTTCTGTTTTCTCTTTAGCATCATTCTTTATTTTGATGTTTTTCAAATTTTTATATGCAATTAGTTTCTTAAATTCTCTGTTTAAACTTTTATCCATCTTAATCATTTACATAAACATTTATTGACATTTTAATATTATTTTATACATTTGACTAGCTATTTATCAGAGTTTCTAATTCTAGCTTTAAACTTTATATGGTGCAGATTTTTCTAGTGTTGGACCTTGCATCAGTAATCTCTGCAGAAATCAAATCAATCATGTTTTCCACACAGATATCACAAAAAATAAATTGTTAAAAAAACATTTTACTACTAGCTTTTTTATCCTTCAACCTATTAACAATATCCTTTTAAAGAAATAATATTTTAATTTGATAGATCAGAATTTTTAAAATCACAAAATAACTTATGTGATATCAAAAATATTAGAAACAATATTCAGAAATAAGCTAAAAGATTTGCATATTATAATGCAGAATTCTTAAATAATATTAATAAAGCTTAAAATATGAAGATCTTGCATATTTATTTAAGTTGCCAGCTTAAATAATACAAATGACAATATTTAATGTTTAAAATTAGTTTCAACACTTTATTGCCATAGGAAATCAATATACAAAGTATCTAGTATATTTTATTATTATTTTCTTTTACCACATTTTGCTTAGAACATATGCAATTCAACATTTTCAATCGTTTATGCATTTTAAAACTTTTTTCATTTATATAAAAATACAATTTATATTTAATCAATCAGTCTTGAATCTGCCATAATTTTTGAAAGGAAGATCACACTATCAAAAGTATTGCATTTGAAGGAAGTGACTTTTAATATATATATATATATATATATATATATATATATATATATATATATATATATATATATATATATATATATATATATATATATATGTATGTGTGTGTGTGTGTGTGTGTGTGTGTGTGTGTGTATATATATGTATATATATGTGTATGTATGTATATATATATATAAAGCTTAAAATGTAAAGAAAAATAAATTATAAATGATATTTCTTATTATTACTCGTTTTTTTATTTAATAAATTTTTTTTATTTTCTATAGTCACTGAAGCAGGATTTGGAGCTGATGTTGGTTTAGAAAAATTCTGTGATATTAAATGTCGATATTCTGGCTTAGTGCCCGATGTGGCTGTAATTGTGGCAACGATTAGAGCCTTAAAATTGCATGGTGGAGGACCAAATATAACATCAGGAGCATCTCTTCCTAAAGAATATAAAGAAGAAGTGAGTAGACTGCTTAGTGCTTAGCTAAATTTTTTGTTATGTAAAGATTAATCAATTTCCAATTAGTAATAATAGTCATTTATTTGTTACAGTGTCTTAAAATGTGATTCTTAGATGCATTTTTATGCAATTTTGAATTAATTTTGATGTAATTTTTTTTTTTTTGTTTTTACAAAATTAGTTTTACAATGAAAATCTTGTTTTATTTGTCATGAATTATTTTAGATTTATTCTGTAAGCATTAAAAACAAAAATTAAGTATATAGTGGGGAGAAAAATTACTGAATTTTACTATTTATGATTTAGCTTTGCAAATAAATTTTTGTTCACAAAATTTTTTGGTCTATGACATATAATACAATTCTACAATTTAGAACAGGATGCATAAATTAAATGGTTATGTATGTTTGTTATTGTATTATAATATTTATAATATTTTTGATCCATAAAATATAATAAAGTAATTTCTACAATCTACATTTGCATGCAGAAATTTGAATGGTTAGGTTAGTTATTGTATTATAGTATTTGTAAATAATTTATTATATATATTCAAGTGTGTTTTAAGCATTACATTAAAGATATTTACATAAATATGCATTGTGATTTTCAATATTTTCTAATTTTGCTCTTATGAATGATATAAAATGACAGAGGTATCTCAATTATGTTTTTCAACATTAAAAACAATGTCTAGATAACAAAAATGTATCAAGTATAATCTATGTTGATGTCAATTAGATACTAAACAACAACAGTGGCCATCTATGATGATATGTGAAAGAAATCACCTGTTATTAGAAGACTCATATTCCTTCTTTTATTAATATCCACATTAAATTACTATGTAGCTCCTAATAGATTTTCAATAGTAGACATATTTAGACCATCTCTGAAGTTCTGAAACACATAGGTTATAATATAAATGGCTTAAAAATATTACTCAATTCATTGAATGTTGGTTTCAATTGTTAAGTGTTAAAACAAAGAATTTTAATCATTTTTTGTCTACTATATGCTTTAATCATTGTATTCTACCATTTATATAAATTATCAATTGCCTTAAATTCCAACATTTTAATCAAGCATGTTTATAATATACATAATTGCATGAAATTATGTATTTGTGTATAAATATTTAGATCATTTGACATTAAAAACAGGAAATTCTTTATTGGATTTTAAAATTATCATTAGAGTGAATGATAAATACAAATGATATTTTTTTTCTTTTAATATGATACTGTGAAATAGTTGAAAAATGTAAAAGTATAATATTCACATCACTTCAATAAGCTACAAAAATTTGTAAGAATTGTTTTTAAGAATGAATTATATATTGCAAGTGTTTCTTATACAGTGCATACTAAATAATTTTTTCTAATACCATTTTATTTATAAAGAGAGCAGTTTTGCTAAAAAAAAAGTTTTAGGATCTAAAATTTATTTTTTGATTTTAAGAATTTTACTTACCCCTACTACTTTACAAAAATAAGTATCTATTGTACATTAATTAATATGTAGTAAACATTAATAAAAATGTAATTATTTTATATATTTGTGAGTATTTTCAAAAAATAATTATACTTGTCCACACATTTGAACCATTTTACCATAATTGTATTTAATCTAAAGATTTTAATATTATATAACATCTTTTTATGTTATTTTAATACAAAGAGTTCTTCAAAATTTATTACAACAAAAATGTTTTGTTCTGTTACTGGTGTTTGCTGTGATTTCCTTCTCTCTCAGCATATTCTGGCATAAAATTTTTCTTTTTCAATTCCTTTTACCATGTGAATGTAATGGTTTGTTGTGGACAATCATTATTCAATGCTAGTATCAATTTTTCTATGCTGTGTTCTTAAAACACCCATAAAGTTGTACCTCAAAATTCTCCTTATCTTATTACTTGATCATGATGCCACAATCCTCATTTTAAACTAAGCTGTGATGCCTAGGATTAGCTAAATCCACAGAGATGTAAGTGATTACTGTGCAAGCTTGAACTTGTTTAATCATGCTGCCTTCTGATTTTTTTTTTGTTGAGTCATATTATAAATCCTTTATAGTACCCTTTGTGCTAATGGTAGGTGATAGAGCAATACAAAGAATGGAAATTCATTATTTTAATCAGATAATGGAAAAGCAATTTATGCTTTCCAATAACTTGGATTGAATGACACTTATTTAAAATAACTTATATGTTATTAATTTAAAAATAGTATTTATTAAAATAAATTATTATGCAGGAAAGATTTTTATATGTATTTCTCTCTCTCATTCCGTATGCATTTTATTTTAATATACTAATTTATTTCTCCGAAATAGAATAGAACTTTGGTACCAAGTTAGTTAATGAGTATATTTTTAGGCTCTTAATAATTTTTTTTCATTATTTTATCTATACATGAAATTATTTGAAATTTTTAATTATTCAGCTATAAATGATCTTTGGTTTTATGGATAAGTAAGATTATAAAAGTAACTTTTAATATTAACAATTCATCAATTATTAATATTTTGTAATTTAGATTTATAAATTTTTAATGTGAGATTATTGCAGTTAGATTTCTAAAAATAAATATATATCAAATGAAAAATGATAATTTTAAATATTAGAAAAATAATTAAATATTTAGAAAAATCTGACAAGTTTAATATTAATAAAAAAATTTTAAGGACAAATAAAATTTCTTTAAATTTTAAAATTCTATTGAGTTTTTTAATTTTTAATTACACTTTAAAACTTTTTTTAATCTTTTGTGATTATTTGTGTAAATAAGTCAGAAAACAATACTGTGTTTTCGTTGGTTCAGTTATGCATGATTATAATTTCTCTTGATTTTAAAATCTGAAGTAAAATTTCCATTTCTTTTAATATTAAATGTATATTTCTTTGGAATTCAATGTTTGTGTTGAAATATTATTAAAAAAGAAAGTATTCATTGTTTTGATTTTGCAGTTATTAATGATTAAAATATTTTTCAGAATCTTGAACTGTTACAAAAAGGTTATGAGAACTTGGCTAAGCATATAAGCATTTGCAGCAAGTTTGGTTTGCAAGTAGTAGTAGCAGTTAATGCATTTGTGTAAGTTAAGTTCATTTTAATTTTATTAAAAAACTTTTTTATATTTTCATCAAGCTTAATATTCAAAGTATGTTGTATTTAATGTAATTATTCAATATTTATGTTTACTCAATTTTGTATTCATTTTCATACACAATAATAAATTATTTGTTTCTCATCTGTTAAGAATCAATATAAATGTTTGTAAAAAAATTTTTTTTGAATATTTTTCTATACTGAAAAATATATTTTTGATGACATCAAAACATTTATTATTATTTATATTAATATAGAAATATTGTCATCAAAAATTCATTTTATTTTGCTTTCTAGAAGTCTAATTTAATATTTTTGTTGATTAGTTGATATTTTGAAGTCAAAAAGTTGTCAATCAATTATAATGATTACTTCATTTATACAATAAATTTTTAGAAAGATTATAGCTTTCAGGTCATTACTGCAAAGTCTGAAGTGATGATGTTCAGAAATAAGAATTCTCAATTTAGGAAAATATATTTATTGCATATATATATCATTGTCACAGAGCTATGTTCACCCCATAGTGGATGAGAGTTAGAACTACTAGTTGCAGAACTGGAATTTCATTTTACTAAGTTTATGTCTTCCTCAGTCTGAGAGGCAAAGTTGTTGAAGTATCATTCCTCAACTGGTTTCTGCACTCATAGAGGGTGAAAAAATACCTCTACTCTTTCAGTGATAGGAAAGGGGTATGCTAATTTCTGCTTCTCATTTATAGCTAATGACAGAATTGTCACACAATATATACTAAGGTGTTGATAAAGAAATGCAAACAAATAAAAAAAATCAATGAAATCATTGAATGAATGCCAGAAATCATTGCATTAATATTATGTAAGCAAATTTTATTAAAAGAAAAAGGTATTACTCCCATTTTTTATTTTTTAGTCAGTTAACCATTCTACAATTAGAAAAAATTTGCCATTGTTGTAAGAGAAGAATATTAAGAAATAGAGAAATTGCATCCTACTACAATGAAATATCATAAAAAAAATTCAGAGAGCATCAGAAGAACTGTATGTCCTATTTTAGAAAATTTTATAAAAAATTTATCTCAAACTTTGTTATATTGCTGATGAACACATAAAGTTGAGCAAATAATATTCTAAGTATCAGTCATCTTTACTGTATAATTATTTAAACTGAACATATAGTAAGGAAAACGTAATTTAATATTTTGCTGCAAAAAGAATTAGAAAATAAAACTTGTTATTTATTTTATTGCTAAATTAATAATTTTATTTGAGTATTCAGAAAACATATGAAAAAATTTAAGACTTACCCTAATAAATGTTTTACAAAATATTCTATCTAATTCAAATTCTAAAGCTTTTATTTTATTTTAAAAGTTGTGATATGATTGATAATGACATGAATTTAATAAGGAGAATATTGTTGATGAAATGGATGAATAATAAATGTTATTAATTCAACATAAGTTTCCTTGTGTAAAATTCAAATTGAAACAGTGTGATGAAAATGACTTTTAGAATTGTTGTAATGGTTACACTGTAACTATTAATAAAATCTGGCTGTGGATTTTGCTTCTCATTAAAATTAAATATAATTGAAAAAAATTAAGAGTAAATTATAATTTTGATAACAGAAGATATCTGAATAACGAAAACAAAGTGGTTTTCTAATAAAGTTGAATTTAAAAAAAAAAGCATGAATTATGTTAATGATATTTCAGCCAAAGAAATAACTAAAAATAATAAATATATAGAATTTAAATTCTAAAGAATTCTTTGATCCAGATGTTGCGAAAGTAAAAATGCATGAAATGAAATAAATAATGGTTAAAGGAAGTTTGTATAGGACTGTAAACATTGTGTGTACACATACACAGTGCTTATATATATATATATATATATATATATATATATATATATATATATATATATATATACATACAAGCTGACCCAGCCACGCGTTGCAGTGGCTGAGTTTTTAAAATACATTGAATCAATTTTTTACTAATTCTTGGGTTCAATCAAATTAATATTTTCTAAAAAAATTTAGAATAGGTTCATTCATAGGAGATTAAAAATAAAACGTTTCACCAAAATTTAATAGTAATAGGTAAAGTATCGAAATTTTGAAATTAAGCACAAATCAACATATACTTTCTGAATTTACATTTTATTCATCTTATATTAAATTATAGTTTGTAATCAGTGACTTACTTATACAATATACTATATAAATTAAAGACATCTAAAAATAAATTGTTATAAATGAGGTAGATAACATTGACATCGAACTATTATTACTTTAATTTTAAATTATATTAAAACTAAAAATGTTTTCCGTGGCATTATACTGAAATAAAAAAAATTAAAAGAATTTATCATTTGAATAAATAAATTAGATCAAAATGTTCTACTGAATAAATTAATAATTATCAAATTATAAAATAAAAATAAAAAATAATAAAAGGCTATCAAGAAATACTTACATATTTTCGAGGTGGTATGAAAATTAGTAGAGAAAAACAGTAATAAATAAAATTTTATTTTACTATTTATAATATTAAAAATATTCAAACTGAATACTGCACAATAATAACACAATACAAAGTATAATTATGAAAATGATTCACGAAAAATTGTTATAGTATCATTATACATCATGAAAATATATGTAAATTCTATATTTAACCACGCGCTTGCGCGCGCACGATAATTTTCTCAAAGATGGTATAATCTAGAAAAATAAACACGTCGCCATCTGCCGAATACCTGTGCAACTTAGATGCTAAACCGCCATCTATTAGGAACTTACAGAACTAACCAAAAAAATTTAGGGTTGTACTACCCCTAACATTTAGGGGGATGAAAAATAGATGTTGGCCGATTCTCATAGATACCGGATAAGCACAAAAATTTCATCAAAATCGGTCAAGCCGTTTCAGAGGAGTATGGCAACGAAAACTGTGACACGAGAATTTTATATATTATATGTATATATATATATATATATATATATATATATATATATATATATATATCACCTTATTTATAATATGTAAGAAAATTGAGATTGAAACTATTTTCATTTGCATAAAAGCTTTTGAATTTTATGAAAATAGAACACCTTTAAATAAATAAAAATAGATACCTTAAATAAAGATTAGATAATAATACAATTTTATTAGAAAATTTCTTTTCCAAATTTTTATTAGAAAAATAAAATTTTATGTAAGAAGGAAATTATTAAAATAAAGTTAAAAAATAGAAAAATAATGATATAGTTATAGAATTAGTATTTATTGATTACTTTTTGTGCTTTTGAAAAAAAATAACGTTTTTTATAGTGTAATAGAAAGCAATAGTAGAAATATATCCAAGATTAACAATCTAATGTATTTTATAGAAAAAAATAACTGTAAAAATTTAAAACATGTTAGTAAAGTAAAAAACAACAAAATTTTATTTTAAAAAAAGTAAATTTTTATTTTTACTTATAAAAATTTCTTAGCTTGAAAATAATGGATTTGAATTTTAAATTCAAAGTTAATTTTTTTTTCTAACTTTTAAAACTGAAGCTCAGAAATATTATTACTTTGTTTTATAACTATAGTTAATTAAAATTTGTATTTATTTATTTGTTTTTATTGTTATTTATCAATGTCTCTTTCATTTTAAAGTTTTTAATTAATTATATCAGTGTTTAATAATTTTACTACTATAATATATGCAAATATATCAAATTTAAAGTTAGAAATATTAAAGATATTAAATGATTACAAAAAAGAGTAATAAGCATGCAATTTTAGTTCAAGATCAGCAATTCACTCAGCACAAAAGTAGCTTAAAAATTACCAAAAACATGCAAATCAAAATCTTTACATTTGAAGTATACAAAAATCAACCAGAGAATATGAGTAAAGTACAATGAAATTAAACTTCAGTTTAATAAACTGAACAAAATGAATATAAAATGTAAAATTTTAAGTTAGTGGTCTTGTAAGGTTTTGTAGTGTAGTGGTCAAATATTGCTGATTGTCTTTAGCCAATGTAGGAAAAACATACTTTGGTGCCAGTGTGGTCAACACCCCATGACAAAGTCATCAATAGTGTTACTTTATTTTATTTTGTATTCATTTTGTTTTCTGTTGATTAAGCTGAATTTCAATTTTATTTGTACTTTTTGTTCTCCTTTTAATATTTCTATTGTATACTTTAAGTGTGAAGATTTTGATTTGCATACAATATGCAATTACTGTAATTAAATATTTATTTTTAGAAAATGATCAGAATATTAACCAAACATCATTTATATTACTTTACTAAAATTCTATAAATTTTACAAAATTTATTTATTTTTAAAATTCTACCTTTAAATTAAAACTTTTTCTATTAAAATATATTTCTTTATCAGTACAGACACAGAAGCTGAATTATCGCTTCTGAAAAAGCTTTCTGAAGGAAGTGGAGCATTTAGATGTGTTATCTGTAGACATTTTTCTGAGGGAAGCAAGGGTGCCAGAGATCTAGCTGAAGCAGTAATAGAAGCATCATTACAGCCTGTTAAATTCCAGTTCCTTTATGATCTAGAGGTACAAGGTTTTTTGAACAAAGCTTGAATTTCAGTTTTTAATGTTTCATGTTTCCTTATAAATATCTTTTATAAGTAACTTTTCTCCATTTGATATTTTGTAGGATGATTGAAATTAGTTTGCTTAATGTACATTATTTTGTAAAATAAGCTTCACTAAAAGAATTAATCTGTTAATAAAACAGTTAAAATTAAAAAAAAAAATAATAGAATTTTATAATTTAGTTTTCATTTATTTAAGTAGTCATGATATGAAATATTTCAGAATTTTACTGTCACATAAAATTATTATATTTTATAATTTACTTTTATGAGATGTTTTGCTATTGATTATTTCAATAAAAAGAATTGTATAAAGTATTTTAAAATAGATTTAAATATAATGCAGTAGTTTCTTATAAAAAAACGCTTCTCATTCTATAATAATAAATTATGTCTATTTGAGTGGTCAGAATTTTTAAACACATTTCGTGTATTAAACATGGAATATTTATAGTACTTATTTATTCAATGTAAAATGTGAAAGAAAATTAAAAATTATTTTAAGAATTATTGAAAAAATTTAATAATCACAAAATGTCCCACAATTTCATATACAAACTTGGAGGAAAAGTAGACAACTTTGTTAGGAACAATAAATAGGAAAGCATGAATGAAAACGTCACCCGAATGGGATAAAGAAACAAAGATAATTAAGGCACAATACTGAATATAGCAGATATTTATTTGATAAAACAAGAGGGTACAATGAATTCTTATGAACGTCATAAGGTGTGTTCAAAATTGCTCTTATTGACATAGATTGATTCACAAGAATTATGAAATAGTAAATTTTTTTAACATTCTTGTCGTTTTATTGATTGCAACAGCAGTGATAAATTCATGTCACTAGGTCCATTTCAGAGTTTATGGACCTGTCATACACAGTACTCATTGTGGTACTCCAGTACTTATTGTGGTACTCCAGTACTTATTGTGGTACTTACTCCAGTACTTATTATAAACAGTACTTATTGTGGTAATCTGAAAACCAAATGATGGGATGCCATGGCAAATTCACTTTATTTTCAAATGTCCAGTCCTAATGGTCATGTACACTTCAACTAAAGAGATGACACCTTATATGAAATCACATTTCATTAGCATTTCCAAAAATACCTTTTGAAGAAACATGAGATAGTACTTGCGAGTATCTTGTCCACTGACTAAGATATGTGGTCTGATTGTACTTTTCCCTGAAGTCCCATCCACACACTAACAGTGAAGCCCTTGTGCAACTTGACAGGTTCCATGCATATGGCCCAATATGTGCTTTGTGCATAACAAATCTTTGAGTAAAAGTTTTGTTTCATCTGTAGATAAAACAAATTTGTAAAATTAGACGTCAGTCATACTTTTGTATAGAACGGGAATGTATTCAAATGTGACACATTGTTGATAGTTATCTGCAGAAATTGAACTCTGAAGATGGTAGGATTGTAAATGTTTGCCTTAGAGTATGTGATGAATAACTGATTAAGAGATTCCAACCAACACTTGTATACTTGTACTTCATCCAACAGTTCCTTGAAATGGTGTTTGGGTTATTTACGGCTTTTCAGTGTCATGTATATGTGTTCCACAAGGTTCTTATTTACCCAAGCGATTGTTGGTGACTTGGTAGGTGCTTATTTGATTATCTCTGCAGATATAACTAAACAGAAGGATGTGTTATTTCCATTCGCTAAGCAATAAAGGAAATGGATTTCCTTCAACTCTGCATTTGAGAAATAATTCATGTTTATCACACAAAATTTGAACTTACTGTTAAGAAGCTACATTTGCCACCTGTATGTTTTCATTCATAGAAAACTATGTGATTATGGTTTTTCTCTACATAATTATGACACAGATGTTTTCTATCCAACCTTCAAGTTCGTAGACAAAATTCTAAAACACTTGATATTATGTATTTATAAAATTATATTATATATTCTCACATTAAATTTGTGGAATCAAAAATCCTGTGGTCATTCGCTGTGCAGTTAGCATAGGTACAGTGGTCTGGAGAAATTTTCCTCCCTCTTCAGATCAATGTCAAAATTGTGGGAATGGATCCTCTGGTGGTGCCATCTATCGAAGAGTTTAGAGTTAAATCATACTTTTA
Organism: Latrodectus hesperus; assembly: GCA_037975125.1. NCBI lineage: Eukaryota > Metazoa > Arthropoda > Arachnida > Araneae > Theridiidae > Latrodectus > Latrodectus hesperus. Next base: position 36,176,756 of record CM075862.1, read on the forward strand.
CCTTTCTGGGTGCTCTGGTTAAAAGAAAGCCACACCCTACTGACTTAAGTTCACTGAGCCAACGGCAGAGCGAGATTGGCTTGTCCAAGTGTCATAAGTAACAACTACGACACAACAACATAAAATTATGTTTTTGAAGAATTTTAAATTGCTACTGTAATTTTTACAGTTGGAATATCTTCTTGTTAAGTATGGTTTAATGATTTAAAAAATAAAATCATATCTATCCATTAGATAAAATAAGGAATATGTTTTACAGATGTAGTTTCAATTTTGTTATTTCTATACAAGTTTAATGATATATACTAAGATATTTTTCAATAAAAATACTTTCTATCTTTTAAATTTTCAGACATCTCTTGTAAATAAAATTGAAACTATTGCCAAAGAAATATATGGAGCTGATGGAGTAGAATTTTCAGAACATGCTCAAAGCAGAATAAATTTGTTTGAAAAACAGGTATGTATAAAAATAATTTACAATTAACAAAATAAAATTCTATTTTTATTTTAATATTCTGCATGGTTCCAATAGTGTTTTTTTACTATTTATAAATATGTAAAATTATTTATCGTACCAATTGCCTTGCACTTTTATTGCATTCCCCGACCCACGACCTGGGTACGCACCTTCTAGTGGTTACAGGCCCCCCAAGGGTATTTATTTAAAAGTCTTTAAAACAATAAAATACTGAATAAATCTGTCATTAATGTTATTTCTGTATTACTAATTAAGAACTTGAATGCAAATATCCCCTTAATTTTGTTGATGAAAATTTACTTAATTTATTTTTTTATTAAACATTTTTCCTCCTAGATATTTTTTTATACTTGTATTTTCAAAGTTTTTTAAATATATAAATTTTTTTATTTATATTCATGTCTATTATATTTAAAATTGAAGACATTTATATGGAATTTATATTGAACTAGAAATATCTTGCCATTTCAAAACTATCTCTTTTTTTAAAATTTTTTTTTAGAATTTGTGCAAATTATTTCTTATCTCAATTTAAATTTAAAAATCAACAATCTTATAAAATACATCATGTGACATTTTATTAAGATTGTCTGCTGGACTTCTGTGTGAAAGTTAGCAGAATATGTACACTTTTATTAAATTAATTAATATTTCTATTTTATAATATACATTTTTTAGAATGAACTTTTTTGTGAAAATATTTGAGCAACTTTATGCATATAAATGTGATTTTCATTAATTTTCTCCTTATACATTGACATTTTTAAACCATAAATAAAATTCTTTAATTTTTCTTCAAAAGTGATATTTTATTTCTTAAAACTTTTTCATGATTTTATAAATTGAATATTAAAATTTTTAAAAAATTTAATTATTTTGAAATATTTATAATATTGTTCAATAACTTTTCAACAATTATAAGTTTTTTTTATTCTGCTTATATAATTTTATATTCTGCATTTTCCCCTCTTTAACTACCTCTTTTTCAAATCATTGAATATGTTGATTTGTAAAAAAATGTTTTCATTACATTATTTCTTGTATTTTGCTGTGTGCATTTAAAATCTTGCTTTTAATGTCAAAATGTCATGCATTGCTAAGTCCAATTTTTACTACAGAAAATAGATTTTAGAATAATAATGTCATGCTAGAATTCATTCTTTCTTATTTTTTTATCATAAGACTATAATGCATGTTATTTCATTTCATAAGAAAAATGTCTAAGTAATAAATAAAAATTAAAATCACTTCAGAGGAAAGTATAAGATTCTTCTTTGATTTTCTTACAACTTTCAGTAGTTAAATATTTCATTCAAAATAATTGTCTGCATATTAATTATGAAAACCTACTTTGCTCTCAGGGATTTGGGAATTTGCCAGTGTGTATGGCTAAAACACCACTTTCTATTTCTCATGATCCTACCAAAAAAGGAGTGCCAACAAATTTTACAGTGCCAATTCAAGATGTTAAGTTGAGTGCAGGAGCTGGATTTGTCTATCCTTTACTTGGATCTGTAAGTTATAAAATGCTGGAGAAATCTTACTTTTTTATATTTTACTTATAATTAAAAATATAAATTTAATTTACTATCTTAATACATTCAGGCACAGATTTTGTAATTATATATTATTACAATCCATGACTTATTATCCAGTTAAAATTTGGACAATTTATGTATATTTCTAATTAAGACTAAACTTGATTTATATTAATTGCAGGAATTTTTAACAAATAGAATTTAAAGTGACTTTTCATATCCATTTCAGATCCATTTAAATACATCTTTAAATTGTAGAAGTGATTTTTATCAGTTGAAATAATACTCATTAGAACTATTTTTGTCTTGTTATTCTTGAAAAATAAATAGCTGAAAACATTTATTTAAGATATCATTGTATTAATACCCTTGAATTTCAATTTAAAAGATCTTAAAACAGATTTCTTTTATATTTGATCATTTATCTTATGAATTTTTAAAAAGGATGAAAATTTTTTTTAAAAAAATACCTTTGCATTTACTTCAGCAAAATAAAAAAAAAAAAAAAAAAAAATAAATAAAATAAAATTTATTTCTTTAATTAACGAATCATCATCTTTTGTATATGGTTGAAAGTTGTATATGTACAATTTAGAAAATTAATCAATGGAATTATTATTCACATAATTACTTAAGTACATTTCATTAATCTAGTTTTGATTAAATAACTAAAAGAGGATTTAAGAGTAAAGAAATAATAAAACATTCTATTAATAAAACTTTAATATTATTTTAATGATTATTTTTAGTTACAATCAATCTATCACGATTTTGAATTAACTTTAAATGATTACAAGTTATAGGTTTCAATTATTTTCATTTATGCATTATTTTTTTTAAATAAAGGGCTATGTTTAAAAGTATTATGCTTTTATTTTTTGTAAAATATTTTATCAAATAATTTGAATTAAATTCAAATTTTAAAACTAGTACTTAGGACAATTTTATATTTGTATTTTTTTATTTTATCAACTTTATTTCATTAAATAATCAATACTTATACAGTAACAATAGGTTAAATGTTAATAGATTAGATTTCTTATACAACATTCTAAATTTGTAAATATGAAAGAACTATTTAGGTGATTTTAAATTTGCAAAGGATTATAAAATATGGAAATATTATTGGTTTGTCAGTAAGAGATTATGTTAAATTACAGAAATCAGATTATATTTCATCAGTCATTATATATACCTAAGCCATTTAAATTATTAGCAACATGATTCTTAATAGCTTATGAATGTGTAGGATGAGAAAATATCTCACTTAAAAAATAAATGTTTAATATTTAAAATAGGAAATCTAACAATTACTTTCACAGATTGGAATTACTTATTTGTAAAATGTGTTATTAAATGTGGTATCATGTTATTTATTATTTAATATAAAGTATCATTGAATACAAAGATGAAACTCTTTATAATAAATACTATATTTCTTGTTATACAGATAAAGTGCAGCTTATCCATGATGCTCAATTCTGAAAAATCATAAATTCTTAATAAAGTAAAAGAACAAAATTATTTTTTAAATCGTTTTTTACAGAAATTAATATATGAATCTGCAAGGAAGGAATAATTTTATTCTTCTTCTCATAATAAGCATGTTTATAATACCTATAGTATCTATATAAATATAGCTTAAATGCATATTTGTTCCCTTATTCATAATTTTTTGAATTATCAGTTAACTAACATTACACTCAATGAGTAACAGCATTTATTGTTTCTGTGATAACGAGTAAGTTACACAAGCTGTAGTTATGTCATAGTTCTATGTATAATCAATAGTTCACTGAATCAAAGCTTTATCATTATAGGGTTGTCACATAAAACATTATCATTTCATCATTAAAAAGTATTGATGGCTTATAGAAGGATTTAATTTGATAGTGTTGTTGCTTACTGTATTTTAAAATTATTTATACAGTGAAAAAATTTTTAATACTGGTTTTCATTGAGATATCACTTATAAGGAATATTCTCTGCAATATTTTTTTCTGTTTCAATATTTTATTGCGAAAAATATTTTTGTTTAATTATTTTTTAGATATCTACCATGCCAGGTCTTCCTACACGACCTTGCTTTTATGATATTGACATTGATTCAGAAACAGGTGTGATCGAAGGTCTTTTCTAAATGATTAATAGTAAGTAAATTTATAATTATAATGTATGACACTATTACCCAAATATGGTTTTTTATTAATCATTTTTAATATAAAATTAGCAAAAAAATTTATTTTGTTAATTTTCTTTAATTGTTGTAAGCTTCTATTTGCTGCTTATTTAAAAAATGCATGTAATATAACTGTAAGTAAAATGAATTTATTTCAGATATTTCTCTAAAATGTGAAAATCAAAAATTAAGAAATGTTCTTGTTACTGAGATATAAGAGAGACTGCCATAAGAGAAGAAATGTTGAATTACTTTTATGAATTGCTGAAATCTTATTTTTATACATCTTTGCTATAAATTAACACTGCCATATGAAATGTATAATTGTTTTTACTAATTGTTAAAATATTATATGTTTATATTATGAATAAATTTATTTACAGAAATATTTTTTTGCAATTCCATTAAAATGAAATTTGCATAATATTTACAAAATATAGTCAGATTCTTTTTTAAAAACTAATGTAAATTGGTAGTTTTTTTTAACAAATACATTAACACTAGACATAATAAATTATCTTTTTTAATATGTTGTACCAAAAATATTATCTGTCAATAGCATCTGAAAATTAAAATTTTTTTGATTAAGAATTACTTTCATATATTCTAATCCTAAAATGGTTCAAAGGTCAGCAGAAAAACACAAGGAATTTTTTCTTACATAAGACTGTACAATTTACTATACTTCTAAAAAAGTTAATTTTCCAGGTATGAAAAGAGAATGAACAACATTTTTTTATCAGTTTATGATATATGTAAGGTCCGATTTTTACGGTCTTTTTTAAATAATTTATTTTAAGTAGTAGTAAAATAATATGCCATTGGAGAACAAGTTTTTTCACGCAAATATCATAAAATTAAATGCTGTTTCAGCATTCCTCAAACATCTGAAACATTTCTCCTGTAGGAAGTTATCCGAATGATTGAAAAAGTGATAATCCATAGCGGAGTTTTGAATATAGTAGCTGCTCTAGAGTTTTGTAACTCAATGCATGCAACTTTTGATAAGTGATCATTGTGAAATATGTAGTCTAACACTGTCAAGGAGAAAAAATTGGCCTCTCCTATTGATGAATGCTGGCTGTTTATGTGCAAGCTCATTTTGTAAATTGCATTATAATATGTTGCAATGGTTTTGTCTGGTTTTAAAAAGTTGAGATGGATTAAACTGGTTGAAGACAACCAGTTACCATAACGTTTTGAACCTCACCAATAGCCTGATTTTTATCACTAGATTCATTTTTCTTCACATGTCAATTCGATCAAGGAACGGATTATTTTGCAAAAGATGTAGATGTTTCAAATATTTTATTTTTGATCACCATTCAATTCATGAGGAACCTACTTATCCAGTATTTTTAGAACTTTGACAATTATTTTTAGGTGACTGGAAATGGTTGTAAAATTTATGCTTAGTTCTTCTGCATAGTCTCTAATGGTATTGCTGCATTTTTCTAACTATCGCTCTTTGGATTTTACTATCCATAACTGTCTCTGGCATGCATTTGTAAGATTCGTGCCACCAGATTCGAACTTTGGGTATTAACGTTCGAATAAAGTACGTTTGCTAACTGATTTGTCTCCAAATGAGGCATTGATGTTTCAGGCAGCTGCTGCAGCACTGACACTCTTCCTTTATACAAAAATAATAGTCATGAGCCTCAAAAATTCATTCTTTGGTTAAACATAAAAATTTTTAGAATAATTACTATATTTTAATTTAAACATCAAATACAGCAAAAATTTATATACTTATATATATCATTTTAAAAAGTCTTTTTAGGAAAAAATCTAAAAAAGAAGTGCTAGAAATTGGACATTTCCTGTTATAACTTTATATATTAAAAAATGGAAAACATATCAAATAATTAACAGCAATGGGCTGCTATTAATTGTATAATAAATGGTTAAAATAACTCTACTTTTTATATTCACATTTTCCATCTCGCCAAATAGTTTTTAACATACTAAATTTTATTTGCAAACAATTGTATATATTTTAATTAAAATTGTTATAATGTATAAAAAACTGAAATAAGTTTCTTACTTACAATTTTTAAAAGGACATTATTAAAATAGAAAATAATTATTCAGTGAAACTATAAAATCTTATATCACAGTATTTAAATAAGAAGAGTTCAAAAAATAAACATGTACTACAAAAATTACTAATTTTTTTTTAACCTGGTAATGTATACAAAATTCTCATATTGGAACAATCAAATAAACAATGTAAAATTATTTTTCATTCAGTTCCTTTTCGCTTAGAAATTTTTCAGGTTTAAAATACTATTAATTGAGAACTTTTATACTCAGAAAATACTTGAAAAAAATATTCCTAAACTTTAATATTAAACTCAAGTTATTTATAACTGAAATATAAAGTCAAAATAATTTTTTACATAGACATTAGTGATTATTTTATGAAACATATCCATGGATATAGATGATTTTGTCTTTCATAGTAATTTTTTTGTAAATAAAATCAAAACAATATAGGTAAGAAAACAATTTAAATATCTTTCTCTAAGTTAAAACTTAGAATGCAATTTTGTGTTTCTCATTCATATATCAGAAGTATCTTAAATCAATATTCAAAAAATTTTCTATTTTAAGAAAATTAACTTTATTTTATAGAATAAATTTAAAATTATCTTTTCAAATAATGTATATAAATTTAGACATAATTTACAAAAACCTTTTTTATGTCATAATTCTAAACACAAGCAGTTTTTATTAAAGAAAGCTTACAGCTATAATTGCATCCAATTTTTTTCCAAGAAACAAGTATCAATGAAATAAATAGTGAAGAAATAATAAGGAATATAAAAATGTTTAAAACATTTAATTATAAATTAAAAAATCATTAGATTTCAAATTTGACATATAAATTTACTGAATATTTTAAATCTAGTTTTTTGAACATGTATAAAATTTAATCTTGATTGATTAATAATACATTTTTAAGAATAACATCAACAGTTGATAAAAAATCTATAATTTTGTTTTAGTATTAGAATTTTTTATTCAGATATTATATATAAGATGGTATTTGTCTTTCCTTGTATTTGAAGTTTTTTTCTTAAAAATCTATGATTGAGGTGTTTATACATCAATTAAAATTTTGCATACAATTAAAATTCAATGTAATTGTAAGTTTCAATAAAATGAAAATAACATTTTCTTCACTTAAATTATTTTATTTACATAGTTTTCACAACATGCACATCGAGATACTACAGAAAACAATAAATAACAAAAATAATACATTTGTTCAAATTATAATAAATTATGATGGCCAATAAAGTAATATTTAAATATTTATTTTAAAATAATTTTTTAAATAGTTACATTAATTTCATATTAGTTTTTCAGAACATTGGCAAGTAAATTAATCAAATTCTTGAACATGGCATTAAAAAAATTCTTTATGAATAAAGATACTTTTTTACAATATTTAGAAGAAATACCGGATAATTTCTTGTATCTTTGCTACATAAAACACACCCTTAATGTAAGGTACAGTTTATGAGTAGCAAAAAATAAACTACTCTGACTAGACAAACTTGAAATTTTCCTTTAATGAATCTGGGAGAAAATGAGTACATATTATTATTAGAAGCTCAAAGTTATGTTAAAGTCATCCACTAAAACAAATGCGTTACAAAAGTAATGATAAAAATCGAAAAAAAGTATTTCATATACCAAAAACTTTACTTTTAAAGATTCATGAACATAATTAGACAGTGAAGGAAAGAGTATAATGTTTATATTACTCAGTTCCTTTTACATTTCTTTTTAATGAAGATTCTTTAGTATAAATTAAATCACATGAGAAAAAAAAGGCTATCATGATATACACAGATTCACTAAAATATGAATTATAATATATACAATACTAAAATTCTTTCCTTCATCATAAAGCATTTATCATGTTGCATTTGGAATAAGGACGAATATTTGGATAAATAAAAATGCAAAACTTTATCAATATATATATATATATATATAGATAGATAGAAATGTTTAAATATATAAATTTGATAACTTCACTCTTAAAACAAAGATAAAAAACTCATACTAGACAAGTTTTTCGTTATCTAAAATACATAACAAATGAACACAATTTGTCAGATAAGTAAGTGCCACTTTGTTGTCACTTTTTTCAAATAAAAGTTTGAGGTTAATTACAATAAAAAACTTTCATTTGTAATTAATCACAAATTTCTAAAAATGCACACTGTTTTTCTTCTTAAAACATCAAATAATATTTATAAAAGTTTAGTCCTTTTAATTTATTGAGTATTTTCAATTAAATTTATTCACACATTTTTGATTGATGTATAATTGGTATCTTTTCATTTTTGTCATTCTAAACACTTGTACAAAATTGGAAAATATTACCATAACTAAACACTTATTGTTTCTTGTTGAAGATTGTTAAATTAACATTTCGTTAACACTATTCAATTTACAAATTAAAAGAAATGACAATTTAAAAATATGTCAAACTATTAAAAAATAAAAAAGCTTAACAAACAAAATCATTTAATAATTTGAATTGAATTTTGTATAACACTTTGCAAGTCTAACTACCAACATAAACAAATGCCAAAATAAAACTACAACAAAATTTTTCCAAAATACAATATATAAATGTAATGCATGCTTATTAAAATAATAAAACAAAGAATTTTTTGGAATATAAATTTGTTTTCACTCTCATTAGACACTATTAAATGACTATTATTACAATTTTCATGTTATATATTTGTCTTACATATAATCAAACTAAATAGATATACAGCATTTTATACAGTTGTAAAGATATTTAATAAGAGATCTATCAACAGTTTTACACATTTCTTATACACATACATTAAATATTAATTTGTTACATTAATAAATATTAAACAAAGAACTACAATATTTCACTTTTTATGATTGTTAAATAGAAAAAAATAATAAACATTTAAGTTCCAATAAGAGAAATTTTAAGATATTGCAATGCTTATTTACATTTTCTTTATTCGAAGTATAAGAAAATTTTAAATTGTAATTAGTCAAAAAAATCTAATTTACTACACAAAAAAATCATTATAATAGCAGCTATATAGATACCCAATTATAAATCAGATTTATAATTGCAAGTGATTCATAAATTAATCAAGTTTAAAATTTTATAAATTATTCAAGTAAATATTGTATTTAAAGCAAAAATTAATATATGATGAAATTTTCTGAACTCTACAAAGTTGATACTTATTAAAGAAAATAATTGGTAGTAAGCAAAATATGAAGAATAAAATTATTTTAGAGTTAAAAAAACCAGAGTATTAACTTTCTAACAGGTTATTAATTTATTTCCTTAAACATTGAATAAGAAGGGACATTTTATAACCTTTCACTGATAGTTTTCTTAATAAAATTCCCTAAATTCTGCAGTAAGGGAAAAACCATTTTGAAAGTTGACAAACACATTAACACTCATAGATCAAAGAAAAATGAGAACAGTGTATCTTAAAATCCATTTATAAAATTCTGGAGAATCTGTACCTTCTTATTTCAGAGAAGGAAGTGGGAGGGGATTAAACATCAGGTTCTTTAAAAATTTTTTGAGCTTTTATCGATTTAAAACTTTTTTAGTTTTTCTGTGGACATTATAGTTTTAACTCTTATTGACACAATTATGATAAGTGAAATACCAACCAGTGAAATTTGGGAATTTAATATTTAAGAAATGGCCAGGAGTCTGTAAAGTACATATTTTGTGACATCTAAATCATAAATATATATTTCAATAACTAAATATTTGAATTATCATTTAACAGGATAATGAATTTGCAATGAAATAAATGTCAAAATTTGTAGTACTATAAAGAACCTTGAATTATACAACGAATTATATTATTTCAGATAGATGGGGAAAATGTTACATTTTACATGCAAAAGATCAAATTTTTGTTATACTAAACAATAATGTTTAATTTCAATAAGAAATTTGTATATAAGCCAAGTACATTTTTTTTTCTTAGTGCACCAAAATTCATCAAACCCTCATAAGTGCAAAGGGTATTCAGTTATATTAAGTAAACCCGATTGATAAATAATAATAAGCATCTACACTATCTTAAGACATACTACAGAGAATTGTATCAGATTAAAATTGCAAAAGTGTAAATTAGTTTAGCATGAAACCATTCAAAGCTAAAGAGGATTATCCAAATTAAATCTCAGAATGAATAAAAATGAAATTTGCAAATAAAGAGCCAGTATTTTTAGTTATTTGCAAAATTAAATGGGTATTAAATTAATGAGGAATCAATAGATGAAAGTAAAAGCATATCAGTGGATCAGATGTGATTAATTGAATTGTAGTTCAATGGTCATTTCTTATATTAAACCAGGATATACAGCTAAAAATGGATTTCAAACCACTATAAATATTCACGCTGAAGTTGGAAATGAATCTACAAAAAGTTATTTAGAAATCAAGAAGTGTATAAGAGCATCCCATGATTTATTAATATAGACTTACTACTGTTGCACTTTCTGATATAATCATGTTTTACTATGCGGATTTATTTTCATATACATTTTAATGACTTAAAGTGATAAAATATTTCCCATGGAGTAATTTTTGTAAAAATGTGTACACATGCTTTATTATCAGAATTCTCACATTTCATCACTAAATCTTAAAAAATTGAATGATTTGAGATAAATTATCCAAGTAAAATAAATTTTTTAATCCCATTTCAATACAATTACTTTTATATACAATATATTATACAATACATTAAAATATTGTGAACTCAATATTTTAATATACCTTTGACAACAGTGTACACTTAGTCAAAAACTAGAAAGTAAATAAGAGCTAATCCAAAATTACAACTGTTTAGTATAAAAATTTAAAAAATAATCAAATAGAATTCAAATAAAAAGAAAAATGTAATCAGCATTGCAGTGTTTCTTTAATATGATGAAGAGTTGATCTTTCTTTCCCTTTTTTAAATATTTTAGATTTGAGCCAAATAGGATATGGAAATTTACAATTATAAATAAATTGAGAATCATTGGAAATACTTTAATAAGAAATTTATACATCCTTTTCAATTACTTGGAATTGAAATTATTATTAAACAAAAATAATTACATTTTTATGTCTCCCATTTAAACTTTATCAACATAGCTTTGGAAATTTATCATATTTAAATCATTAATATTCAGTTTATTTTGAACACAAATATTAATTTTTATTATCATTCAAAAAACAATTAAAATAGATGCTCATTTTTATGAACCTCTAATTTATGGACACTCATGATTTTACAAAACATTCACAGATCTCTAAAGTGATCCCATAAATGCAATGATAATTTTAATTCTTATTTATGAACTACAATTTTAAAATAATCTAATTTCTCCACCCAACTCATTTTTGTACATCATTGTTTGATGCTTTAGCATACGATTTTTAAATTTTTTTTAAAAATTTAGTTTTTTTTAATTTTATGCCCAAGGAGCACAGTTTGAAGTGTTTTTAAAGGAGATTATTAAAGCTTTGCAAATTGTGGATAACAGCACTACTCATTAAAAACCTGGAAATTTTACCGATTAATATGTTTTCTGTTTTATAGCTCATGGATCAGATCACAATCAACAGCTCCAGTATAAGTATTTGTGCAAAAAGCGATCATGGGTATAGTGTTGGAAAAGCGTTAGGAAATTGGTATAATAAGTGTAATGCACTTGTTAATCTGAATAAATGTTAAAGAAGATATCCAAAGCATAGCAGCATGTAGGCTTTAAAGATCTATTGAAAAAAGCAAATAATATTTGCCTAGATTTAATTGATGTTAACTCAAATGACCTCTGATAAATCAACCCAGTCATAATAAAGAAACTAAAAATTTTTATAGGAAGTTTAAAATATGGATTTAGATGTAATTTGTATGGAAGAGGCACCAGACTATGGAATTACTAAGGAGATAATGAAAAAAAATTTAGGTACCAAACAAGAAAATGAGGAGGTGCAACGACTGTCTGCAAACCAAGTAGTTGAATGCTTAAGGTACATTTTTGAGAAAAGCAACAATAAAATGCTTTCCTACAATGAAAATATAAGAAAGAAATGTATTCTTAAAAATGCCTTAATGAAACAGAAAAATAAATTACTTTGTCTAGTTTTTCATTTATAATCTAAAAGTAAAAATTGTTTTCATGTATAGAATTTGCACATGTTTCTTATATAAAGTCCATAACTAATAACTTTTTTGAATACAAAAATATGCATAAAAATAATTTTAAAATCTTACATATCTTTTATTGATTTCCATCAAAGACTTAAGAATTATACTGTTCCTTACAAGTTCATAAAAATGAGGGTCTATTTTATTCACATCTTTATTATGAAAGCAAAAATTAATAAAAAAAATGTCACCCACTTTAAATTGTAAACTTAATAAAACTAACACATATTTGTTTTATAAAACAAACTACTCAAATCGATTTCACTAGAATTTTAAGCAAATATTAGGAAAAATCTTTCTTCCAATGAACCACTAAGCAACAATATTTCATATTGTCAATCCTAAAATCCTGATTCTTTTTATATATTAGAAAAGTTTTTCATTTTATAAGAATTAAAATACTTAATAATAATGCATGAAATATTCTTAAAATTTCCTTTGAAACTGCATAATCAAATGATACATATTTGACTGCAAGAAGCGGGACGTAAATTTGACTTGACCAATTTATGATATTGGATGTGTACCTATATACTGAAATGGAAGATGATTGGTTGCTAAGTTGGTTTTAAATGGATGACAATTTGACAAGCCTGAAAAAATAATATTTTTTATTATAAGATTAACAAGCTATTTACAATCAATAGTCAAGACAAAGAAAACAATTATTAATAACTTATGTCTTCAAACACTACTGAAAACTAATAAATTAACTTTATTTGAAAGGAAAATGAATTTTTTATAAAATTTTAATAAAAACTTCAAGAATTACTCAGAAAATTTTAATGTTATAAGCAATTAAATTTTTAAAATTTAGTTTGCAACACTTTAATAATCAAATTTTTAATACTTTCTATAACTGATAATCAACTAAAATCAATAATATTCGAAAGTCGTACAAAATACTATATCAGAGGTGGCCAAGCTTCTCGACTGTCCAAGCCATTTTTCGAAATTTGAAATTTTTCGTGAGTCCCAATTAAATACGTATGCAAAAAGGTATTAAAAATATATTTTACAGAAATTATATTTTTTGAAAACATATAAGTAAAAGTACAAAATATGTGTATTTAATTTAAATATTAAACATTTATTTTACTTCTCTTGATAATTCTTTACAATTTGGTGAATAATTGGTGACAGCACTTCTCAATAATTCTTTGAGATGCTGGTTAGTTAATGCTGATGATATTTGGTTTTCACAAATTTTAAAGTGGAATAAAATGATTACACAAATCCTAATATTGAAATAATTCAACAAGCAGCCGTTTTTAATCCTGGTTAATTCGATTCTAATTCAAATTTCCAAAATTCCGTAATCTTCATCGACTTATATTTTAATTGTAGAGCTTGATATCCTCACATCTCTATTCTAATTTTTTAAATGTTTTTTTGTTCATTGAAAAGGAAAAAAAAACCTTGAATTATGTTAATTTCAAATAGATTCAGAAAAAAATCAAGAGATGATTTAAATATTTCAAGTCTTGAAATGTATTTTGGAATTCCGTCAATATTTCTACTAGCTTTTTTATATACTCGTAAAGTTTTTCTTATTTAATACTGGAACAAATTTTTTGAATTCGAGGAAAATCACAAAATGCTATATTTTCAAAGTTCTTTTGAGAAAAAGTTGTAATTTAGTTTGAAAACTAAGTATACACATTATGAGAAGTCATATTATTTTATCTTTATCGTACAATTGTAAATTCAGTGTTTGCAAATGTTCACTGACATCAGTCAAAAACAATAAGTCTTGTAACCACTCGTCATCTAGTTCTGAATAGATTGTTTCCTTTTCTTTTAGAAATGCAGCTATCAAACCAAACAAATCTACAAATCGATTTAATACTTTGTAGCTAGAAAACCATCAAACAATGCAAAAGAAATTTATGTCATTTGAAAGTTCTTAGTCTTTAAATTCTTCAAGGAAGTTTTATTATTGTCGAAGGTCTCCAGAGCGCAGCTTACGGACAGATCTCACTTCTCCAAGAGTTCCCGATATACTTTTCTGAATTAAGGGGGATACTTTTTCAAATGTGCCCTCCTTCCTATGTATAACATGAAATTTTGGTTTTAAAATATACAATTGCTGCTCCCGCAGGAGAATGGAAGTATTTTTATTCTCCATATGTTAATTATAAAATTTTGGGACCTGACCGCACTACCCACTACCGAGTCCAACAAGGGGATGCAGACCAGCTGCACCAGTGCCAGCCAGGTCCAATATGCTCACAGTACATCCCTGAGGTGGCCTCCACTCTTAATGAGTCACCCAGTAGATGCACCGATCGCTTGATCCATAAAGCCGATTGCTGTGCTGAGGACCACAACACAGCTCCCGTTTACCTGAAGCAGAGGCCAAAGTAATGTGTTGGTCTCTGGGGGCCTAAAATTACCAGGACCCTCCTTTCCAGAGACACGGGTCTCCATGCACGGCAAACAAGTGGGTGATTTAGTCCCCAAGAGGAGCTAATAGCAACAGAGTGGCGAAAGCTACTCAAGGGGAGCCCTCAAACTCTTACAAGGCAACCGCACTGAGGGAGAAAAGGAAGAAAAAGCAGAAGAGGAGAGGAGAGAAGAAAATAAAGAAGAGGACAGATCACAAGGGTACATCGGGATTGTGACACCCGTGTTTACCTAAAGAAGGTAAATCCCTGAGGGGTTGAAATAATTGTGTAGCAGATTGTTCTACAACTAAATTATCAAGAATATTAACGAAAGAACTAATTATGAGATTTTAAAATCTGCATTTAAAATATAATGCATATTTACCATTTCATTGTCAGTGGACTTTTAACATTTTCGCAAAATAAGCATCTGGGGATAGTGATGGTCTTCAACATAAATACTGGTTTTCGACTCCTTGAGCTGTAAAATTTAAAATATATACATAAATTCAAGATAACATTTAATAATTTTAACAAGTTAATAAAAAGGTATTTTGTAACATTTGGTTGATAATTCTGAATTGGTTTGAAGTTTCACAAATGAGCTTGGACAAAATAATATTAAAACAATAGGAGAGTCTAATTACTGAAATATTGCAGATTGCATAAAACTCAAATATTTACATCAATTCTACAATGCTTACAAATTGTTTGTTTTGATCGCATTTGCTGTTGTCTCAAAAATAATTAAAATGAAAGACCATGATAGGTATCAGAATAAAATGATACTGAAGTGTTCAGAAAAATCACTTTTTCACTCACAATTCATCACAATGTCAGGATTATTTTGAAAATGCTACTGAAAGAGGTAACTTAGCTATTATCTTAAATACTGAATCTTGCAGCCAGCACAGAGGCCATGGTGGTGATCACAACCTATTTAGGACCACATCAAATAAGTTGTGGTTGCAATGTCTTCTAAGTGAATTGATACCTTTGGGGTTGACAAATCAAATATTTGGTTTTTTTTGCTTCATTACCATTTCTAAATTATGAAGACTACCACTAAGCAGCTTCAATCTAACTCGTAGAGCCCAAATCTGGGTGAGGGACAGGAAAATATGATGGTATACATACACAACCAGCATATCAGTTTTTGTGATATTGAATTCCATTTTTGCACTCTCTATGTATGCATTATAATACATTAACTACCCAATTCTATATCTCTGAAATTTTGCAGTTTATTTTATTCTTTACCAACAGGTATTGTCTTTGATCATATTTTAATATGGCAATTTGTATCGACACTCTATATACTATGTGTAAGTTTTTTCTAAATCCATTACATTATATTGTTCTTTTTTTTTCCTATTTTTCAGATCTATCCCCAATGCAACTAAGTCTCTGATATGAGAAATAGCCCACTCAAAACATAGCACACAGTGCAATATAAATTAAATATGGCCACATGTAATAACAATACAGTCTATATATATATATATATATATATATATATATATATATATATATATATATATATATATATATATATATATATATATATATATATATATATATATACAACTATTCATTCTCCCAAAACAAATCCAAATCATATTTCAAAGAATGCTGCAGTGTTTAACAGATATTGCCAGATCTGGAAATGAAACACATGAAGTTTCTCATCTCAAAGAATATTACTTTCAAATAATATTTACACTGTACCTAAATTCTGACATAAATTCATCGTTCATACTTCTGTTCTTTTTAAGTTTTTATTTTCAATTAATATCAGCCTAATTTTTTATAAATAAAAAAATTGACATTTCCACAAATTGAATCCAAAATATTTAACAGCAAAGTTCAAATTATCTGCTTCAATTATGCTATACATCAATAACATTAAGATGTAAAGAAATAATTATCACTTACCCTGCAATTGAGATCCCAGACATGTGTATCATATGACATAATCCGTTCAACAACAAAATCTTTTTGTACTAAATCCACAAAATTTTGAAAGGATTTTCCACGTGTTGGAGCTAAAATGACAGCTACACCCTATGAAATGTGAAACACCAATAAGAAATTAAACCCAATGTAAAATATGTTAAAATAATAAAAACCATTAAAAATATTTCAGAAAGATAAAACTAAGCAGAAAAGAATGATTGATCTACCTCTTAATTAAATTAGAATAAAAAAACTTTCAGAAAATAATTTTTAAATGAAAAAAAATCTTAAGAGTATTCTCAAGGATTACATACTAGGAATATAACAAAATTATAAAATGGTAATATAATCTGTTATGAAAATTATAATTTTTTTGATTGATTATATAAGTGATAATTATATGTTATATAATCAAAGAATCAAAATAACATCCTAAGTATGTTCAAAATAAAAATGCAAATTGGGAGATTCTTAAAAGATAGAAGAAAATGCACTGTATTTGTAAAAAACAGTCTTTTACTTATCCGATTAATTTCAAACTCATACACTAATAATTTTCTGTTAATTACATAAGGTGTGTGTGCACCAGAAATTTGCTTATGTGAAACATTATTGAGAAATGTAGCATTAGTTCATACAATAAATTAAAACATCTGGCCAAAATTTCAGTGAATTGATATTTCAAAAAGCTGCAATATTATGCTTAATTGTTTACTTTAAACAAGAAATCATTGTCAGTAAGTAATTGACATTTGTTCATTGAGAGCATTTAAACTTTTTAGATTAATATATTCTATTTAAATTCTTTTAATGTAGGTTCTGTAAACATTATGGTTAAAATATAAGAAATATTATATAAACCTTTTAAAAATGCTACATAGTCAGTTTAATTTTCAATGATATTATGTACACAATTCATTTGTAACAGAATATTATAAAATAAATGATAAACAGATAACTTGATTTCTTACTCAGATAAATTTAACAAGTTTCTAAACAGATTTTAGACTTTAAAAATCAATTTTCAGAATTTTTCTTCAGTTTGTGATTAAATTTTGACATATATTTAGCATGAACAACATAATTTAACATGCTCAATTTATAGCAATAAATATTTGAAATGTGTAATAAAACAGTAACATTTGAAACTATATTTTCAGCACACCAAGTTTGAAAATATTTTTCTATTTGGAATATAATTTACAAGTTCCCCAAGCAGGAATAAGTGTCAAAAACAGAAAATTAATCAATTTGATGCCTAAATTTCCATTCCAACTTTGACTAATAATTCAAATATGGAAACTAGTTTAACCAAAACTGAAATATATTTCAGTTTCTTTGTAGACATAACTGATTTGCTAGTTCTTTGTAAATAAATTTTTTCTAGACAAAATATTAAATAAAACTGATTTATTACAATACACCAAATAACAGGAAAATTTGTAACAAAGTGATTTCAGACTTTCATCACACCTTCATATTTTAATGCTTTTAGAAATTATTAGAAAATCAGTTTCAATAAAGACTTTTTAAGATTAAGGTTAGGGAAATGTATTTTACACATTAACTTAAGGACGTTAGATAGCTCAATGATACATTTTTGAATGCATGCTAACAAACTTACATTGTTCTTTAAAATCTTCCAAATTGCAGCTGAAAGTGCTTCTCTTCCATCATCATAATATAAACTAAATAAAGTAAGAGAATTGCAAACTATTAAATAAATTTACTTATATAAAATAGTTAAAAGTATATAACATTTTATTAAAACATAATTACCAATCAGCAGAGATAACTACATCAAATCTTGATCTACAATCTGAATAATCTTCATCAACATCCCATCGTAAAAGACTAAAAATAATTGTAAATTATGAAAATTAAAAATTTAAAGTTACAAACCAACAAAGTTATACTGAAAATGAAAAACATTTTTATTGCAAGTAATTATTTTGTAAGTGAAAAAATAATTATTATATTGTTATTTTTCTGCTGTGGAGACTACACTGACATCAAATGTTTTGCAGAAGTTGGTAAGAATCACATGAAATTTTCATTTTTTATCACAATATTTTGAAAAATTAATTTTACAGAAAATTTTATTATAAATGGGAAAGCTAAATATTTTGGGAGGTTATTTTTACACTAAAATATTTTGAACACTTATTGGCAATATCAGGTTATATAGATCCCAATAGCAGAAAATAAACCTTAATAAAATTTTGGTAGAATTTTTAGGTAATTAAATAACATCTTTATGGATAAGTTATAGTACTCACTATGACAAAAACATTTTATAAACTAAAAAAGAAAAAAAAATCACTACAAATAACTAATTTCATTAGCAATGTACAAGAAATTTAATTAGTGTTTGCATAATTAAATATAAAATTAAAAATTTAGAAAAATATTTTATTGGTCGGTAGCAGAAAAAATAACTATAATTTCTGCAAGTTACAATGCAACTAATGCAGCATGGTTTTTGGGATGTGCAAGCACATTTTTAATAAGATATAAAATAAGATATACTGATAACACCGTGAAAGAGATTCAGTTATAATGTAGCCAATCAACTAATTTGAGATACTCTGATGCCATTAATGTTATCTTTCAAGCATTGCCTAAACAGGGTCAAGCAAAGTACAATTTCATAACCAGGCACACAGATCATAGATGACATTACAGTAGGAATCCAACTATCTAAATCAACTAGGATCAGACCCCATTCATATAATAAAAAATTTGGTTAATTATACTTTTGTGAAAAAAGGTTCATTTTAATTAATTACTGTGCATTGAAAATGTCAGAAAAACTATATATTTTAAGGAAAAAGAACTCTTAATTAAATGAAAATGCAACACTTTTACATGTTAAGATGTTACAATTGCTGTTCATTTATACAGTATGCATGCAGTGTTGTAAATAAAAGTCATTGATTGGGGAAAATCTTGTTCAGAATAAGCTGTTTCACTGCCTTTATCCATTTTTGGGTAGCCAAGTCGTGCATCTACTGAATTTGCATATGGTTCTACTCTGGCTGATGCTCCATCCACTTCAAGGCAGTTTCAAAGCTGGCAAATGCATCATTAGCTGATGGTCTGTGTTTGCTTCAACTTGGACATTAAGGTCATCTTCAACATTTTCAATAAGTTTACTATCAATTGCACAATTTGATATCCTAAATTTTCAACACTAACTTCTTAACATGCAGGAATTCTCAAAAGAATGTTCCTAAATACCTCAAGTGATACATCACTCTCTCTCATTTTTATCTTCTCCCTTCTCTTATCTTCCTTTCTTGAGTTCTCCCCCCCCCATTTTCCTTTATTCACTCTAATTTATTTTTCAGATATTCTGAATGTGATTTGGATAATCAGCAATTCAAATTGATGGAGTTTTACTGTATATAATGGAAAACTCCAAAAGTCAAATTAAATGGTATATAAGTTTTATTTGTTTGTCATTCAAAGATCATTTTTTGTACACGAGGACTAATAATACTGGGACCAACACTACAAATTGAATTCCAAACCATTATAAGCATCCATGGTCAAGATGGAAACTTACTAACTGTGAGTACCAAAGGCAAGAGGGGTAAGTTAATAGCATAGGCAAAATCATTAGGTTTGTGAAAAAAAAATATTGCTAAGTCATAGAATTATTAAACAAATAGCATTTTATAAATAGAAGTTTGTTTTGCCAAAATCAGTTTTTGTACAGTTGAAATTTTATAAAATAAAATTTTAATTACATCGCTAAATCAATTATATACGAATTACAGTAACAGAATTTTAAAAATATGCTTTAGTGAATATATCTTCTTTGTCTTTTTAGTATTTTATAAACTTAGAAATTTTTCTTTTTAAAAAAAAGAAAATTAAGTAAAAGGAATATTTTAAAGCTAGTTTAAATAGCACTTTTAATATGATAAAACTCATATTCAGCACTTCTGGAGAAACCAGTATTTGACCACAAGTAGAAAAATAGCAATTGTTAAAATACATCAAAATGGCAAAATCTTTTGAGTAATGAAATATATTAACAACTATATTTGTGGAAAACTTGATTATTACTAGAATTTTGAAGACATTTTGTGAGGAAAGCATTTTATATAAATATATATAATCATGTAAAAAAACTGGGTTGAGATGCAACATTTGAAGCTACATGCACTGTTTCTTTTATGCAAAATCATAAAAAAGTTAGATTTATAAAAATTAGTGATTTGTGTGTGACTGGAGCATATGGTTGAGGTTTTGAAGGAAAAACAAAAATCTATGTATTAATCAAGTCAGAACCTGGAATAAAACTTATCAAAGTCATAATAATATGCAAGTTCTTATGTACATGATATTTTAATATATTGAAATCAATTAATGAAGAAATTTGCTTCATAATTAGCATATACAGCAATTGAAAGGTGATAATGTTTAAATTATTAGAGTACATGCTAGTAAAGAATTTCTGAAAAATAAAAAAATATGCTAAGGAATTTAAATAAATACTTATAGATAAAAATTTAATATCAATGAAGTAAAAAGCAAAAATGTAAAAATTAACTCTCAAAATTCAACTCAATATTAAGTTATAAATAACATTTATTTCTGTTCAAATCATTAATCTCTTTTAATGAATAATAACAAATATGAGCAATACATCTTTTTGCTTTATTTATTTTTATCAATGCCATGAAAATATTGTGCGGTTTCCTTATATATTAATTATTTTATTCCAGAGATGAATAATTTACATTACGAAATAACATACGGAAACTGACAATCACAATATGTTTGATCAGACTGAAAATCAATTTTTGGAGATTTATGAACCATACTAAAAAAAATTTACTTTTAATACTAACTGTATACTAAAAATATACAATAAAATCTAAACATATCATTTAGAAAAAAAGTATAGTTAGCAAAATTCAGGAGCAGAAAATGGCAGTTTCAGATTATAAATGAAGGAAATAATTTATTAAAAAATGAAACATCTTACAATTTTTACATTTAGTAGATTTAAAGTACTACTACACTGCTTTGCAGTACAAAGATATCAATTGATATTTGTAAAAATCATTGACAATCCACAGTAATTAATACTATAACATTCCAAAGAGCAAAATCTTGCACTTGTTAATGTGCAAGTTTTTGCTGAGAGTCAGAATAATAAAAATAAAACTTCCATTTAAAAATGAAGTTTAAATATTTCAAACTATATTTTACACAATAAATGCATTCACAAAAAATACTTTCACTTTTAAAGATATTTAATGTGAACTTATTCTTACCGGCTAACCACATGAGTAGCTCCAAAATATTGATGATTCTGTTCAATTATTTGCTGAACATCTATGAATAGTTAAGGAACAAAAAAGTAAACTGAAAAATTTACACATTTTATATACCCATTCATACAAACATATATAAATTTACATTTTGATTCTTTGAAGAACTACCTCAACGAACATATGTAAAATTTTAAATTTAGTAACCTTGACATAAAGAATGTATATCTTTAAGACAAATCAGCCGTTTTACTTCAATTTTGATAAACTTTAACTTAATTGATCCAAGAAAACAAGTATAACCCCTGTCTTTAAGAAATTTAATAACAGCTAATCAATATGACACTGCAAATTTTCTCCAAAAATATACTCACAAATGTAAAAACAAACTTATTAACAACTATATATTAATGTTTTAATAAAATTGAAGTTTTCCCAAACACAATCTCGGCGAATGGAACAAAGGTGGAAGATAGAAGAAGTTAAAACAAAATGGCTGAGGTAACAGTTTTTGAGATTATTATAATTGGCAAGATTTCCCCCAACATTTTAGTCAAAATATACTACAAAAATATAATGTAGGTAACACTTTTCTAATCACTATTGATAATTGTGAGAAATAGTGAAACTTAATAAAAAATAACACATATTATGGTGTCAAATCAACAGCTTCATTTCCTCTGTATATTTAAACTTAAATTTACATCAAAATACAACTACAACTTAAATCAACATTTAATCTCCATCAACAAGAGGAAAAGATAGTTCAATATAGAAATGAACGAAAAAATGTTCAAAATTTCTGAGATTAGTCGTGAATTCAGAAGTTCATTTAACATTATACATGAGTTACAATTCCAAAGATAAAAATAAATCAAATCTGTAAATAAAATAAAATTTAAAAAATAAAAATGGATAGTTAATTATAT
Source organism: Latrodectus hesperus (assembly GCA_037975125.1). NCBI lineage: Eukaryota > Metazoa > Arthropoda > Arachnida > Araneae > Theridiidae > Latrodectus > Latrodectus hesperus. Next base: position 36,199,769 of record CM075862.1, read on the forward strand.
AATCTTAGCATTCATATAAATAGGCAAAAAAGGAGTGATCAGGAAAATCATGGAAAATAACCAACATTACTTTTGAATCTAATTTTTATATCAGAGATGTAAATAATGATATTCCTAATATATCGTAATTCAATAAAATTCAAATAGTATTGGCACTATAATTGAGGAAAGTTTTCCTAAGTGGCAAAGATCAACATTGATATATAATATCTGGTTGATAATTTGTCACAAATTCAGTCAACAAAACTTTTCCTTACATGCGTGTTCAAACAAGTTGGGTAAAAACCATTTGTTAACTATTACTACAAAAAAGAAAAAGGATACGACTTAATTTGCCAATACTATTTATTTACAAGTATCTCTTCAATTTTAAAAGGTTATAATCTCCAAATTAAGACTGTCATTCTTTACCATAATCAAAAAATCATGAAAGTAGTATATTTTGTTCTTTGGTTGATTTGAAATTATACCTCTCATAGGTGATTTTATTATAGTTTACAGAAAGATTTCCCCAGGAATAGTTTCAATCCTGCTCTTGGAAAAGTATTAGTATTACTGTTGATTTAATTTTCTATAAAATAATAAATTGAACTCATGGACTCTTATAAAAATGTCTTGGGCAGGTTAATAGAAAAATAACTTATATTAAAATAATCTTCAAGACCATAATTATTTAATCACTAAGCTTTCACTCAACAAAAATACAACTAAATTAAACTCATTTTATTCATAAAAGTATTTCAATAGCACACTTATTGTATATTAAAAAAAATCTTTAGCTGATTTTTTTTTTACTATAAAACATGAACAGTGAAAAATCTCATATGAAATGCAACAAATATTTTAATATGTCATGATTATATATAGCACTTTCATATTTAGAGAATAAAGATGTGTACACATTAATATAAATATTAAATTAAAAATCATTATAACAATATAGTACATGCTAGAAAGAAATGAACTTTGTAAAAGGATACTTTCGACACAACGAGCATTGCCATCTGTAACAAAAACTTCAGTAGCACCAGCAGTAGCTGCCACCTATAAAAATTTTTTAAAGAAAGCACAAAGTTTTAATTTTGTTAAAGTATTACAAATTTTCAAAATTAAAAATATTTGTGTTAAAAAATCACTTTTTCATCATAAAAATTAACTTGAATTTTGTTAAACAAGAGTTTTACAAAAGAAAACTAGTATATTAAAATATTCTCTAAGTATTATTAAGTATTTAAAACTGACACTTCAAATATTTTGATTTTATTATTCCAGAAAAACTTAATGATATTATAACTTCAAAAATTTCTTTGAATAAACTAATTTTCATTTTTATCTTCAGATATGAAATGATTTTTTATATAATCTTTTAAATTATTAATATTAAAAGTTTAATTGAGGTAAATTTGAATTTATTTTGAAAATTTTGACACTTTTTTGGGAGTATTTGAAAAATATTAAGACTTTATAGATTCCTATTTGGATTCTGAGATCAGAGATGAAGTCAGAGAAAAAATTATTGCTGCAAATCAAAGTATTTTTAGTACTGATTTAGAAAATAATACCCAAGGAAAACATAACTCTGAAATATATAAAGCTGCTATTATTAAAAATGGTATTACTGTCACGTCAACGTTAATGATTAATAGAAATTCAGAGCATAAAGAGAGTATTTAAATTTCAAAGTGGAAATAAAATTTTATTAAGTAATACATTTCATGTATATAAATAGTACAAACTTAAAAAAATGAATAAAAAAAATTAGCCAAAAATATTTATGGAAAATTGATTTTATTTGGTATCTTAAAGATTACTGGAATATTTTCTTAGTCTTGATGACTTTAAAATAGGATGAATCAACAGAATTCAGCATAAAGTTGCAATTTAAAATAAACAATTACTTCCAAGAATATTTTAATTTTCAATAGATAAATAATTTTAACTTTAAATATTAAAATTATCTATGATAAAGCCTGCCTGAACACCAGTAATTTTAAACTTAAATGAAATGCGCAAATCAAAAATGTAATCGAAAGTATAAAATAGGCAGATAATTACTGTAAAATTAAATTCTGAAGTGTGAACTAAAATGTTAGCTAACTTTTAGCAATCATAAATATTAAAATCAGGAATATAAAAGCAATTATAAAGAGAAAAGAGAAAAATTACTAAGAACTTTCTTATTTTTGTATTTATGAGCTCTCATTAGAAATTAACATTCTTTCTTTATAGCCCCATTTAATGGAAATAGGAAATTTAACATTCAGCTACAATGTAGCCTTTTTTATAAACTATTTAAGCTACATTGTAAAAAAAAAAATATGTATATCAAAATATTCAGTTTTCATAGGAAAAATATATTATACAAAAACAAGCTATTAGAATTTTACTTTTTTAAGTCCATTTCATAAAAAATTCCATTCAATATAGTTTACTGATTAATTAGAAGACAGGTCCTGGAAGACTGATCTTGAAATTCAGGGAATCACTCTGAACTGGAATGGTAAAGCAATAAAGATCTTCAACACCTATCTACTTCCCAATGGGCGAGGACTATGTGATGGCCTATCTCCTACCACAGAAGAACTGACAATTATTTTAGGAGACCTCAATACTAAACATTCCTCTTGGGGATGTTCGACTGATAATCAGAAAGGTTCTGAACTTCCCAACTTTATGGATGATAGATCATTCATATGTCTCAATGATGGCTCTCCAATTCATAGTTTATATAGCTATGCAACAAAGGAAGCTTTGGACATTTCCTTTGTTAGTCCCAGCCTGTACCCTAATCGCAAATGTAAAACCTTAGAAAACATTGGAAGTGATCATCTTCCTATCTTAATTGAGTATAACCAATCTTCTGACATAAAAGAAGTCAAACAAAACTTTTGGAATTTTAAAAAGGCAAACTGGGAACTCTACGATACTTTAATTGTGCAAGAACAAATGGCTCCATGTTCTGATTTGGAACACAAATGGAATTCTTTTTGTGAGATCATCCTCGAGCCAGACAAGGCTTCAATTCCTAGAGGAAACATTTAGAACTTCCAAAACACTACACGAAAGACCTATCTGTTGTGGAACTTCTCATCCTCAGGAGAAATGACCTTTCCAAGCAGCTGTTCGAACAAAACAATTAGACTACCAGAATTGAACTCAATCAAGTGAATGCCGAAATTAAGCATATCTACGCTTGTGAAAGAAGATGGGCAGAAATCTGCGGTAGACTAGACATTCAAACCCCGAACACAAAATTATGGAAAATGGCTAAAGCCCTTAGTAGTGAGCAACCACAATGCGAGAAATCTAACTGTGTCAGCACAGAAGACACTCCCTTGCCTTTAAGTGATGGAGAATCAGCTGAAACACTTGGAAGAATTGTAGTCAAGTTAACGATCTTGAGTTTGTGCAGAACGACAAATTAATTGCAGCCCAGGCTAGGAAAACAGCTCATTGTTGCTGTCAGATCCAATTAAAAAATCCATTGTTTGATAGGCCATTTAACCATGATGAGCTGGAAATGGTTTTAAAACAAGTTGACCCTTCAAAAACCCCAGGACCTGATGGCTTGCATGGGCTTATGATCACTAACCTTGGAGTTCGTGGGAAACATCTTTTACTTGATATTTTTAATCACTCCTGGAAAATCGGTAGATTACCAAAAAATTGGAAAAGTGCTACTGTAAAACCTATCAGGAAACCTAATGAACCAGCTGGAATCCCGGACAGTTTTCGAGCTATTGCACTGACCAACTTTGTTTGCAAGGTCTTGAAAAAATGCTGTTAAATCATATCAACTTTCACCTAGCTACTAATAATCTTTTACCCAGCGAACAATATGGATTCAGGAAGGGGTATGGCTCACAAGATCAAATTTTATACTTAACCCAACATGTTCGTGATGCCCATAATGAAACACTGACCAACCATATAATTGCCTTCTTATTAGACCTGAATAAAGCATTTGACAAAGTATAGAGGAACAAGTTGGTCAATAAGTTATACGAAAAATTTTATCTTGATGGACAGGCACTTTCGTGGAATACCCACTTCTTTAAAAACAGATTCTTTAAAGTCAACTATAATGGCTTACTATCAAGACTCTATAGTTCTAGAGAGGGTGTGCCTCAGGGATCCGTACTTAGCCCAACTCTATTTTCTCTCTTCATTTCTGGAATGGAATCATTATTTCTAATGATTGCAAAATAGGGTTTTTTGCTGATGACATTGTTCTTTGGTGTAGTGGCTCTAACGTTGATGTCATGGAGACAAGCTTAAATCATTCTATTCAGTGTATACTGGATTTTGCTCATGATCATAAACTTCACTTCAATCCTGATAAATCTACTGCACGATTCTTTACAACAAATTGGAAGCTGTTTAAATATAGACCTAAGATTATTATGAACTCTCAACCTTATTTTTGTGAAAGAAATTACAGGTATCTAGGCTTTTCTCTTGATCCCGAGGTCTCATGCAACAAACATATTGTGATCCGAGCCAAGAAGTGACTTAATATTATGAAATAGATTTCTGGGTGCGACTGGGGTGCAGACGTCAAAACACTAAGAACAATATACATTTCTTTGATTCGCCCAGTCCTTGAATATGGCTTTCAAGTATACCATGTTGCATCAGTTACCAATCTACAAAAACTTGAGAGTACAGCTCAGTGCAGCACGCATCATTACAGGGCTCTGTAGGAGCACACCAACAAAAATTGTTCTTTATGAGGCAGACTTACAGCCGTTGCAGGAAACATCTGATGAAGTACTTCAGTAAACTTTATAGCTGCCATGACCAAGATCAAACCGCTAACTTCCTGTGTGGCTGGAAGAATGACCAGAGACTGAAAAAGAATAGTCCCCTTGGACATGCAGAGAAGTTGGATGTTTTAAAAGCTTCTGTTTCTGCTAACTCTCTAATTCTTATTGCCTTCCCACTTGACTCTTTGCCAGGAGTGTTCTTCCATACAGAATTACTGGTATACACAAATAAATCTTCTCAACATCCTGAATTCTTAAAACAAGCTGCACCAGAGGTCATCAATAACATCCCGTCTGAAGCTGTACAAATTTATACTGATGGTAGTAAGGATGAAGATGGCCACACTGGAAGCGGAGTGTTTCTGAAAAGTTAAACTAAAAATTTTTTTCTAGAACAACGCAATGCTGATTTCAGTTCTATCTTTAGACCAGAACTTATAGACATTGATATGGCTCTGGACTTTTCCTTGAACAAACAGTTAAACGGCGAGATTTGGATTCTAGTTGACAGTTGTAGCGTTATTCAGTACCTTGAAAAATGGAGGAATATTGTGGACCAGAGGCGAATTTGTGTTTTCAAAAAGCTTAAACCATTATTCGAGTCCTCTATTATTCATTTTCAATGGATTCCATCACATGTCGATCTTAAATATAATGATATCGCTGATGGCCTTACTAAGGATGGATCATGGCTGCCTCATGGTTCTGCTGATCCGCAGACTTTCCAAGAAATCTTCTCTAGGAGTATGGCTCTTGCCAACTCATCTTGGAAAATTCTGCTGTCTCATCCTTGGTACTGTGGCTCTGATCCTGGGGGATCTTTGAGTTTCGACAGTGAAAGACGTGATCTGACTGCATTGTCCAGACTCAGATACGGCCATCTTCGGACTCTACGGTTCTCCCAGGGCAAACAAGTCTTTCCCACCTGCACTTCATGCAATACTAATGAAGTCAGTCCCAAACACCTACTGAACTGCATTGGCTTTTCAAAGTATGAACTTTTATACAGCCCCAGAGCTGTCCTCGATTCTTTAAAGGCGAAAGATGTCATGGACCTGGTCTGGTTCAGACCAGGGGATAAGAAAGAAGAAAACATGTAGCTCATTCATTTGACATTTTATATTTTCTAAAAGATAATCATAAAATATAAAGTTACTTACAGCTAAGCCACTTAGGCAAGTCATTCCACCTCCTAATTCACAAACACTTTTTCCTCTGTAAAAAAAGAGCTTCATTAAAAAGTATAAAAAAAAATTAGGCATGGAAGGTAATTATGGAAATATTAAAGTTAGTCACGAAATCAGACTATGCAACCCAAATTTAGGTATTTAAGAAAATGACAACGCAAAATCTGAACTTTTATAATTTTGTATTTTTATACTATTCTTTCCATAAAAAAATAAATGGTCTCTTAGAAATATAATCCCCAATTTTAGCTACTTAATGCAAAATAAAAGTTGTAACAAAGTACAATTATATATATTATATATAAAATGTGAGAAAAATGAGGAAAAAAATTAGTCATGTTGTATTTAAATAATAAATTAATTTTCTAAGAATCCACAGAGTTTAATAAAAATATTTCTTACCAAGGAGCAAAATACCTTGCATAATCTTGATCTATTATTCATGACAAATATTATTCCCTCCAATCTTGGATAATTTATATTCTGTTACACTAAACATCCCTGGAAGCCAATAAATGACCAAGCATGACAAATTTATAGGTTTACCTAGATTTTATTTAGTTTACATATTGATAACCAGGACCAAAATTTGAAATGTTATATATAAACTAAAAATAAATTACATGCTATTTCAATACATACAAAAATATTTAATATTGTATTTTTGCATCTTCATCATCATTCATGGCACGCCAGCCCAGGATGGGCCAAGGCCTTCTGAACAAGTTTCTTCCAGCCACCTCTACTGGCAGCCAAACTCCTCCAATTTTTTGTTCCAAGGACACTACAGTCTTCTTTGACTGCATCCACCCATCTCAGCTTTGGTCTTTCTCTTCTAACGCTGATGGGTTTTGCAAAAAAAATTTCCCTTAGTGTTTTATTGTCCTTCATTCTAATAATGATAGGATGATTTTTGCATCTTATATAAGTAAAATAGTTTATAAAAATTTATTTAGCATATTCCATATTGAAATATAAATATAAATTGTTAATTTTATTATTCTTTTATGCCTACAATTAGAAATTATTAAGTGATGAAAATCACATTTTAAAAATTAAAGTTAAGCTGCAAAAAATTTGAAATAAAAAACAAGTAAGCATTTACTACCAACTAATTTTCAATATGTGAGCTGCTTAAATACATGCCATATTCAAAATAATCATATAAGCAACACAAAAATTTAATTTGCTTAACACTGTTGAAGTTTAAATTTTAAGTTTTTGTAAGTAAATCTATAATTATATATAATTTATATTACTTCAACTTTACTAAAAAAATTTACCTTTCTATCAAATGAACTCCAAATAAATCACTAAATTTGGTGCCTTTCCGCACAAAACTATAGTAAAAAGCAAAATCATGATATTTACCCAAAAATTTCCTTGTTCTTCATACAATAATATGTTAAAACTTCTTCAGATGGCCAAATACCTACAAATAATTGCACTATTATGATTGTAGGATTTATGTTAAAAAACATTCAGGAACATAGTAACGAAAGAATAATTTTGCTATGAAATTTAATGTTAAATTATATTATTAAAAATATCATTCAAAATTAGTTATTATACTTAATTAAAATATTTTTGTAATAATGAACAATTAAATAACATTTTTAAACACAATTTTAAGATGATAGCCCTGATTCCTTAATCTTATTGTGTTACTAAGAATTAATGGATAAATACGCTGGAAGTAACAAAGTTTGATAGTAACATATAATAAGGCTATTAAGTTACTATTATAGTAACTGAATAGCCTTGATGAGAATTTTATTAAAGTAGACAATAAAGTTAAAAAACACAACGAAATTAATTCTAAATTTATATATGTAACACATAAAAAATAATAAAAATGAAACTAGAAAGTTAGTTTAAAAAATTATATTTTCAATTTTATCATTTCAATGAAATTTATTATTTATTAAGACTTGTAAAATCAATTTATACCAAAAGAAAGATAAGTAATCTCTCCCCTAAAAAAGGAAAGTTGATGCGACTCGAGTACTTAATTAAAAGGAAAGTTGATGCGACTCGAGTACTTAATTATTTTTGTAAAATAAGTTGATAAATTTTTCATCAATTCACTGGAAGGCATTTATTATTTTATTTGATAAAATATAAAACAAAATTAAATTCTGTAATTCACAGGAAAGTCAGAGACATAAATAGAAAAATGTCTTAGCTTAAGCTTGTATTTTTCAAATTGTGTTAAGAATATAAATTTTCTTAATACTAAAAAATAATACTTTTTCTTTTTAACAGGGGAAAAAGAAAGAGAGAGAGAGAGAGAAAGAATGAAATTCATGAAAAGACATTCAGCAACAAATATATTTTTAATTTAAATACATAATTTTACTACTTATATGAAAACAAATACCAAGAAAAATTACTTTTATTAAATTAAATATTAACCCTTTAACCAGCTATCCCAAATTAAGTTGGGAAAAAAATTCTGTGTGATAACTAGCTATTCTAAGCCACCTTAGAAGAGACAACTGGCTTCATTGCAATATTTCAAGTTCAACCCCCAATTTTGATAGATTGGTGTAACATTTAAGCTTGGGAATTCACAGCTTGAATAGTTACTGTTCATTTAACTAATCTGAACATTTACCGGAAAATGAAGAGAGAACTCTGCTTCAAGGAAAGGAACTGAAAATGTTTTAATTGTCTTATTCTTCCTTATTTTCTTTACCATTTCAGTTTTTAGTTAAAAACATACTATTTATTGCAGTTTAAGCATAGTGTAAATCATTTTTATTTTACTTTTTTAATGAAATTAATTTTAAAAATATTTCTTAGTTTACTTACATATCTACAAATATTTCTTTTATAAAATTTTATTCAAATCACACAATCATTAATATACTTTTTGTATATAAATTGTTAATTTCCCTTTATTAGTATGAAATGATTGAAACATAGATTTAAATTCAGTCATACGGCAGATTCAAATAGGTGGACAGCAGAAAGAAATATTTCACTATTTTCAAGGATAGTATAGTTAGCAATCAATTTCTAATAACTTTAAAAATAAAAAAACTATTAATTGAATTATAAAATAATTGTTTTAATCTGCTTGAATGTAGTTAAATTTAAAATTTTTTATAATGAAAATCAGAAAAAACTACTCGTATTAATTTCTCAATAAAAAAATTGTAACAATTTCACTAATAGTTTTATTAATCAATAAGTAAATTTGTCTATTTGTTTTGTTGTTAGTTGATTCTGACATTTACATTTTTATTTAAAATAAAGAAAATATTTTTAAAATTATGAAATAATTTCTGAAATTGTGAAAGCAATAGAATAAATTAGATTTTTTTAACTTGTTAAAGCATGTAAATCAAAATATACTATAAAGAATATACTTTAATTCTCTTTCTCATAATTGAGAAAAGCTAATTTAATTAACCAGGAAATCTATATAAAGATATACAGAATGTTTAATCTAAATGAATTTCGAATAGAATTTCAATCTCTAATTTCATATGTATAATTTGTCAAAATAGTATATATTTGATTACATATCCTTAAATATTGTTTCAAATCTGAACAAATATTAAAATAAATGTGTCTCCCATGTGAAAATTTGTCTTCCAAAAAAAGAATAGAAAATTAAGACCCTGGAAGTCTTAAAGCTTTATTTTTAACAATATTTTAATATTTTTATACTTTTCACACATTCAAATTTTTTTGTAGCTTACTTTCTTTGAAACATAAATATTTTTAAATAAAAATAATTAGAAGAGCTAAATTTAATAATGAAAAGTTACTTTAATATTTTTATTTAAATATATAAATTGAAGCTTAAAAGTTACTTTAATAAATATATAAATTGAATTTGTTTCTTCATTTGATCATCATACTCTTGGAGGTGTTGGGGGATCTTGGAAGGAGAAAAATCAGGAGACATTGCTAGCGATATTTTTGCTTGTAAGAAAATGTTTAAAATGGTAGTACCGCAAAAACACATTTTTACTCTTTCGATTATACATTCTGAGAATGGTTTATACAAAATGTATTTTGTGTTAATCTTAATATTTTAATAAATTATTCAACCCCATAAAGGAACTATCAAAAATAAAACTATACACTGCATGTAAAAAAATAAACATTAAGGTTTATGTCCTAATATTTATTTTAGAGCAACTTTTACTACACTTGTGCAATTGATAAATATTAAGCATATAAAATTACATAAAAACTAAATAAATTTAATTCAGAGGCAAATACTTCTAAGAAATTATGAAATACTTTGTAAAAAACATAATGCATTTCAAATTCGAATAACTCATGGCAATTTATTTTTTTTTTTTACATTGCTGACTTAGCATTTTTCAGAAATGAATTGGTGAACAGCAGTTCAAAGTATTTTTTTCATTTTGGGAGTATTTAGCTTATAATTAAACTTAAACTTCCAGCACAAAGTGAAAATCTGAATTCACTTATTATTTTTTATATCACTGAATATCTGTTCACATTCTGCATTAGAATATGGAAGAGTTGGAAATGTAAGCATAAACTATGAAATATTGGAAATCAATTTTTGTTCAAACTCGTTTTTCAGATTTCCAACAAGATGCCATTGTACACATGCTCTTGGTTCATCCAGTATTTCTTTTGAGAGGACATTACTTTGTAATTTGTAAAACTCAGTTTGACGAATATCTAATCCTTTATTCAGTTCTTTGTTGAGCAACAAAAGGAGAAATCTGTCAACAAGAATTTTACATTTGAAAATGACGCATGTTCAATAGCCTGCAAACCGCATACTCCTGCATGCAAGCAATTACATGCATGCTTTAAGCATGCAATTACACAGTCACATAAAATTTTATGACGTGCTCATAAGATTGTTATATCTTCAGGATGAAAATTTTCAACAATACTCATTGTTAAAATGGCAATTACTAAATCAGAATCAGACTTTTGATTATCTTTGCTGGAATTTATATATATAATCAATAGCTGTAATATCACTAATTTTATTGTATCAGGTTAGTTAAATTTTTAGAGAGAGATTTTAAGCTACTAAATAACTCAATACTTTCTTCCAGCAAATTTTTGGCAGTTTTAAACTTTTTCACTGAAATTCCAAAAAAAATCAGTAGATTTTCATACATTATCAGAAAGAATCAGTTTTCCAATAAAATTACAGTTAACATCTATGGATCATTATAAAATAAAAATATCTAAAGAATTTTGATTGTACTAACTAAATATTTTTAACAGTATTAATTGAAGAAGTATATATCTATAAAATATCTTTTTTAAATATCAACTGACTAAGAAATTTTTATCTTATTTCTATAGCATTAATTTTATTTTAATGTATCTTATAATATTATTTTTCCATTCTAAAATAATTTATTTCTTGCATAAGAAACATATTAATGAAAATTGAAAAGTTAAGTTTAGTATCAGTATTTATTTGTTAAAACTTTATTTTGAAAATTTACAAGATGAAAAAAATCCTAGCGTAGAGCTTATTTTTGAAATATGTTCCATAAATTTAAAATCAAACTATAGCAGGTAAATATGAGAAGCTAAAGTTAAAAATGAAAATTTAAAATTATTTGACAATATTTATCCAATCCTAAAGGAAATTTCACATTTTATAGAAATTGAAAGAGACATAAGAAATACAGGCTTTCATTCAATGATATTAAATTATAAAATCTTAGTTTAAAATATCCTATTCATTTTATATAAAGTAAAAATTTATGAAAACAGTTATTTTGAATCTCATGATAAAGAAATAAAATAAGTTAACTAGTCTTTAGCTGACTTCCCTATATAGAATCGTGTCTGAGGTAAATAAATTCTTACATATCTTGAATATATAAGTTGGAGTATTAGTTTCTGATGAAACCCTATCAAAATATTTTTCAAACAAATGGAGCATTTTTTAACAGAAATAGTAACAGAATGATTCCTGAAATTATCAAACAGTATTTGATATTTTTTGACATCAATTGCCATTTTTTCTAAAATATACTTTAATGATTTAAAGCAAGTTCAATTACAAAACAATAGCTTTTTTGCCAAAAATAACTTTGCTATAAATTAACCTGAACAATTACAAAACAATATTCTCCTATGGATTGAAGAGCAACAAAAATTTTATTCTTGAAGAAACAAGGATACAAATACAAAATAATTATTCGCTTAATTTTTTTGATTAACTTAATATCTTGCCAATTTTGATTATACATAAAATATGTGTTCCATTTTTGTGTATTGTGAAGCTGTCAATTACATACAGGAATGCCAAAACACAGATCTTAACAAAACAAATAAAATGTTAACTAAATTATAGAGTAAACAAGAAATCTGATGCACATAATGTTAATTTGAAATTACTAACATGCATAGTATCATAAAATAGGAAAGTGAGTGATCGTTTTTAGTGATTATAACTAATTGACAAAAGAATCAATTTTACTAACAAACTCAGAACTAATAGCATTTGTATTTTGGGACAAATTTCTTGGTAAGCTTACGATTGTTAAACAAGTCCTATTCGGGTAGATATAAACAAATATTGGAAGGCTGCATTGTTATTGTGCCCTTTTTGTTTGTATGTATGTATAAATGTGTTGTTTCATATATTCTCATTCTCAGAAGTTGTATGTTGTTTGTTAGTTTCAAACATGCAAAAATTGTTTTACAACAATTGTGAGGAACATAATATAATCATACATACACACAATCAAAATGTGTAACGCATTTTTGATTTTATTTACTATGAAAAATTTTGTATATAAATAATAAAGCAGAGAAAATATTGTTACAAATTTGTAAATAATGATTATATTTGTCTTAAAATATCTCAGACAGATCAGAAATTCTCACATTTTGGGCAAAAATTGCGGTATTTAGACGTGTTGTAGTTTAAAAGCGGATTTCCTAATGATTTGGCAACTTGGCGACATTTGGCGAGATTCTTGGCGACTTGGCGACGGTTGGCGAGATTCTTGGCGACTTGGCGAGAAATCGATACTTCTGGAAACATCCATCACCTAAGCTCTAGGACCAATATTTTCCGAGATAGCCTAGAAGCTTCCAGAGCCTTGGCGAAATTGGTAGATTTCTCCGCCAAGTCAGGTATAAATACCGCAGCCCGACATGGAATAGTAGTAGAGTTTTTGTGAAGACGATTAGTTAGTGAAGACGATTAGTTGTGACTGCTAGTTGTTCTCTGTCTGAGGTATTTGAGACCTGTGATTAGAAGCTGTTTCTCGTTATATCTGACGAATTGTAGCTGTATAATTGTGATTGTTACAGCGGGAATTTCGTTTATCTAGTGAAGTTTTTACGAATAAAAGTCTTGTGTTCATTAAGTGGTTGCTTTATTCAACTCTCAATCAACACGAACCCGTGAAGCTCGGTACAACTGGTGTCAGAATCGGGATTGAAGAGTTGATGCAGCGTGTCACAAGAAAAATGGATATGGATTTAATGAAAAGTCTTCTCGAAAAATTAGCGGAGCAGATGGCTGAGATGAAAGCTGGACAAGAAGATATGAAAACCGAGATGAAAGCTGGACAAGAAGAGATTAAAACCGAGATGATGAAAGAGATAAAATCTGGACAGGAGGTGATGAAAGCTGGACAAGAAGAGATGAAAGCTAGACAAGAAGAGATTAACGCCGAGATGATGAAAGAGATAAAATCTGGACAGGATGAGCTTAAGAAGGACATTGTAAGTGTTAAAGAAGAATTCTCCAACATCATTCAGGAGAAGATGAATGCAATCAATGGAGGATAAGGTAACTTCAGTAGAAACTAAAGTTCTAGAGATAGAAGAAAACGTGGAAGAAGCATTAGACAATATCAATAAGGAGATTGAAAGCTTGAAGAAGCAAATGTCAAACAGACATGAGGAACCCAACGTGGCATTTGTGCCATCCCTAGCCAATATTAAACTCTCAACATTTGATGGGAAATCATCCTGGCAAGTATACAAGACCCAGTTTATGATGGTAGCGGAAGCTAATGGATGGAATCACCCGAGCCCAAGCTTTTCACCTGGCGGCTTCTTTAAGAGGAGACGCGGCTGACATCCTCGAGACGCTTCCGGAGGAGCAGAGGCACGATTTCCAAGCCCTATCGAGTGCGCTTGAGCTGCGGTTTGGAGATAAGTGCACTAAAGAATATAGCAGACTACAGTTAAAGTCCCGCTATCAAAAAGCGGGTGAAAGTCTTCAAGAATTGGCTGCCGATATTCAGCGACTTTCCCATCTAGCATTTTCGGACTGCCCAGCTGAGATACGTCAAGATTTGGCTCTCCATCACTTCATCGATAGTGTGCGGGATCCAGAGATACAGAAAACACTTAGACTCGCCGATGTCAAGGATATCGGATCTGCCCTAGTATACGCACATAAGATAGAGGCTGCCCAGCAGGCCGCGCGTAAAGACCGGCACTCAATCAGAGCCGTCTCTGCTACTGATACGGACTGTAATTTAAGAAAGCAAATTGAAGATCTGCGGCGAAAAGTCCGTAGCTTAGAAATGAGTAAAGGTGGCAGAAACATGAAGATTCAATGTTGGACTTGCGGTGCAGTCGGACACGTCCATAGAGACTGCCCGAAACGAAAAGATGATGGAAATGATCTTCGTCAGAAGCCCCATTTCAAATTGTTTCATATTTCTTCCGTAAGTAGCGGCGACAACGGACTTTTCGTTATGGGACATGTCAACGAAGTTCCCTGCAGAATGATAATCGATACTGGAGCCAACGTAACTATCATTAGGACAGATTTGGCTCGCAAACTTGGTGACAAACTCATCTGGACGCCGCCCTGCATTACCCTCCAAACTGTGACAGGTGACAAGATTAAAGTGCATGGAAAAATAAATCTAAACATTGCATTTGGTAATGCCGTGTACCATCATATGGCATATGTCGCTGATATAAATGACGAATTTATTCTCGGATTGGACTTTCTCAAAGAAAACCATTTCAAGTTAGATTTTAAAAATAATGAACTACACTCATGTTCTGAAGACATAGCGATTTTTAAGACGAAATATTCAGATATTAAAACAGTCCATCATATAACTGCGAAGAGTGAAACAACATTACCACCAAGAACTGAGACAATAGTTTGCGGAGCTCTTTCAGAAGATAATAATTTTCATTATGGATTGACTGAATATCCAGATTCCGACAATAGCGTTAAAGGAGTACTAGTGGCTTCTTCACTCGTCGATCTTTCACGAAATGTAATCCCGGTAAGAGTTGCTAATCTAAGTAATAAGGTAAAACTTATAAAAGAAGGAGAAGTGCTAGCGACTTGCACTCCAGTGACCTGTATTAACCGAAATTGTCAAGCCACACTATCTGAGCCTCCTGACACTCTAATTAATGAACTCCTTCAGAGAGCAGAGTTAGATGATAAACAGAGGAATGCTGCAAGAAATTTATTATTAGAATTCGGAGATCTCTTTTCCAAGAAATCAGATGATGTTGGGCGAACCAAATTGACGCAGCACCGAATCAATACAGGAAATCATCCACCCATTAAACAACATCCGAGAAGATTGCCATTCGCTAAGCAGGAAGAGGTGGATAATCTTCTGATGGAAATGCAGCAGAATGACATTATTGAGCCATCAGAGAGTCCTTGGGCTTCGCCTATTGTTTTAGTTCGGAAGAAAGATGGTTCTACCCGATTCTGCGTTGACTATCGTCGGTTAAACAACATCACTAAAAAAGATAGTTACCCTCTTCCTAGGATTGACGATACACTTGATGCTTTATCCGGAAAACAATGGTTTTCGACTTTGGATCTCAAGAGTGGTTATTGGCAAGTAGAGATACATCCTGAGGATCGAGAAAAGACTGCATTCACCACAGGACAAGGACTTTGGCAGTTCAAGGTTATGCCATTTGGGCTTTGCAATGCACCTGCAACGTTTGAGCGCCTGATGGAGACAGTATTACGAGGACTTTCCTACGAAGCCTGTTTGGTATATTTGGACGATATCATTATTGTAGGGCGCACATTCGAAGACCATTTAAGAAACATCCGAAAGGTGCTGGAAAAATTAAAAATGGCCAACCTGAAGCTGAATCCTTGCAAATGTAATTTATTCCGACGTGAAGTAAGCTATCTGGGACACATTATCTCTGCTGAAGGTGTAAGAACAGATCCTGAAAAGATATCTGCAGTTAAGGATTGGAGTCGTCCAAAAGATGTCCACCAATTAAGAAGTTTTCTTGGACTATGCACGTATTACAGGAAATTTGTTAAGGGTTTTTCACGTATTGCCAGACCCCTTCACAAGTTGACAGAAGTTAAACAGAGATTTCTATGGACAGATGAATGTGAGAAAGCTTTTAAACAACTGAAGGAGGCGTTGACATCTTCACCCGTTCTTGCATATCCCCAGCCCGGAAAATTATTCATTTTAGATACGGATGCCAGCAACGAAAATATCGGAGCTGTTTTGTCGCAGGAAATTGATGATAAAGAATATGTCATTGCTTATTGGAGTAAATGTCTTTCGAAACCAGAGCGGAATTATTGTACAACCAGGAAGGAATTGCTGGCAATCGTCAAAGCCATAGAACATTTCCACCATTATCTCTATGGAAGAAAGTTCTTGCTCCGCACCGATCACGCATCCTTAACCTGGCTTTTAAATTTTAAAAATCCAGAAGGACAGGTAGCCAGATGGATTCAACGACTCCAGGAGTTTGACTTTGAAATACGTCATCGCAAAGGAACTCTGCATGGAAATGCTGATGCACTATCAAGGAAACCGTGTAATGAAAGCTGCCGATATTGTTCTAGAGTAGAGAAGAACTATCAGTTAGTAAATCCTTCTGTACGCCAAGTTACTGCTTCACCTCCATCGAAACCAGACCCATGGAGTGATAAAGGACTTAGGGAAGCCCAAAAAGAAGACCCAGATATAAATCCAATTCTTGAATTGAAAGAATCTTCTAGTATGAGACCAAGTTGGCAGGATATCTCCACCTACAGTCCTGCTACTAAGCAATATTGGGCTCTTTGGGACTCACTCCATATAAGAAATGGTGTCTTATACAGGAAATGGGAGTCCGATGATGGACGTAATTTCAAATGGCAGCTTGTTCTTCCAAAATCAAGAATTTCAGATGTTTTGAAAGAATTGCACAGTAGCTCAACTGGAGGCCACTTCGGAGTAATGAAAACTCTACAGAAAGTTCGAGAACGCTTCTATTGGAGCAAAACGAGACAAGATGTAGAGAAATGGTGCCAATCTTGTGATGACTGTGCGGCACGTAAAGGACCGAAGAAACGTAGCCGAGGAAGGTTGCAGCGGTACAACGTAGGAGCACCTTTTGAGCGGATAGCATTGGACATTTTGGGTCCTTTACCACGATCCTCAAATGGCAACAAATACATACTAGTTGTCATGGACTACTTTACTAAGTGGCCTGAAGCGTTTGCAATCCCCGATCAAGAGGCGACTACAGTAGCCGAGGTTCTAGTGCAACAATGGGTTTCCAGATTCGGCACACCCTTACAAATTCATTCTGATCAAGGGACAAATTTCACCTCTGTTGTGTTTAAAGGAATGTGTCAAATTCTCGGAATAGACAAGACGCAGACCACGCCACTACACCCACAATCGGATGGCATGGTAGAGAGGTTTAACAGAACCATCTTGAATAACCTCTCCCTTATGGTTTCCAGAAATCAGCAAGATTGGGATTTGAAGCTACCGCTGTTTCTTCTTGCATATCGCAGTGCTGTCCATGAGACTACCGGATATACTCCTTCACAGATGCTCTTTGGTCGCGAACTTCGTCTCCCTTGTGATCTTCAGTTTGGTCGTCCACCGGATACATCTTCATCGCCAGAGGAATACCTTCGAGACCTTCAGGCACGTCTTGAAGATGTCCATAACTTCGCTCGAGACCGAATCAACCTGACGACCGAAAGAATGAAGACAAGGTATGACACAAGAGCGACGGGACATGAATTCCAAGAAGGTGACAAAGTTTGGTTGTGGAACCCGATTCGACGTAAAGGACTTTCTCCAAAGTTGCAAGCCAACTGGGAAGGTCCCTACACAGTCCTAAAAAGACTGAACGACGTCGTGGTTCGTATAAGAAAATCATCTGCTTCAAAACCAAAGGTAGTACATTATGATAGATTAGCTCCTTATCGTAATGTAGAGTAAAAATCAGTAGACCATGGTCTGTTTGTAAATAGTATAGATAATTTTAATCTTTTCTATTTTCTTGTATTTTTAGTTGCTTGTGTATGTAATGTGCTCTGTATCCTCTTGAAATGTAAATTCTTTTATATTAAATTTGGCCTCCTATCAGGGGATTGTACTGCCCGGGACGTGCAGTCCTTGAGAGGGGGGCAATGTTACAAATTTGTAAATAATGATTATATTTGTCTTAAAATATCTCAGACAGATCAGAAATTCTCACATTTTGGGCAAAAATTGCGGTATTTAGACGTGTTGTAGTTTAAAAGCGGATTTCCTAATGATTTGGCGACTTGGCGACATTTGGCGAGATTCTTGGCGACTTGGCGACGGTTGGCGAGATTCTTGGCGACTTGGCGAGAAATCGATACTTCTGGAAACATCCATCACCTAAGCTCTAGGACCAATATTTTCCGAGATAGCCTAGAAGCTTCCAGAGCCTTGGCGAAATTGGTAGATTTCTCCGCCAAGTCAGGTATAAATACCGCAGCCCGACATGGAATAGTAGTAGAGTTTTTGTGAAGACAATCAGTGAGTGAAGACGATTAGTTGTGACTGCTAGTTGTTCTCTGTCTGAGGTATTTGAGACCTGTG
This sequence comes from Latrodectus hesperus, assembly GCA_037975125.1. Taxonomy (NCBI): domain Eukaryota; kingdom Metazoa; phylum Arthropoda; class Arachnida; order Araneae; family Theridiidae; genus Latrodectus; species Latrodectus hesperus. The sequence continues at coordinate 36,218,540 of CM075862.1, forward strand.
ATTAGAAGCTGTTTCTCGTTATATCTGACGAATTGTAGCTGTATAATTGTGATTGTTACAGCGGGAATTTCGTTTATCTAGTGAAGTTTTTACGAATAAAAGTCTTGTGTTCATTAAGTGGTTGCTTTATTCAACTCTCAATCAACACGAACCCGTGAAGCTCGGTACAATATTTAAAATGTTAAATTTTTATTATATTAATAATTATATATAAATTAATATAATAAAAATTTAAATATCAAATTTTTTTTCCTGTTCTCTAAATTTGTAAACTCAATACATCCCGATTATTTAACATCACATCAAAATAATTTCATATTTAGTTTCATAGTTTTTACATCATAGTAGACAGCCTAAGAGCAGAAGATAGTTGTGAAGCCTTTCAATGTCCACCACATAAATTAACTATCCGGAAAGATTTTATTGATAGTGGATAATATTCATATGTTCAAAGGAGGAAATTAGAAAACTCCCAAGCACCTATCCTTATTTATGTGCATACAGAACACGAAAGCAACATCCCTCACTCAGTGTTCAACAGTGGTTGTGATTGAACACAGGATTTTATGCTTTGAAGAATACTGTTTTACTATTAGGCCACTATTGTTTCAATATTTGTAAATTATCTTATCAAAAAGAAAATTATTTTATATGAAAAAAAAATTTTATTTTTGAAAATTATCTGACAGCAACATTTTTAATACTTGTGATTTTAAAAAAGAAAGGAAATTTTACTTTAAGTATGACAATATAAAGTTAATTTTATTACTCATTTCAAATAATATTTTACATTTGGATTCATTAATACATTTTCATGTGATTTACTTTCACAATCTAATTGTATCTTGAATCTAAAATATAAAATTTAACACTTACTATCTTCCCCTAAAGACAAATAATTTTAATGCACTTAAAATACTTTCAAATAAAAATATTGGCAAGTATTTAATAAATTTAAGTATTCATTTTAATATATAAGCACTTTTTTCACTTCTTCATAAATGCATATGCATTATAAAATTATACAGTAAATATGATCACTCTTTAAAAATGATTTGATTATAAAATAATTTTTACATATACTTATAACAAGTTAAAATTTAATTAAAAGTTTAAAGGAAAAAATTACCAATTCCAGGTAAAAATAAAGTGCAAAATATTTGATTAATTTTATGTTATTTATTAATGATGAACAAAAAACATTTAACTGGTAAAACTTATTTTTTAAACAAGATTTTCTATTTGTTACTGATAATTTATAAATGCAATCAAACATTTCAAATTACAAAAAAAAAATCTTTATTAAAATTTTATGAAATTGAAATTAAAGATCACAAGGATTCCATAATGTATAAATTTATTTTAAATTTTTAATGCAATAAAATGTGAAAAAATTAAGAAAAAGATTCATTGTAAAATTAAATACGGTATTATAATGCTGAATTTATTTATAATAGTAAAAAGAAAATCTCAATTGATTTATTGCTTATAACACCGATTTAATTTTGCAAAATTTGTATTTTTAAAAGTTAATATTTTAAATATCTTAAATATTATGGATCTCTTTATTATATATTAACTTTGTCATGAAATCACATACTTTCACTTACAAATAAGTATAATATATAGAAAAAAGTAATTTAATAACCATGTATAACTCAAATAGACTTTGCTAATACCACCAGCTTCAGAATAAAGTAAAATATGACCTCCAATAGCAATGGCTATCTCACATTTTTACTTTTGAATATAAAAATAAAAAATAGGAAAATATTCTGAATATTTGAAAAATTTTATATTCATTCACAACATAAAAAAATTGTAATAAACTATGAACGTTTAGCTTAGAAATTTTTAATAAAGTAAACTATAAATTGATGTTAATTTCTTTAGGTGACAAATGTTTATAGACATCTTTACTGTAAATGGACTTGTGGATCAGATCTAGCTGTTAGCTAGATCATGAAAGATTAGTAATAATAATAGTCGTAAATAAGTCATCAAGATTATGATACTCTGAGGTAATCAGTCAGAGGAAAAGTGGGTATAAATCTTATTCTAAATTAGAGACTTTTGTACTCTTGACAAGTACTTCGGGGGAAAGAACTAATTTTGCAGTGAAAGCACAAATTGATGTTTATATTAAAATCAAAAATGAACAAAATTCTTCATAGAACCTCAGACGCTTAAGGCATTAATATTTATTTTAATTAAATAATAAAAAGATTTATTATTTTCAGTATGTAATTCTAATATTAAATGAGAGAAATAAATATAATAAAAAGATTTATTTCTCTCACTTATAATATTATTTAGAATTATATACAGAAAATATATAGTTGATATAATTAAAGATTCTAGAACACATACAAGTATTAATAAATTTACTTAATTACTTATTATTTGAATTCCTAGCTTAAATTCCATTTAAGCAATATAAGGACACGCATATTATAATATCAAATTAATTACATAACATAAATTAATATCGTAAAGATTTTAATGATGCATATCTTTAGAGTGAAAAAATTGAAAATAAATTAATGTTTCAACATTTTAAATTATTGTTCAAAATAAATTCTAATTTTATTCATCATTTCAATATGAAATTGATCAAATACAAAGCAATGACAAAAAGTTTATAATCAAAATTAATAAATGCACAAGTTAATAAATACAAGTATATAATAAATTGTTTTTCTAAAATAAAAAAATTGCATTTTAAATTAATTATAATTGGTTTGAGTTTTATGTATATATAAATTGATAGAACATCAGTTTATGAAGAAATTACGAAATCAAAAGTCAGTCTAGATACATACATATTTTAAGAAAATTAATTTATAATAATAAAATGCTTTACACTTAAGTAATATAAACTTATTATAGTTTTTTAAGCCATAACTTACAAACATTGCCAGTATTATCAAATCCTTTCAGTTCTTCTGATGATATTCTTCCAGATAATAATCTATAATTATAAAAAAACTTTAATTTTCCTACCAAGTTTTTTTTAAAATTATATTTACAGAAGCAAAAAGTTTAAGTTCTTACTTAATTTTTAACTTTAAACGAGGTTCTTCAAGACAAGAGCAAAGGTACCATCTATCCCGAGCATTATCATTTTCAGCTTCCTCAGCTGGTTGCATATGAATTAACCCAAATGTTGTAAACTTTCGTATTGAACATGGAAAAAGTACAGAATCTTGAACTCTTCCTTCTTGCAATGCCTGCAATAAATATTATGTAATTATATAATATTTAAAGTAAACTCTTGCACATTATTAAAAAATAATTTTACTTCCAAGTAATTATCTTCATTTAAAAAAGCAAATTTTATTATTTTGGAATATTATTGTAAAATATATAGATTCAATCAGAATTACTGAGGAATTTAGTGACAGCTGTTGTGACAGTCTACTTAAATTATTCAGCTGTTCCTCAAGAAATTGCTTTAGACTGTTCAATCCACCTTATTACTAAACTTCTTAGAAATGACTTTTTTATTGATTGAAAAAAACTATCATGTTAGCATTTAACTAAATATTTCTAAGCAGGAAATATTTTTAAAAAATTGTAAGTTTAAATAATGAAAATATGAGATTTAGCTTATTAAAAGATTGAAGATTAAAGTAATTTTCATTTTTATTTTAAATGTTTTAGAGATAATCTAGTTAAAAGATTATGAAAAATATAAAGTAAAAATTACAAAAATCTTTAAGCTATTGCTAAATAATTTGAATATCTGAGCTCATTAATTATTATTGAAATGCAATTAATACAAACATCTAAGGCCCTTAGAAGCCTCATTGATCATTCCTAATTCATGATTATTATATTTATTGGTAGTTAATATAGTAAATAATCATTATATGTCTCTTAAGCATTAGATATCTGTATAGCTTATATTCCAGAAATGAATAATTAACTATATAATAATACATATTCAATAAGTTACTCTTTGCATAATAGGATTGATTTGAGCATAAGCAAAGCATTTTGAAACAGGTTAAGATAGATTAAAAAAGGTGACTAATATTGAACCCATCTTATACAAAAGAGATCCTGAGTGAGAAATTTTGGCGATATAAGGGCGAGAAAAATGAAAAGTAAAAATGAGTAGAATAATTAGCTATTTTTGTATACTTCATATTTTATGATTAGCAAAAGAAATTACAAGAATCATATTTGTCTTCAAAATCTGAATGCAATAGTATAATATTGTATATCATTTTTTGTTTTTGTAGTGGATACAAAGTGTATATTAAATAGTGCTTAGTCAAAAATTCTTGCATTATTTGGATGGCATTGCAAGTCATTTGTAAAATTAATATTTATTCAGAATCATCTGACATCTGTCACAATGAATGCAACATATATGCAAATAAAAGAAGTAAAGTAATGGATGTGATAATTTTGTATAAAATTATAACAAATATGTAGCCAGAAATATAAATGACAAAAATTAAAAACTGATCATAATTAAAATCATATGACTGAGAATAGGAAAAAACATCAAATTTTCTTAGTTTATAACTGGCACATATGCTTATATTGAAGAAAAAGAATTCAGCACATGACATTTTATTGTACTATATTCGTAATATATTCTACATATATAAAGAAACAGCTAAACAAACTTTTAAGCATAATAGTAACATACTCTTAATATTTAAAAATAAAGTTAATCATAATAGCTTTGCATATATTATCTCTAAATAGTAAATGTTGAAATATCTATCTCGGTATTTTATAAATTTAAATATTCCTAGATGCAGATTAATTAAGTTTCTTAGAAAATCAAATATTGCTTTTAGATAACAACAAAACACATGTTTTGAAACTTCAGATAAGATAGAAAAAAAATTCAAATAAATTTCCCATATTATTCAACAAAATGAAACCAAGATACATGCAACAATATTTAAAATAGTATTTGCAAAGTCCGCAATAAAAAAGCAGGTTACTGTTACCGAATAAATTGCACTTTTTCATTAAAATATTGCATTGTAAATACTGGATGCAACTGGATCTGCGTAGGCAAAGCATCGGGTTCTGGCATTACAAAAGAAAAAATACTGAGGATTTTTAGAAATTACATACGTTTGCATTTTAAAATCGAGTTCTTATAATCTTAATTCTTTAAATTAGATAAAAAAAAATGTGGGTTTCATAAAAGATAGTAGAGTTTTCACGAATGAAAAGTACAGTTTGTAGTAAATTTTGAAAAATATGAAGATCTTTACCCGTGCAAGCATTTTCCATCTCATCTTTGCAATTGAGTAATTAGATTGTTCATTTGTAGGCAAAATGTTAAACCTCGCATTCCTAAAATCAACAGCCATTCTTGTTTACCTCGTAAGCTCCATAATCTTAAAAGAAAGTTAAAATCTCAAATGAAATATATGAAAAACGAAACTCAGCGCATGAGTAAACTTTCAGAATCACGAATGACGTCAATAACAGCTGAGTTTGATTTCAATTAATCTTATATCGATATTCGAGATGAATTCGAATATTTTTCGAGTATTTTTGTTTCGTTAAATGGCAATGATTGTGTAGAGAAATGAATGAATTAATACTGTCAAAAGCAAAATTTGTATTTGCGAAATTTTCCCATGTAGCTCGTGCCAGGTGAGGTAGTTTCAAACCTTTTAATATCTTCCTACAATTCCATAATAACAGTTGAAATTTGATTCTACAATATCTTCCTATCTCTTTTCAACAATTTATCCATCAAGCATATTTCAATAAAGTGCGCGGGAATATTTGAATTCTGTCGCGCTATATATTTTAATAGTTGTAGAAAAACTAACACAACAACATTAATTACCAAAATATCCTTTGTGATTTAGAACGTTCCCTTTATTGAATATTAAAGGTTTGAACATTTTAATATTAGTTATAACCTTAAATTTATTTAGTTTCAGTTTTGGTGATGCATCAATAAAAAAATTTAATTTTAATTTTCTTTATGTTAATTAGATGTTTTTTAGTTTTAAATTCTAGTAGTTTATTATTAAATTTATTTAAATATGAATTTTATTATTTAATAAGAATATTTAAATTTTATTTAGAAACGAAGTGCGTTATTTCAATAGTATAACTAGAAAGTTTTACTTTAAAATGACTGATCAGTTTGTTGCTGGAAACACAATGGATCTGAATTTAACTTATGAAGAAAGGTGTGATTCTAAGAAAGAACTTGTTCAGAAAAGGTATATAAATTAATTTTATTAATATATTCTTACAAATGTGTTTCAAAATTTATTAACTTTATTTAACAATATCTTTTTAGTTGAAATATGAATATTTTTTGATTAAATGAGGATGGCAAAATTTACCATACCACATAGTTAAATTTTTATAATAAACATCATAGGATTTTCAAAATAATTGAAGTTTAAAAATTTCACTTTTAGACATTTGAGTTATTTAAATTTTGAGAATCAAAATAGAGCCTATAAAATAATAGGATTTGATTTGCCTTTATGATAAGTAAGGGAATCTTCTGTTCTCAACTTAATTGCCAAGTGTGGCAGCTGTTTCTTATTTGTTAGAATTTCTCTTTGTTTCTGATTTTTGAATGAGTGTTTTTTATGGAATTGATTGTTTTCAACCATATTGCTGACATACTCTTTTTCATTCTATGTTTATTAAATTTAATATTTATCAAAATTTATTTTATATAAAAGATGATTCAATGTTAAGTGTACAAATTATGAGAAAAATACCTCTGAATTATATACATAAAATAAGTTTGTTTACAGATAAACCTTGGTTTTATGCAGGTTTTTTTTTTTTTTTCCAGAATGTGAATAACAAAATGACTACCCTAAAACTGCATTAGTTAGAATGCTGGGCACAAAAATGATGTATAATCCAGGATTTCAAATTTTGAATTTTTTTGGCAGTGAAGAAATGTTGTCAAGATGATACATTGTGACCTAAATACTAGGGTTGCCAAAACAGAATGTTCTGCAAAATTCTTATAGCTCTATATAGCTATGATGTGATGAAGGTCAGGTAATCAGATGCATAAAAATATCACCAAACACAGAATTTGTTATCTTAGATTATATGGCATCTGTGCCCCAAGTTTCTGCTGAACATCAGAAAATGTCTGCTGTGCTTTGCCTTTTACATAGATCCTGTTAAGGAATGTGAAATCAAAGCATGCTCTAAAATTTAAGATTCATTTTTTTTCTTCAAAAGAAGTTTTAAAGACTGAAATTCTATGGGGCCCTTAAAGTTTGAAAAGTGAATTCAGCTACAGTTCATGTAATAATATAAATTGCCTCTTTCAAGCAATGTTTCCTGATAGTGTTATTGCAAAGCAACTCAGTTGCTTTGCAATAACACAATCGGTTGCTTTGAAATAACACTATTTAAGTTTTTTGGAATTACACCTTGTTTTCAACTTATTGAAAGAAAATGTTTAAAATGTTTCTAATTTTGTGCTTCTCTTTGATAAAAACTCCTTAACCGTCTGGGGTTCTCCCCCCTCTAGCACTTGTCAAGAATACAAAAGCCTCTAATTCTTGATGAGACATATTTCCGTTGTACCTGGACCACCTCACAATAATCACATTATAGTGACTTACAGTGGGGAAGCCCATCAATCGCTGTCAGCTGTAGAAACCAACATGTGCTTGCAGTTTGTTGTATGAATGTTCTGCTCGAAAATTTCTTCAAGTCCTTATTATAATTTTTTATTACACTAAATATGAATTTTTATTTAATTATTTTATAAATTATTATCAGGAAATTTAATTTATTTCTAAGCAGTTTTTGTATTTTAAATCTTAAGTAATTAAAAATATATAAGATAGCTATCACAATGAATATTGTATATTATAATTCTTAAATGTCATAATATATACATATATATATATATATATATATGTACTTATTTCAATCATTACTTTTTATTAAAAATCGGAAAATGTTTTAAATTTCCCAGATAGTTAAAATGTATTGATTTTAAATAGCTGTAATAATTTGCTGTTTATTTGTAATTGGTAATCATTACAGATACTTTTCAAAATCAATATTATATTTTTAAAATCATTAAAAGAAATGCTTCTGTTGATTTAATACATACAAATTGAAGAATTTAGATATTGTATATTTTTGATAATTTAAGAAAATAAAAATCTAACTTAATTACCTAACAATAGATTTTATAGTATATAGTAAGCTACTGACAACAAATTAAATTTTGGTGAAAATTTTGCAAGCAGATTTTTCATATTAAATTCCTTGTACCAAAAGATTTCCGATTCTAATTATGTGAAAAATATCACTCCATACAAGAACCCGTGTTATTATATATCTTTTAGTATTTCTTAAATTGTTTTACACAAATACTAAAATTAATGCGTCTCTCGTATGAATATTTGTTTTTCAAAAGGAGAAAAATGGCAAAAACATGGAATTCATAACCCTTTTGTTAACAATAATAATCTAATAATTGAATATTTTATATAGAACTTTTCACAATCACATATTTTCACATATTAAAATTAGCCTTACATTAAATATTTTTCCCTTCACAGGATTATAGCTGCTTTGACATTTAGAGAGATTTTTTTAAAAATACTTTATAATACAATAATTATTTAACTTCCTTCTTTTGATGGTTATAAATTATAAATATTTAGCTACTTTTGATTTAATTAATCAAATATTTTTAAATACTTTTGATTAAAGAAGTAAATATTCACAATTTATTTTTGTAAACATAAATTCACTAACTAGAAATGAATACTTTATCTAGTTCTTATATTATATTTATTATATATTATTTTATATTATAAGTATTAATTTTGCATTAAGTTTAACCTGTTAAACATACATATCATAATTTATTAATTTATCACAAAAATAAAATTTATTTCTTATGTTAGAAACATCTTATTGAAGGTCAAATTATTTAGCTTTAATATTAGAATTAAGTCATTGATCTTTGTTTTCGAAAACATACTAAAGAATAAAAAAGCCATAACATAGTGCTCATTTGAAATATTCTGTTTCAAGAAGGTGAAAGTATAATCTTTAGTACAAATCTGTTAGGTATTGAAGTATATAAGAAAAAAGCTTAATACTTAAAATACAATCAAAAAATTAGTAAATGAAAATATTACTTTTCCATGATAAAGGAAATTCATATTTTCAGGAATTTGTAAATAACTTTAATTTAATGATTTTAAATTATACTTACAAAATATTAGTTTAAAATATCCCTAATTTTTTAAAAAAATATATTAAAATAATTTTAAACCTCACATAAAAAGGCATTAAATAACTTAACATATTTTCTGCTGTTTTCCTTATACAAAAAAATTTTTTTAATTAATAAATTGAAACATTTTTTAAATATTTAAATGTAATCATCAGTTTATAGTGAATTCATATTATAATGTTTCTGAAATAGATATGCATTTCTTAAACATTTAAAGGAATATTTCTCATAATAAATTAGCAATTCTTAATGTATTTTAATATCATTTGCCAGTCATATATCAAAATGTAAATTGAGTGAAAGCTTAATTTGTTTAAAAAGTTTAAATTGAGTCAAAATTAAAATTTTCTTGCTAAAAATAATAGCTTCTTTGTAAAGTTATAGACCTTAATCATAACAAAGTATAATTTTTTGTGGAATAAAGAGTAACATAAGTCCCATTTTATAATTCGAAAATAGTTATGTAATAGGATTTATTTTTCATTTTTTGTAAGTACCTTGATCTTGGTATTTTAACCAATTCTTGAAATATGTGTATTGAAAATTTGAGTAGTGTGAAGCTAACAATATGAAAAATTTCAAAACATGTTTAGTCAAATTCTCTAGTAAACAGAACATTAATGCACATGTAGTTGATTTTAAATTATTTTCAAGTAGAATGAAGATAGCCGAAAAATCGATTGATGTTTCTGATTTTATCAATTTTACATCAGAATTGACTAATTCCTAACAAGTGGAACTTGAGAATTTTCAAAATTCATGAGAAACCGATTAATGTAAATTTAAATCAAATGTAGCACTGGTGTGGTGGATGCACATTTCCAATCAAGTTATCTTGGAAACATCTGTTTAATGATGTATTTCAGGTGAGCATGTCAATAAATCACCTTCAGCTGGCCAGAACAAATTATTGAAATGCTATATTGTCACTTCCATATTCTTGTTTGCATATATACACACACACATATATGAGTGCTGTTTCACTCTCAGAAGTTATTCTTGTAGCTAATTGTATATGTAAAAATATTACTGGTTTATGAACATTATGGCTGATTCAAGCAGTGAAGAAGAGTTTTAGTTTTATTATGAAGATAATTCTTTGGACACGGAATGTGAATTCGATTATCTTTCTGGCAATTGGCTTGCAATTTGTATCCAGTCGACAGTTAAGTAGTTCTGATTTTTTGACACTTTTTTATAAATCATATAAGCATTTAAAATAAGAAAATAAGTAGCAAGTTATTCAATTTATAAACAAAATTAGGTACATTGTGAAATTAAATAAAACCTGAGAGATCACAAAGATTAATTATTTGCAGAACAAAATATATATTATTTTAATAAAATGTAACTCTAAAAAGTGAAAGAACTTTTTATAGTTAAATTTTATTAAAATTAGATTATAAATTTTTTATAAAAATCATTGCAGAATTGTTTAAAATACTAAATTCATTCAAAAGTTAAAAAAATTAGCATATAATTTATTACTTATTTTATTGTCAGTCTGTACTACTTTTTAAGTATCTGGGCAGATGTCTTTTTACCAATACCCACCATTAGGCTAATTGCCAAAATAATTACCACGATAAGCAGAGCTGCAAATATTAAATTTTAATGCAGTTAAATAAATGCTGGCTATTAGTTTAATTACCTATAAAGTATTTTGTTCTATTAATAGAACCTTGAATAAATAAGAAACTAATGACATGCCAATAATTAAGCTAGCTTAAAAATAGTAAATTTAATTTATTGATAGTAAACATAAAATAATTACATAAATTAAATTTAAAATTTGAGAATAGATAAAGATATTCCAATTAAATAATTCATTATCATTATTAACAAAAATAAGTAAAATTATAGTACCAATGATAATAACAGTTTTCAACCAAAACTACCAGACACCAGCGTTTGATTTTCTGAATCCGGTGCTTTTAAAACACCTGGGATACGCCCCCTTTGACGAACTGGCATGCGTATACAGTAAGTTAATAATTCAATTATGAATATAGAAATGCCAGATCGGCAAAGTAAAACTTTAAGTGTGTTAAATAAATGGTATAGGAATCTACCGATAGTAAGAGACGTAGCAGAAAAAAATAAAGTTGAAAATAACGCACAAGTATTTTAAATGAATTATAAATATGGTGATAAGAAAAATTAAATAGAACCCTACTAGACTAAAACTTAAAAGCACTGAATATATAAATTTAAGTTTGTACTAGGGTAACAATTCTCTTATCACCATCAATTCCAGATTCACTAGAAATTACTAACTCTGGTATCTGATTACAAAATAATTCCAATGGAGATAACATATTTAAATTTTATAATTTAACATTATCAACATGTGCAACATATTAGTTATACATTTGGCCCAAACATATCACATAAACATCTGTTGATTCATTAAGTTTACAAATTTATACAATATTCCCATTTTCCTTGAAAAAAGTTCATAAACAGCATGTTATACAAAGCAATACTTAATTCACAACTATGACTGTGCATTGCGTATGATTAAAATAATACATTATAGTACATAATATGCATTCACACAATACATAAACATTCACTCACGGGGCCCCGATACACAACATACAATGTACTCAAAAATAATGCACACACAGAATATTTTAATTTCAATTCAAATCAACCAAAATATTCCTAATAAATTAAAAATTACAAAATATAAAAAAATCTACAACTTTGTTGGTTAATGATCCAAAAAATTACGTGAATAAAAATCTTTCAATCATTTCTTAAATATATTTGAAATGAACTTCTGCAGTTCCAATTTTATTAGCGGCTTGGTGAAAGCGTCAGCTAAGTTTAATGTACTTTGTACAAAACTGAGTTGACCTCCTAGAGACGTTCTGTCATCTCGGTTTGCAGCGAAATCTGCATCTGAATAAACTCTAATTTGGAATTGTTTACAAGAAAGTTTTAAGCAAAAATCTTCCGTGTTGATAACATAACCTAAAAGTCTTAATAAACCATCCCAATGATGCATCCCTGGATTGGACTGAAATTGGCTGAATATATTAACAGCATAAGAGATGTCATGACGAGTTCTATTAGCCAAAAAGGATAGACAACCTAGTACACTTCTATAGGGGTATTTCAGCATTTCTCTTTCGTCCTCCGCTGTAGAGGGACAGGAAGTTTTAGAATAAATTGAACCTTTAGATATGTGTAGTGATGAAATTGGTATTTTAAATCGTTGGAAATGCTAACATACATCTTTAATGTATGAGCGTTGATGAATCAAGACACTACCATTTTCCTCTCCAAACTACGCCTAAAAGGGTACGAGTCTTGCCTAGTACTTTTATGTCAAGATGGTTTTTCAAATTATTAATAGTTTTATCGATTGTCCTTTGGTCTCTGCCAAATATAACCAAGTCATCAACATATAATATCAAAATTAAGTAATCTCCTAATAAACAAATGCAGTTACTCCACTTAAATTTACAAAAACCCATTTTTAACAAAACATTATGGATTTCATAGAACCATTGTCGACCACTTTGTCGTAATCCATATATAGCTCGATCTAAAGGACAGAGTTTTCTCTTTTGACTAGTTTCTTCAAAACCTGGAGGTTGTGTCATATAAATTCGTTCTTCCAAAGGGGTATAAAGGTAAGCTCCTGTTATATCACATTGAAGGTGGTACCAACCTTTACATGATACGAGTAACGCAAAGAAAAATCTTATTAAACTAAAGTTGACCACAGGGGAAAAAGTTTCATCATATGAGATACCCTTCTCCTGTTTATAACTCTGTGCTACTAGTTTAGATTTAAATCTTACAATTTTTCCTGTATCATCTTTTTTTACAATGAATACCCACCTACATCCAATAGGTGTAGTATTATCTGGTAAGTCTTCCAAATGCCACATCTCCCGGTTCTTCATGATACGGAGTTCTTCTTTCATAGCATTTAGCCACTCGTCCTTATATTCTGATTCAATTGCTTGCTTATAAGTCTTGGGTATAGGAATGCAATGTAGTCAGCTAGATATGCTAAGATTGTTGGTAGTCCCATTATCTATAGTATCTGTTAAAACTGCATCACGACTGCTCAAAACAAGACCTTCTGTCCGATTTGTTCCTTTAAAATCAAATAAATTAGGATTGAAAACAATATTTTTATTGCAGTATTTTGCAACATCATTCAGGGATCTTAACCTTGCCTTCTTCGTAATAATAGATATCTGTACGCAATCTATCTTTCCTCTGAATAGCTTTTCTTTCCCAGTTTACTAATCTAGGTTCTGATATAGGGCTAGGAATATCATCTATGGAGACTTCAGGATCACGGTCATCGCTTTCAGAATCACGAGGTACAATGTGGTATCCCATATCATCGGTGCCATCGTCACGTCCCACTTCATTCTCATTAGAGATAGTCGAAATCCTGTTACTAGGGCCCAGCACTGCTCCACTTAAAGTGTCCTTATACATAACTTTCTCATTAAAAGAAACATTAATAGTTTCAATTATTTTGTTGGTATCTGGCATCCAAATCCGGTATCCTTTTGTACAGAATGCGTAACCAACGAGGAAACCTTTTCGGGCTGTGATATCTAGCTTTTTTTATGTTGTCGGAGTACACCTATATATATGCTACAGTACCAAAAGGCTTTAAGTATTTGACTGAGGGTCTGAACCCTGAGAATAATTCGCAAAGCGTCTTGTTCAGCTTATTGTGGCACACTCTATTCCAAGTATATGTAAAATATAGCATGGCTTCAGGCCAAAAACACTTCGGAAGATTCCTGCAGAACTGCTCTAGCACCACTTGCAACAGTTTGGTTATATCTTTCACTAACACTGTTTTGTTCCGGGGTGAATATATTCATTAATTCATGAGTGATCCCTTTTTCTGCAAAATAATTTTGTATCTGTCTATTCACAAATTCTGTCCCATTATCTGATCTAAATGCCTTAACCTTTTTATTTAAAATATTTTCAACTCTGGTAATATAGGACTTAATTATACCAAAAACCTCAGATTTCTCAAGCATAGGAAATAATGAAACTTTATGTGAATAATCGTCAATTATGGTAATAAAATACCTTTCTCCCATTCTTCCTTTGACAGATTGAGGACCTTAATCATCAGCATATAACTGCTCTAATGGAGCCTTGGATCTCACTTCTCTCAAAGACTTAAATGAAACTCTTCGATATTTACTAATTTTCCATGGTTCGCAAAAGACTGCCTTATCACTTAAGAGTGGTAAGCCAATCATTCCCCCTTTCCTACTGGTATGTGAAATAGTGGACGTGCTGATATGTCCAAAACGTCTATGCCATAGTTCAAGAGCTTTGCTATTTTTTAAGTTAGTTGTAAATGAAACATTTTTGTCAGCTTTAACCATACAGGGTGAAACTTGGTAAATACCTTCTTTTAATATGGCCTTAAAAACTGTTTCCCCCGTTTTTCTGAGACTTTCACTGCACCGTTACCGCCATGATACACAAAACCCTGAATATCTAGTTTTGGACCTGAAATAAGATTTCTCCGTAAATTTGGAGAGTACATTACATCATTTAATGTATACTTTTGTAAACCAAACAATAATTTAACAGTTCCTTTTCCCTCTACAGGAAAGTCAACTTCGTCAATGGCAACTGATATTTTTTCATTGATTAAAGGTACAAAATTAATGAAGAGGTTTCTTTCTTTACAAAAGTGATGTGAAGCTGCTGTGTCAAAAACCCAATTCACTCTTTCTTTAGTTTGATTAAATAAACTTGTAATAGAAAAGTTTTACTTACATGGTGAATGTCCATCTTTATTTGTCGAAGTGGTGTTTCTAAATCCAATACCACGTTTATGCTTGTCCTTACACCGGGAGAAATGGGGTTGATTTTGATAAGTGGAATTTGAACTATATGACTGGTTCTTTTCTGCCACAAAGTCAGATCTGGGTTCTCTGTACGGACCTTTGAACTCTGAATTGAAATGCCTGTTTTGGCTCCTACATTCTGGACTGGAACATCTGGAATGGCTCCTGTATTTTTGTCTAAAACATCTGGATACTTTCAGTGATTGTACTTTAAGAGGACATGAATTTCTATAATATCCAGGTTGTTGACAACCAAAACAGAGAATTTGTTTCTTTTTATTTTATTTTATTATTTTTTTTTTTTTACAGATGTTACTGCACTAGCCTGTGTTAGAGGGTCTTTTTCTCGTAACTGAAGACGAACCTCTTCTGCCTTCAGGGTGTCTGTAATAGCTTTGTAGTTAAAGTTTTCATCCGGCCAACCAAGAATAACTTGCGCTATTCTGTCGAAATGCATCGGAAGAAATCTCAGAAGTTGAAAACTAGCATATTTTTCGTTAAAAGTAGGATCTATAGTTTTCAATCTGTTGTAGACTTTTAATAATCTTGTTGAAAACATGAGAATACTTTCTTCAAGTAACATTTTAGTATCACATAATTCTGAAAATATAGTCATGTGATTTGCTCTGGTATCTGGATAGAAGTATTTCACAATGCTTCCCAAGCAACTACTGGATCTTCTATTCCATCTATTATATGTCGATGATCTTCACCAATATTCAAATATATCAGAGATAAAGCAATGTTTTTGTTGAATTATTTAAAACTTTTGAGATACACAGTATCATTCAAATCTTTGAATGAACCAATATCAGTTTTTAATATCTGTGGAATGGGAGCTTTTTCAGTTCCTTTTACAACCTCCCACACATTTCTCTCCATCAGAATGAACTTTAAGTCCGAAGTCCATGTCTCATAGTTTTGATTGCTTAACTTATTAATTGCATAAGTAGCCATGGCAAAATCGATTTTTTTTTGAGAAAAAGATTAATTTATAAATTTTAATTTGATTATTATTTTTTTTAATTGAAAAATTTATGTCAATATAGCCACCTGTTTTTTAATCTAATACATTTTAAGATGGGTAAAAATTCGCTTAAAGTATTTTAACTGACTAATTATCCCAAGATAAATTTCAAGATATTTGATACGTAACCTGGGCCCATTACCTTTTTGTCAGTCTGTACTACTTTTTAAGTATCTGTGGGCAGATGTCTTTTTACCAATACCCACCATTAGGCTAATTGCCAAAATAATTACCACGATAAGCAGAGCTGCAAATATTAAATTTTAATGCAGTTAAATAAATGCTGGCTATTAGTTTAAATACCTATAAAGTATTTTGTTCTATTAATGGAACCTTGAATAAATAAGAAACTAATAACATGTTAATGGCTAGCTTAAAAGTAGTAAGTTTAATTTATTGATAGTAAACATAAAATAATTACATAACATAAATTAAGTTTGAAATTTGAGAATAGATAAAGATATTCCAATTAAATAATTCATTATCAAGTGTGTTAAATAAATGGTATAGGAATATGCCGGTAGTAAGAGACGTAGCAGAAAAAAATAAAATTGAAAATATCGCAAAAGTATTTTAAATGAATGATAAATATGGTGATACGAAAAATTAAATAGAACTGTACTAGACTGAAACTTAAAAGCACTGAATATATAAATTTAAGTTTGTACTAGGGTAACATTTATCCCTTCTAATTTTAAACAAAATTTTTAACATTTTAAAATTTCATATTTTTGAACAAATTAAGTAAAAAAATTTCTTATATATTAACCTAGTCGCCAAGTCACATATTCTTATTCTATGAAGTTTACAAATAAGCAAATATATATATTACAGAAAGAAAAAAATATTAATAATATAAAAACTTGCTAAAAAAAGTGGAAATCAGTATTATATACGTTGCTTATAAATTTCAATTGTTATATAGCCTTTAATTATTAAATATTATAACTAAATGCGTATAAATATAGAAAAGTAAAACGTAAATAGCTGTTCCTTCCTTGAAACACTTTCGATTATCACTCGCATTAGTTAAATCAACTGTAACAGTTCAGTAAATAAGTTCCCCAACTACGATTACACGGTAATCCGTCAATTTTGGGGGTTGAATTTAAAGCATTGCAGTGAAGCCAGTTGCCAATACCAAGGGGCTCGGGATAGCCGGAAAACGGACAGAATTTTTTCCCAGAGTTAACTCGTGATAGCCAGTTAAGAGGTTAAATAATCAACTGCAGACAAAACAATTGGACTGCATGTAAGATTTTGGGATAATAATAGAGTTAAAACACAGTATTACTCATCCGATTGTTTAGGTCATTCAACTGGAAATATTTTGTTTGAAAAAGTGAGTGAAGTGTTTAGAATTAAGTACAAATAGGTTATTGCAGTTGTCAATGGATGTCCCAAATGTAAACTGGTCTGTTTTTAATAAAATAACTGATTTTTTTAAAAAGTTATGTGTAGGCTGCAGCTTACGACATTTACAATATTTCATTCAAATATTGTAAATTTCGGAAGCTGCAGCCTACACATTCTACACAACACTTACACATTATTTAAAGACTTACCCGGTGGTATTTATGACTGATAGCCTTATCCCAGGGGCATAAAATTTCCTTTAAAATTTTGCAAACATCAATGGCTACAAAATAGAATTATTTTCAACAGATTGACTGAAATGTTACCCATCTTAAAACATATGTCATTTGTTCAAAACAAAATTTCCTATTCCTGATACCAAAACTTTTGATATTGTGCAGAAGTGTACAAAAGATATATTTTTTCTGCTAAATGCAATTTTTTTATATCTATTGCTCAGGAAGTAGAACTTTTTTTGACACTTTATCAAACTGATAAACCAATGTTTTCATTTATTGCTGGAGATTTTCAGGCATTGTTGAAAAGTTTTTAAAAGAATCTTTGCCATCTGAATCTATTGGAAATGTCTATAAACTAAAATTACTCATTATTTTATACAATTGTTAACATCAAGCTGTAATATTATTTAAAAAATATTGAGTGGCCACTAGATGGCAGTGCTTAATATGTCATGTTAAGAGAGATGTAAAAGTAATTGAGCAGAAAGAGATTGTGAGAAGGAGCTCACTATGAAGGAGCTAGCTAAAAAATGTCTGTAAATAATCCTATTTGTAAATAAATTTTTAAATATTAGTATAAACTTAAGAACTTCTTCCTTCCCCACCTAAGCTACTCACTCATTATCTGATAAATAAAATGGAATTGATAATACAATGTATAATCCAGTATTATATAGAATGTTGATTATTTAAATAAAATATTTTCTGTTATAGCTGTAAATTCATTGAAGGCTTTTGAAATATCATTAATAGTTTTAACTCAAATAAAAAATAGTCTAATTATTGTTTGCAATTAATTATTTTTATTATTTACAGAAATGCTTGAAAAAATATTGCATTTACATAATTATATGCAGATTTGGTTAAGAACAATTTTTAAGATAAAATAAAAAAATATTTAACGTGAATGTCGATACCTCCTGGAAAACTCCTTAAAACTCCTGGAATTTTGTTCTTGGAAATCTGTATGAACCCTGTTTAAAGTCTGACATAATGCAAAAGGAAAGTAATACTTTCTAATGATATGAGTTTAAAATTTTTTATGTATTCATAGGACGCTAATTCACCAACTGATCAACTGATGATAAACATTTGGACTTGAGTAAAGATTCTGTTGATAAAACAATAATAAATATTTGAGCTATATTACTCGACACAGAATGTACTATACTGATACAATTTCAATACTTAATCAAAAATTTTCATAGTCAGACAAGAGTGTAAGAGGTTTCCATGGTTGACTCATTTATCATCTGATGGACAATTTTTCATGGCGGCAACATGTGCAGGCAGACAAAAAGTCAAGTTTTAAAACAAAATTTTGAGAATATAATTATTTTTTGAATTTTTAACAATGAAATATAAATTTTCCTATCATAACAAGTATTTTTAAGATTATCTTTATTTAATTCCTACTATTAATCCACATTCTTCCAATATATGTATCTTGTTCAAATTTTCTATTGTTAATATACTTTTTTTTAAGCCACTCAAATTCAAATACATTTTTTCAATCTTATAATGGGTGACACTTGATGTTAATAGTTTTTTCAAATATTAATTCATCAAAAATTTAATTAATTTTAGTTTTATATGGCAGAAAAAATATTTTTTCTTTGTTAACCTAAGTAGAAATTTTTGTTGTTTATGTAAGTAGAAATTGATTTAAAACTTATTTATTACTTTAAATTTATTATAGTACATCATATTAAGTTTGAATATGTATATTGGTTAGAAAGGAAATGTTAATTATAGTGATGACTATAACCTACTGAACAAGATGTATATCTTTTCCCCTTTTATGATACTGTTAAGTTAAAGTTTATAAATTAATTAAATTCTAATTTAAACAACTAAAGTATGTATTAATTTTTGAATAAATTTGTATTATATCGAATGTTATATTTTTAATATTTGTCAGTATGAAGTTGCTAATATGATTGATATAATATTTTGATTTTATTATATTAAAAAAAAATAATTATACAGAATTTTGTAATAAAGTTTCATTTAATTCTAAAAAGGCTTAAAACTAAACATGTATCTGTGTCTTAAATATATATTTAATATTATATTAAGAATCTGCTTTTGAAAAAATATCAAAAAAATCAATGTTAAATATTTATGATATATTCTTTCAATTTTTTCAAAAATATTAATTTTATGGAAAAATTCTATTAAGAAATGCTTTTTAATGAAGTAATTTATTATTGTGAATCTCTTATTTCTATACATGTTTATGCTGCAAGTTATGTATAGGTAAAGTCAAACTTAACAAAGATATGTGGTTATTTTTAAAATGTTACTTTTTATTCTTTTGAAGTTTCTTACATGTATTAAAAAAAGGCATATTTATGCATTTTAAAATATTCAGTGCCATTTCATTACTTATAAAGTACTATATTATGATTTTTAAGTTATTATTTGCAAATTAAATTTTTAGAAAAATTAGTTTTTTTATAAAATAGATTTTTTATATACGATTTTTACATTTTTTACATGATTTATATTGATTTTATTTTTTCATTCTCTTATGTTGTAAATTTTAACTGAATTTAGAAATGTTTAATTAAATGTTGTAAAACTTCAATCAAATAACTTTTTAGTACACCTCCACTTGACACATTTGAAGATGGAAGTGAAAAGCAAGTTAATTCCTTGAAAAGATCATTTTCTTTATCTGAAAATGAATTTCCTGTTTTTATCAAAAATGGTTCAAAACTCTCTCCAAGTCAAAGTCCAGTAACCAGGTAATATTTTTCACTGATAGTAAATTTTTTTTAATTTAATGTATAGAAGTTAAATAGATAATTTGGAATAAATTTTAAAAGTTAGTGAAAGAACTATGTTTCAAATCCTTCACTCAATTTCAAAGAACTTAATTTTAGATGCTTTATAAAATTTATGCATCTTAGAATGTGCAAATACTTCCTAAATTAAAATTAATTTTTGATGTTGATCTTTATAACTATCATTTAAATAATTGCAGTAAATATTCATTGTAGTTTCTTGAAGTGTTTTCATTACAAACAGTGGAATCTTAAATATAAAATTTAAGAATATTTCTTTAGATTCCTTAATTGCTGTAAGTTCAATGACAAAGGTTCAAGTATAATTTAAGTTTCTAAAATATATCAATTGATTTTAATGTTTGATATTCTTAGCATTAAGGTAACTAAAGTATAGATTAAGTTAACTCCTTAGTTTTTTTTAATTGTCCTTATTTTTTTTACTTATGTTTGATTCAAACATAAGAAATTCTGTTTTATATTTTTAATTTTTGAATTAAAATTCTCTCTTGCTTTAAATCAATCAATTAAAACCTTGTATATTTTGAAATTCATATTTTTCATCTGTACTTTGCAATCAGTATAAAGGAATCAATTAAACCTCTCAGGGTATTACTTTCTTTAAGTAAACTCAAGTGTCATAATCCTGTGTTATAGCCAGTGATCTATCCTCTTTTTTTCTTCTCCAATTCTTTGCTTCCCTTGAATAGCTATTGCCGCTCTGTTGCTATTATCTTTTGTTAACATCAAGCTGTGATATTACTTAAAAAATGAGTTGCCACTAGATGGCAGTGCTTAATATGTCATGTTGAGAGAGATATACAAGTAATTGAGAGAGGAGATTGTGGGAAGGAGCTCACTATGAAGGAACTAGCAAATAGATGTCTGTAAATAATCCTATTTGTAAATAAATCTTTAAATATTTGTGAAATTATAAGAACTTCACCCTTCCCCACCTGAGCTACTTACTCGTCGTCTGACAAATAAAATGGAATCGATAACAAATCAGAAGTGGGATACAACTTGCGACGCTTTCAGAATTGGGGTAGGTGAATTTTAGTTGTTTCATTTCGAAATGTATATTAACGTATTAAGTAACGTATTCTAAAGTAGTAAACGAGGCTTAAGAATTATGTGTATAAGTATAAAGTTTTTCTTAATTTTGTTTTTAAAGAAACAATTATTTTTGTTTTGGGTGAAGTAAAAGTAATAATTTCGTTATTGATAAGTATTTTTATGTATTAAGTAAGTATTATAATTTGTAAAGTATGGCTTTTTGGGGGAAGGCTAAAAAGATTTAATACAATTAGTAACAGAATTAGGTCTATCCATGCCTGAAGATGCTAAAATAATTGATTTGAAACATATTATAACGGAACCAGAGACTTATGATGAAGAGTTTAGTAAGAGCTTATTAAGTAGGATTACTGAAGATCGAATTGCATCAGAAATAGCCGCCGAAACAGTGGCTGACCGTGAGCATGAACTTGAACGTTTGCGTATCGAAAATAGAGTTTAAAATGTAAATATTTCAGTTTTAAGTAACAACGATGAAAGTAGAAACGTACACACAAATTTTCGAAAGTTAATGCACGAATATAAAATCAAAGATGGGGATATAAATTTTATTTAGTTTTATTTGAACGGCAGGCAAGACAAATTGGGTTAAATGAAGAATATTGGGTGTCACAATTATTGGTACTTCTCCCATATGAAATTATGCAACTAATAGCTTGTGAAAACATAGGTAATGCAAATAATTATAAATATGTAAAATCCTTATTGCTTAAGAGATATAAGCTAAGTGCTGATAAGTGTAGATTTAAATTTTTAAATCGTGTTAAAATTACAGAAAGTACATGGAAGGATTATTCATTCGAATTACAAAACTATTTTGAGGAATGGATAACGGGACTCAAGATTTCAGAGTTTAATAGTTTGAAAAATTTAATTATTACCAAACAATTAAAGAAACAAGTAAATTCAACAATTGGAACATTTTGTAGATGAATGGCCTAAAATTAATCCTCCAGACCAGTTAGCAGATAGATTGGATACATTATCATAATTATCCAATTTATTAACAGTTTTAAATTAAGAAACTCATCGAATTATAATTCTCGTAATCATAAATTTCAGGTAGAAAAGAAATCATTTCTTTTTAGTGAAAATAAAAGTGTTAATCAAAAAAAGGTAGTTAGTTCGGATATTTGAAATGAAAAAGGGGAATTTAAATATTTTAATTGTAATGATTATAGTCATATAGATCGTGAATGTCTGGCACCGAAGACTTTTGCTTACTGTAAGAAATGTAAAAAATTAGATCATTCTCAGAGAATGTGTAAGTTTGAAACTGATCAAAAGTGCGAGGGAATAATTTATCTGTCAATCAAAACAATTTGGATTCAAGTGCATAGTTGGCGCCTATGAACTACTTGAATGATGCTTATATTTATGGAAATAAAGTGGTTGCATTGATTGATACAGGAAGCAACTGTTGCCTCTTAAAAGAAAGTATCGCAATAAAAATGAATCTGAATATGACTTTAAGCTTAACCCTATCTAATAAAGTTAAAAGTAATAATGAAAAAGTTAAAGTTATAACAATTAAAGAGAAGTCTCTTATTTTAATGAAAGATATTAATTTCGACAAATACTTAGAAAGTGATAAAAATTAGAAGTTTGTTTGACCTTGATTGAAGATGAGCAAATATTGATACAGCAGGCTGTTCCAGAAATACGAAAACTAATTGAAATATTCAGAAAAAAAGGTCAGGATAGAACAAAAGAAGAAAAACAGCTTATAAGAAATTACATGTTTAAGAGAAACTGATTATTTAGATGCATTAACGAAAATGGAAAAGAAAAATTTCTCTAATTTATTCCAAAGAATATGAGGAAAAGTACAGTAATTAAATTCCATGATCTTATGGGACATTTTTCTGTTGACAAAACTGTAAATAAAAGAATTATATTGGTTTCCTTATATGAAACGTTATGCACGAAGGCACATTTCGAAATGTTTTGAATGTTTAATGAACAAACTGCCGTCAAGAAAACAGCCTGGCTTATTAAATCGAATTAAAGCAGGCCGTAAACCTTCTGCAGTTACATATATGGATCGTTTAGGACCTTTTGTTAAGAGTTCTAAAGGTAATCAAGAACTTCTGGTCATGATAGATAATGTCACTAGATTTATCCAATTGACTCCAGTAAAGAGTACATCAACATCACATGTGCTAAAGGCTCTGAAAATGTTTGTAAATACTTATGGTCTACCTGAGAAAATAATAACAGATCGAGGAACTTGTTTCACTTCACATCAATTTCAACAATATTGTGCTGAAAATGATATACATCACACACTCAACTGTACGGAGCGACCATGTGCAAATGGAATGATTGAAAGAGTTAACAGAACAATATTGTCTACCATAACAACTGGCATGGAAGATCTCGGAAGATCAGAATCATAAAAATTGGGATGTTAAAATACATGAAGTTGAGAGAAACTTGAACAATTTTATAAACAAGTCAATGAACAAGACACCATTTGAATTGCACCATGGTTATTCTTCATGATTCAATGATGGAATTTTGAGAAAGTTAACTGATGAAAAAGCTCAGAGTTGGCAAGATCCATCTATAGTGCAGGAAGAATCTCGAAGACAAATAGAAGAAAGTCAACAAAAAATGAAGCAGTATTGTGATAAAAAGAGATGTAGAGCAATGATGTTTGAACGAGGAGAGATTGTCGTAATGAAAAGCGCCCGAAATCTTCAGGCCAATACGAAGATCCAATTTAAGTACCGAGGCCCTCTTATTGTTACAGAGGCATTGCTGAACAATGTCTACCATGTGACTCAGCTGGAAGAAAAAAGAAAGGCCACTTCTATGCAACAACAGCTCACATTAGTCAACTAAAACCATGGCTAAATGAACCAGACTCGGATGAAGATAGTGATATCGATAATGTTAATAGTGATAATGATGACTATTCTCTGAACAGCCTTAGATGCAATCCACATAGATCCACTGGCAAGGACTAAAGCTGAATGAGGGATCCTAAATGCTGAGATCTTTCCAATTTTATTTAAAGAAAAAGTTGCTATTAAAAGGCAATGAGCTTATCATAAACTATTAACTCTAAAAATAAATAACTTTAAAGATCATTTACTGTAAACTGCAGTATTCATCAAACAATATTAAATTTGTTAATTTATTCTGTGAATGATTTAATACTCCTAAGTTCGTTTATTTTGTAGTAAACCTTTGTTGTAAGTAGTTTTATTAGAATTATATCAAGAATTACTTGTGGTAAAATTGTATTATATATTATTATAGTTTTTTTTTGTAATCTAACATAATAATTTTTCTACTTTTTATGGAAGATGTGTATTATTAATAATTATAAATACAGTATTTGTTTGCGTGAATGAAAAATAATGATAGTTATGTAGTTAATAATTTTATTTAATCTGCTGTGTTTAATTTAATTGTTAATGTTAATATTATTAATTAATTGTTAATGTATTAATTAGTAATTGAGTATTATTACATCAATTGAGGACAATTGTAAGATCAGTGTGTCTGAATGTTAACATCAAGCTGTAATGTTACTTAAAAAAAATGAGTGGCCACTAGATGGCAGTGCTTAATATGTCATGTTGAGAGAGATGTGCAAGTAATTGAGAGAGAAGATTGTGTGAAGGAGCTAGCAAAAAGATGTCTATAAATAATCCTATTTGTAAATAAATCTTTAAATATTAGTAAAATTATAAGAACTTCTTCCTTCCCCACCTAAGCTACTCACTCGTCGTCTGGCAAATAGAATGGAATCGATAACACTTTGCTTGTGTACTAAACAACCCACATATTTGCTGTGGTTGGAGACTCGTGTCCCTGGAATGGAGGGTCCTGGTAATTGAGATCTCGGAGACCAACACATTACTTTGGCTTCTGCTTCAGATAAACGGGAGGTGTGTTGTGGTTCTCAACTCATCAATCAGTTTATGGATCAAGTAATTGGTACATCTACTGTATGGCTCATAATAAGTAGAAGCCATCTTAGGAATGTACTGTGAGGGTATAGACATGATTAACATTGGTGAAGTTATTCTGCACTCCTTGTTTGACTCAGTGGTGTGTGGTGACGTCAGGTCTCATATCTTTATATGTTTCATGTGGAAACTAAAAATTTTTAGTTTGTCTCGGGAGCAACAAATGCCCATGTTAAAGGCTATGTATTTTGTAGACAAAGTAATGGAGGAAATTTTGAATGTGTTTCCCAATTTCTTATTGAAAAGGGAAATTCAAGCTATTTAGAGAAAGTGAAGTCTATCAGAATGGTGAAATCTAATTATTTGTGCATTGAGACTACTTCCGATAAACAGTCACCATTACCTATATGAATGAAAAAAATTTGACCTAGATGTGACAGTTTCACCTCCAGATCACATATTTTTCATTTTTGATTTATTGGGAGGATCATCCCTTAGCAATCTCTTTGTGTTTTTAAAAGCAATAGGTTTTATGCATTATATGTGATTTTAGAAATAAATTTTTTTTTTAATTTCAAGTTTTCAATTTTTATACACATGTATATTTGTGTGTGTGTATACAGATTTTGTCTATTTACTTATCATTTAAACTGTTCGCTTTATTTTGACATTTTGTAATAGTTTTAACTTTTAAGAAAAGAGGATAGCTTCAATCTTAGGACTAGCACATTTTTGTTCTTGGAACTTGTTCTTATTTGTAACTTTGGGCATTAAAACCAACCAACCAAATAAATTAATAAAATGTAATCAAATATTGCTTGTTTACAAATTTATGAAATTAAATCTAATCAAATTTTCATGTTAAATTAATTTTTATTATTATAATTAAGCTAATTTTTTAATACAGTTAAATTTGATATTCTTGTGGTATGTTGAGGATATATTAATTAAATAGGAGTTATTTGACTCCTCATACTGAGATTGGAGGTTGTGTGGGGTGACTGATTCACCACTATCAGTTTTAGTTAAAAATTAAACAAAAATTATTTCACTGTAAAGAATAATTACAATTTTTAATTTAGAAGCTATAATTATTTTTTTTAAGAAAATGTTTTTAATGTTTAAAAAGCTGAGACATTTATAAATTAAAAAGAGCAGAATGATGTGCATCTATTAAAAATTCTGAATCAACTTAAACTTCTGGCAAACATATAAACAGAATGATTTTTTCAAATCAAATTATTGCCTTTTTTACAAGGAATTAGTTTTATTATACCTAGATCTTTTTCCAGGTATATATTTATATTTTACCTGGACAATGACCATTGTCTGGTTTTGGACTTGGTTAGACAATGAATTTCTTCTGGTTCACTTGACTTGACTTAACTAAATTTTAGCAGAAGTTTTTAGAAAGCTTTTACGTAGTTCTTGTCTTCATATGTGGCTCTGTAAGGGATAATGCTTAGTGTTTGAGAAATTTTCTTTCACTTACATATTGATTTGGAGGATTTCTTTGCTGACATTAGAATAACTTTGGTATTTATTTCTTTAACATCCAATTTGAAATTAACAACCATTGACCATCAATTGGTTTTTTTTAATTTTAAAATATGATAGACATTTCATTTACAGTATCTACAAAACTTCTAGTGTTGCATTATTAAACTGAATAATTTCCAATTTTTCTTATTAGTTTCTTCAATGACCAAATTTTGAGTTATTTGTTATATTTAGTTTTTCTTTATTTCAAAATATTTGAATTTTGTAATAAATGTTTCTTTTTAAATCAGATTGTAACAGATCATCATTAATCAGATTATCTGTTATCATAATGGAAGGTAAGTTTCACTTACCTTCTTACATACAAGGATCCCCATGATCTTTTAATAAGTCTACTAATAATCAACAAATAATTTCTATTTTCTATAAACATTGGGAATCTTGCTGTTAGATTTAACACATTTAATAGAAATTAACTTTACAACAAACACATAATTACTTAACATAAAAGCACGCTGCTTTAAAAAAACGAAACAAAGGAAATGTCTGATATTCATTCACATAACATTTTTCCCTGCATGTGACTCAGTATCAGCTAAAGTTTCTTTTGCAGTGGTGCTACAGTTGCGCAACTGATGAGAGTTTATGTCAATTGTGTTCAAATTAACATCTATCATCAGAACTGCATATTTCTTCATCTCTGGGTTGATCAATATCTTTTGTAAAAGATTCAACTTCATGTAATCAAGTTCTCCAATGTTCAATCTCATTTTCATATTATATTAATTTGCATTTGTCATTATTCTTTAGAAATAAAATGGCGAACTAATGTAAAAAACACTTTGGAACATAAAATTGATCTGCTTAGAAAAAATTTTTTGAAGCAATACTGGTTTCATGGTGCACGGGGCCACTGATTTTCTATTTGAAATTTCAAGAAATGAGTGTTTCAAGCGAGAAGAAAGAAAGGCAAGTGAAAAATAACGATATGTGTTCCAAAGAGAATATCAGACAGGAGAATACTGAAAGGATCATTGATTACTGATAAATAATTTTAAGGATGCTTGTTTACCAATTTTTTCATGCTTGTGAATTTTTGAACCATTGGGTGACTCTGTGCCCCACACAACCTCCAGTGGATTAATACAGTATATTTAATATACACGATAAATTCAGAACTTTGCTACACTTAAGCAGCTTTAAAAAACAGTGCGTCTCTGAAAGATATTGTTCTTGCAAAGTTTGAAATGAATTGGAATAAAAAAAGATCAGTCTCTATACTATGAGTCTAATACATCAAAAGTATGATGGAATTAAATATAAATACTTAAAAAAAAATTATAATTTTAAAGTACAAAATATATTTATTTGCATTAAGGAGTTCAAAAGCTCTATGATATAAAAAAGGGTAATTTTACAAAATGATTGTTTTATTGCTATTTGGCTAAATTACTTATGATATAAAGTGGTTATTTTTGTGGATTTATGCTACATCATTTATTACATTTTTTTTAAAATAATCATTATATGCTTGTGTTAGAAAGTTTTCTTGCAGGTTTTTTTTTTTTGTTACAGTGGAGGGAGAAAAATATTTAAATATTTTCAATTCCCTTTTTATTTCACACATAATTGAAATGTTGTAGATCAAATATTTCAGAAGTTTATAAATATTTACATATGATGCAAAAATTTTTCAAAGTTTCTGTTCTTCACTTTTTTTTTACTTGTTATGAAGATTTAGTTTGTGCTTGTGTGTGTTGACCTAGACATCTTAGTGGAAAATATAGGACAAGTCTTGGTCATGCACAGGAAAGAAATTTTAATTCAATGTTGAATTTTCTAATTATCTTGGCAGGTTGCAAATAAATTCTTTGTGGATCTCACATAGCTTGTGAGCTACTATTTGTACTGTGGTAACCAATATTTGAATTTTTTACAAAGGATATACAAAGTTTGAATTTTTTGCTGTAATTTCTCTAATCCCATAGAGGTACAGCATTTTAAAGATTTATAACATTACTAAAAAAGTTTTTTTCAAAATTTAAAAAATATTGATAGATAAATGTATTATATGTTAGATATTAAAGACTTTTCTCTTAAATTTAAATTGTATATCAAAACATATTCCATTCTATCTTAAATTGGTAAATTAAACAGTTTTCTAGATTTATGGAATTTGATGAATTCTTGGTTGTAAACAAGTTGGTGCCTTTTCAAAATTTTGAAAAATAAATGCATAAACATATCATCAAAGTTAATATATATGTATATATGTGTGTGTGTGTGAGTGTGTTTATATATAAATATATATATATATATATATATATATATATATATATATATATATATATATATATATATATATATATATATTCTTAAAAATAAGTTTCTGAAAGTTTGAGTGGAATGAATTTTTAGATTGAGTTTACATCAGAATCCTTCACAGTAACAGATTTTAGTTTGCTTCCATAAGCAATTGTAAATAATGGAGTTCTTCATATATGCATATATTTTTTTTAAAGCTGAATATGTATTGCTTAAAGCCCCTGAAAAGAGTGGCCATGGAGTTGTGGCTTATTCACTTTCACTACTTCCAAGCTGAGCTAGTGGTTGAATGGTTAGCGCTCTTGCCTTCGGTTCTACAGTTTGTGTGTTCGAATCCCACTTTAAATATGAATGTTTGTAGTGGTTTGGAATCCTTTTAATGCAGTAGAACCCAGTTTAAATTAGCCCTTGTGTATAAAAAATGACTGTTGTGCAAAAGCAAACCAATTCACTGCTTCTAACATCTGACTATGCATCTAGCCAATATATATATTGAATGAAAAAATGCAACTGAAGATTTACTTTTTTTAGCAAAATAATGATTTTGTGCTGCTAAAATATTATAAAAAATAATTGCTAAAATAATAATTTAATTATCAATTGTAGTTAATATATTTTTATAGTTAGTAGTAATTATTTTTTTGGAGATTCTAAAAATTAATTTTTCTTGTAATCTTTGGCTGTCATATGCAATCATTAAAGTATTCTATGTAGTTTCGTCAAATATACAACTATAGATAATCTTTTAATTACTTTACTTAGACTGAAAAATTAAATTATTAAAATTAACATTTTTAACCTTCTCTAAATCTTAAATAATCTTAACTTTTTTTCTCTAGTTTATTGCAATTCTTTTACGGATTTTACTCCATTGATCTTGGAAGCTCATTGTTTATTCATGAAATTGGAAAAGCACGTGATTTACATGTGGCTTTGATGGTCAGACTAGCATTTTCAAAAGCAAATTTTAGACAGTGGTAGGATGAAAGAAAAAAATTTTCTTACATAATATTCACTTTAAAATATTAAAGACATTTAATGTAAACATTAGAGTAATCCACCATATAGAATATATGATATGCCTAGCTTTTTAGAGAAAATTTATTATTTTGTTTCAATTGAGTTTATCTACATGTATAAAAAAATTAATTAATAGATAAATATACTTTAAAATTATTATAAAATACATATCAAACAAAAATATTTATAAAAATTCATAATTATATTTTAAGAATAATTAACTTTAAAATTTATGTATTTTTATTCAATGTTTCAGTTTTGTTTTTGTAAAATGTTTAGGATTTTCCTATATGTCAGAAAAAATAATTTAAAATTTTTCTGTACAAAACTTTTTTTTTACAAAACATAACTAAATGAATACTAATTTGTTTTTAAATTTTAAAAATAGTTATAAAATTTATAGCAAATTTTCCAATTCATTTAAAATTTTATTTATTATCTGTAAAAATATTTACAAAAATTAATAAAGATAACTTTTTAACCCTTTGATGCACACAATATTTTTTTTTTAATTTTAAACCAAAGAACTCTAAAAATTTAATGTTATGATCTCACAGACAAGTAATATATGAATTAAAAAAATCTACATCCACCCATTTATCTGTGGGTGGTGGTCGCAAGGCGCAGCCAGCGCGCGTCTAGAACCTTGAAACTTACTGAGTTAGTAGTGGGAAAAACTTACCTTGTTTCGTGCGCGCTTTCAATAAATGACGATTATTGCAAACTTCTTAGATAATTTGTATTTAAAATGCAGTATATTATTTTTTTTACAATATTATACAAAGTAAAGAGTTGGAAAAATTAAACATTTATATAATTTTGTTGCTATAACACGATTTTTTCACTTTCTATCTCCTATTTCAATTTATTTGAGTTACTCGGGAAGGACCAGGTTAATTTATATCAATATTGTCTTCATCTTCTGATCCTTCATCACTTTCCACCTGAAGATTATCATTAGCAGTGAATGGCACATTTTCTTCTTTGTCACTATCATCAACCAAGATTTCTGATTCTGGATCTGAAGGAAGTTCTTTAAATAAAGCCAATGCCTCAGCTATCTCTAGCCCTTTGCGAGGCATTTTTAATTTGAACAGTAGAAAAAAATATTTACTCACAGTTAAAATATATTGCTATTAATTATTTTAAGTTTAAATAAAACTTTTAAGTAAATACTATTTTCGATAAATATATGTATATATTTACATTAAGTTTAAAACACACAAAATAACTACTAAATAAAAATTTCCGTACTAGCCTGGGAGCAAATGCAACATTCAACACAAAGAAAAATCTGAAACTGAAAAGTCTAAAACAGAAATAGCGAAAGCACGTGTTCGCTGGAGATAAAATGTCCACATGTTGTTTTAAAGTAAAATGACTGGATGATTCGAATCCCCCTCCCCCACACTCCTTAACACTAATTCCCAGTCATAATAAATACTCCATCCTTTGAAAGCCAGTGAGCGCCGGTCATGTTTATATAGTCTGCTCTTCACGTAAGTCATGTGCTTTAGCTGCATGCTTGTTTCGCGGTGCAACCACCAGGAATTTCCCTCAAAAAATGAAAGTTTTTTACGTATCTAGTTCAAATTACTGCTGCATTTATATTGTTTATGACAGACATGATGATATAGGAAGAAAAAATTTCTAATATTTATCATTATTTATATTAAATAAGTAGGTTATTTTGTGTTGTTAAAATTGAGCATTAAATAACACCATATTAGGAGTCTGACCAGAAATGTATTGGTGCTGCCATCTGTTAGTGTTATTTAAAAGTAAAAGACATGAAATCTATAAAATTTAAGTGAAAAATCGTGAAAAGGAATTGAGAAAAAAATCGAAAATTGGTGGTTTCATGGCGCGACAACCACGCGTTAAGGGTTAAATTGATTTCAATATTAGAAATCTATAATAGAAAAATTTCTAAATTTTTTGACAAATTTTCTATATTGGTTATTGCCAAATTATTTACTGTTCTCTAATTTCTAAAGTAGAATTTCTCATTTCTTTTAGTTCTGTGACTTCTAATTTTACACCAGTCCAAGCAAGAAGAAGCTTACCATCTAAAAGAAATTCATTCTATGTACAGTCTCCCACAAAATCACCTGCATCTTATCCAGCATTAACAGATGTTAGTAGAAGGAGTTTTCCCTTTAGAAAATCTCCTCATACACCACTATCTCGTTCTTATCATCAACGTTGTGTCACTGATCAAACTCCTTTTAGCCCATTAACTTCAAACAGAAAATACAAACGACTTAGAACTGCTTTACCCTATTATAACTCTTTTGATTTAATAACATTGAAGTCAGAGGCTGGTTTTATTGACACACATTGTCATTTGGATTTTTTATTTCAAAGACAAGGTTATGCAGGTTCTTATCAAGAATACAAGAAGAAACATAAAGATACCTTTCCAGAATGTTATCAAGGATGTTTAGCTATATTTTGCAATCCATATACATTTAGCAAGGTATATATACATATATTAAATTATAT
Source organism: Latrodectus hesperus (assembly GCA_037975125.1). Classification (NCBI taxonomy): domain Eukaryota; kingdom Metazoa; phylum Arthropoda; class Arachnida; order Araneae; family Theridiidae; genus Latrodectus; species Latrodectus hesperus. The sequence goes on from CM075862.1 coordinate 36,251,406, forward strand.
TTGAATGTAATTTTGAAAATAATATTTTAATCTTAAATTGATGATTTTAATCACACATAAAAATATGGTTTTCCATGCAATAATTTTAATGAAACTAATAAATGAATAAATTCAACTTGTTTATTGAATTCTTTATAATTTTTATGTATAAACTTTAAAAATAGTTGAATAATGGTAACAAATTTCAATTTTTAATTTTATAATTAAGGAGAATACAACAGAAAACACTCAAAAACAAATGTTCAACTGACTTTTTGTAATTTAATGTTATATTTTCTCATATCTTTGCTAAAATACTGCTTGCATAACTTTCTTTTGGTTGAATTTTATATCCTGATTTTGAATATATATCATTTGGTTATCAGGGTTGTCTATAATACTGCAATGGAATATATGCTATTATTATTTTTGTTTTCCTTGTTGGCTTATTTTTGATTTTTAAAGTTCTTAAAAGTTATGATTTAAATTTATATATCTAGAGCAATTTGGATTTTTACTGTTTTAAGAAAAATGTGCTTTAAAAAGTTATCGAAAAATGCTGCATAGACAGATTAATTTCATTATTTAAAAGAAAGCAACCTTGTAATACACTACTTAATAGTAATTTATGCTGAAATAAAAGAAAAGCTAAGAACTCTTAAGTGTTTCACAAAGTAATTTCTTCTTTAATTTTTTTTAAATATAGTTATTTTGATTTTAATCTGTTTGAGTGTTCTATGTTTCAGTCACTTATATCTTGTTTGGAAAACAGGATATTTGCGATTTGCTATACATAAATGTATTCTTTTTGATAATTACATGGAACACATTACAAACATGATGTAGAACAATCATATTTTATTTACAATTAATCTTTCATGTTGCCAAAAGCTTTTCTAAAAGAAACTTTAAATCTTAAGTCTAATCTTGGGAAGTTTGTAAAGTTTTCTCCATACCTGTTATTTATCTGATTGAATTTCCTCCTTATTTATGATTTTAAGTTACGAAATGTTGCTGCTTTTATTTGCATTAATTTGATGTGAATGACTTTTCATTTGAAACATACTTCATATATTAAGGTAATTATCTGTATAAAACATTAGAAATTAATGTTTTATTCATTAAATTACCTTAATGTGCTAAGTAAACAATACATCTACAGTATGTAAATATTTTCCTTCTCTAATATTTGTATCTGTCAAATTGAATTAAATACAGTTTTTGTGACATAGTTTATTGTTTTCATCTCATTCAATACATTTAATGTCATTTAATTCTGTTTAATATATTTATACCTTTATATTTTAAGTTGCCATACAGCTACCATTATATATGTATATTCCATATGTTTATTTAAAATATGATTTAAATTTTATAAATGATGCTAAATGCATTTAAATTTTAGCATGGCATTATAAAAATCAAATGCTTTCCAAAAAATATGAAATATATTGACAGTTAATTGTAGAGCTTTTCACTTCTGAAATAAGGTGTATTGAGTTACAAAATTATTTCATTTTATGTTTATCATTTTCTCTTTGTTGTCTGGATATGTTATGACTGCTTCACATTTAAATGAGTGCTCTGTACTATCTGTTTTTTCTTGTCATGTTGCAAGATATTGGAGAGCCCGTTGTCTAATGAGCTAGCGGCCAAATGACAAGCATTTGTAAATAATGTTTATCATGTTAAAGTAACTTTTTTTATGAAAGTGATTTAAAGAACATTCCTCATAATATATTTCAGATATAGTAATTTGTGTATAAGATTCAAAATGTCTTTTAAATTTTTAAATTTCTGCAGTTATTGCTTTACATTCACATTAAATATGAACATAAAGAGTACAAGACTATGTAAGAATACCAATCAGTTACTTATAGAGTAACATAAGTAAAATAGATTAAAGTGGTACTTTGTAAGTCATTTGTTTTTTGTTAATTAAAAACTGAACATGCTTTGTTAATGATAATGAACTTGAATGTTAATAGATTCTTTATTAAAAGAAAAAATATTTATTTGAAGTATAAATGATTATATATTTATCTAATCATTTTTAACTTTATCAAAAACTGTGATAAAGTTAAAAGTGATTAGATAAGTAATATTTTAAATATTTTTTGGTGTAAATTAAAATTAAGTTAAAACTTTTTTTTTAGAATTATTTATGGGAAAAATACATTGAAGAAGAAAACGTATGGGCTTCATTTGGTTGTCACCCACATAATGCTAAAGACTATAATGATGAAATAGAAAAATCACTCAAAACTGCTCTTGAACATCCTAAAGTGCGAGCCTTGGGTGAAATTGGCTTAGATTATTCAAATCGGTATGTATCATAGCAACAAGTGTGTCTGAAATACCTTTACATTTCAAAACCTCATTTATTTTAGAAAGAATTAGACTAATCAATTTGAAAAAAGTCATTTATTGAAATATTTCTATAAATTATGATAATGTAAATGCTTTTATAGTACTTAAGTTATGGTTTTCTAAAATAGAATCATTTAAACCAGTCAAAAACTTGCTACTCTAATTTTAAAAGTAACATTAATGCTAAAACAACTATCAAATTAATGTAAATTTCATTTTAAAATTATGTATTATTTTATTTGATTATTTTTAATCTCACACTGTTATTTCTTACTAATGATAATTTTTCATTCAAGTTTCAAATTATATATATGACTTCATCTAATTTAAAAAATATGATTTTTCCATAGCAATAATTGCTTAAGAGAACAACAACATAAAGTTTTCAAGCGTCAATTGAAGATTGCCATTGTGAAAAAGTTACCCATAGTAATACATTGTAGAGATGCTCATGAAGATGGAATGGCAATCATGAAAGAAGTAAATATATTAAAATTATGAATTATACTGCCAACAGATATTCCTTAGGATCAAAATAATTGGGCTATGATTTTTATATCTTATTAAAGAAAATAGTGATGCTTGTAAAAACTGAATTTCTTTATCGGTGTGCGGAAATCAACTTTCGTAATTCATTTATCAAAAACTCTATTAAGAAAATTGTTTGTATAATAGTGTTTAATAAACCATTGCTTACAAAGTGTACTGCACTCAAAATCAGTATCTAATTTCAATATAAGTTTTTAATGGATGTATCAATATTTAATAGATCTTGACTGAAACCATCCAAACTATTTAAATTTATAAAATGGTCATGAATTGAAAAAAACATAAACAGAACTTCTGTGCACTATAAATTTAATAAAAAAAAGTCAATGTAATTAAAAATTTAAAAAAATATTATTTGTGCATTGTAAAAAACATTAATTTTAGATTCAAAAACAAAACCTTTTTAATAAACATTTACATTAAATTGTTATAAAAATATGGTTTTGGTTTTACTAATGGTAGAAAATAGTGTAAATATTGGTAATTAAAATATTGCAGTCGTAATCTGGAATATAAAATATAACGGTTTAAAATTTTAATAGTTTTAAGTCATTAAAAATAATTGTTTTGAGGTAATTATTTAGTATGCATAATAAATATTTAAAAAGCACCTAAAATATATTATTTTACAATTACTTTAATTTGAATGAAAAGTTTATGTATTTTATATTAAATGAAAATGTTGATAATATTTTTTATTGGTTTAATTTTCTGATATTTCTTTATTTCTTATTAATAATCTGTTGACAAATATAATTTCTATCTATTACTTTCAATATGATTATACATATTATCAGCATTAGGGGTTGTAATTATTAAAAATGTAATGAAGAAAATGAAATATCTGTGACAATAGCAAAAATTATTAGTTTTTACACCTAAAATGTTTGTCACCAAAAACGCACATTGAACAATGAAATAAATATATGGTTTTTAATATAGATTTTTGGGTTAAAAGCATTTAATTTTTCAGTTTCTGAGTGTTATTATTCCATTTTATTTGATATTCCAGTTTTCTGTTTACATTTTTTGCAGGCATTACCTGCTTTTTCAAAAATATAATCATTGTATTCCTTCATATATTGCTGATAAAATTGCTACTTGATTGAAAGAAAATTTCTATTCCGCATATTTCCATGTTCTTTATACATTTCTTAAATGCATGTAAGTTGATACAATTTTCCATGAGGAAGACATAACTATGTTCTTGTATGTTCGACCATACAATGTATGCATTTTAGTTTAATTGTAAAGTCTTATAGCTAAACTATGTATGAATTTAAAGAAAAAAGTGGTACAAGGTTGATTTAAGGGGATTCAGTTTTTTATTTTTATTTTTTAAATTCAAAAATATATTTTCATCCACTTTTAATGTAGTTTGATTAAAGAAGTTAAGGAAGAGTTTTAGAAAAAAGATATAATAATCTTACTATCTAGAGAGATTTTAAAGATAATTTAAAAGAAACATATTTTATTTAAATGTGTAAATATCCTCAAGTATTGGAAGTAATCAGTTGCTCATGACTTTGAATTATTGATATTTTATTTAAAATATTTTATGTAAACAGTTTAACATTATTATTGAAATATTTGTATTTGTTTTAGCATATATTCTCAAAATGTAGCACAATTGCTTTATTTCTAAACAAAAGTTTTGCTGTAACTATATGCATATTAATTGAAGAAATTGTAGTTTTAAGATTTTAAATGTTAATACATAAGAGAAGCAAAAAATATTTAAGTAAAAATTTAATCATCAACCTGATTTTTCTTTTTAATGTAGTTAACTCATCAAAGTATAAATTAAAATGTTAATTTATAGGTTTACATTTAATTTGGAACATCTTTTTTATATCTTTTGTCTCATCTTGTTACTTTTTACATTGCTAAATAATTTTTAACAAGACTAAAATGAATGAAAACCATGAAAGAAGTTTAGCGGAAATGATATTTAAATGTTAAAGAGCTTTTAAAAAATGACATGGAAGGCAGAAGATAAGCTTTAAAGGGGGGGATTACCCAAAAAAATTCTTATGACAATATTTTATTAATGCACTTACTATATTTTCTAAATAGTTGCTACTTACAAAATTCAATGAATTTAGCTCAGTACTTAAAGAAACGGTATTTATCATTAATGTAGATTCTTATGCATTAAAATTAAGGCAATGCTTTAAAAAAAATTTCGATATTTTTATTTAAATTTTTTACTTGAAGATGTTTGCAAAATATTCTTAAAAGTCAGTGTATAAAATAAACTATTCATATTTTAATTGAGTGATTATGTTTAGAAAGTTTTTTAATTTTTATATTCTGTAAGGTTTTTCTAGAAATGAAAGAAAGCTGGGAAAATAATTATAATATATTTTATTTTTCTCAATTTTCAATAGTTTTATGAAATATTTATTTCAATTATTTCATATAACTAAAAGTTTTTAAAACATGTTATGTGCAAGTAATTAAAATATAGGGAAAAGAAGTTCATACAAAAGGGAAAGTTCTGAATCCATAATGTATAACTAATAATCCTTAAGAGAAAACTATTTTAAAAATTCTTCATTGTTGACTTTGAAATTCATTTTTGACTTTAAAAAATTGAATGTAGATTTAAATATAAAATCTCAATATGTTAAACTTTGAAAATTCTCTGAATTATATAAATGTTGGTTATTATTATTCCGATCATTCTTCCATACATTTTTTTAATGGATTTAGTATATATGTATGTATATATTTTTATTTCCATTCTAATGTCATTTGAAATTGCCTTAAAACTGAAGTTGAAAGATTTATATTTTTTATAAAATTTATTCTTCTATTTATACTATTTTTTAAATTTCTGCCTATCTCACCAAATGATGTTTTACATTTCAAGAAATTCATAATATAGTAATTGATATTTAATTTTGAATTAATCTAGACTTTGGTTGAGCTTGTCAAATTAGTGATTTTGTTTACTATTTTCTTAATGCAAGATTAATCTGCAAGAAAAAATATTTTTTGTTATTAATGAATTTGTATATTATGTTTCATAGATTGTTCCTAAGGATTACTTCATTCATTTGCATTGCTTTACTGACAGTTGGGAACTAGCTAGTAAATGGTTAAATCAGTTTCCTAATCTTTATATTGGATTAACAAATGTTGTGACATTTCCTTCTGCTAGTGATGTTCATGAAGTTGCAAAGAACATTCCTTTAGATCGCCTACTGCTTGAAACAGATGCTCCTTATTTCATTCCTAAACTCGTAAGTCTATAATATACTTTAATTTTTGTTTTATTTATATTAGCTTTTGCAATCTATATTTTTTTATTACTATTTAAATTTTTATAAATTTTTACCTTTTTAGTTACAAATTTTTTTGGTATTTCCGATATGCTATTGCTCATCATTAATTATAATTTTTAAGTATTACTCATGCATGACTTGTTTCATTTGAATTTTTGTCTCATTAAATATTGACTAACAAACACTCTTTTCAATTATTTTCATACAAATTTTATTTTTGGTGCAGATATTTTTTTACACTTATGCATTTTAAGCATTTAAATCATAGAATTTAGATAAATAGTAAAAAATATTTACTTTTAAATAATATAAATTTTCTAAAAAGCAATACTTTCCAAAAAAGAATATTTCCATTACCATAGTCCATTGTGTATAAAATATAATAATCAATATGTTCTATATTAGTAGGAGTATACAGTGAGTTTTGATTTCTGCTCAAAAGAAAAAGAAGGGAAAAAAAAAAGACTTTCCTTAAAGCACAAATAAAACAAGCCATGATTTAAAAAATTGTCCTAATATTATTAAATTTTTAAAAAATATCTTTATTTTTTAAAATTAAATCTGAAATTATTGAATTTTTTAAAATCAAGATTTTTGATTCACTTAATTTTATTAAAAATTCATAAATTTATTTTACACTAGTAAATATTTAAGACCTGGTATTTTTCTTGAAATATAATGTATGTGATAATGAAAAGAAACCACTCACTCCCATTTCAAATTCTTAAAATAGAAAACAGGATTTAAATATAAATGTCATTCTATAGTTTCATGTGTGTGATATAAAATTTAGCAACTCATGGTATTTGTGAAATAATGTTGTTGTTGTTGTTGCTGATCCCTGTTGTCTAGCAGCGCTAGACCAAGTCTATGATATTGTACACTCTCAGGAAATCAATGACCAATAATGGTCGCTCCAGAAGATCTTCTTTATCGAGTCCCAAGCACTGAAGGATATGATCCGGAGTGGCTTGGCTTTGAAACACTTAGAGCAAATTGGAAATTTCTTTTCTTTGTTGTTAAATGCCAATGATCTTAGGTGGCCACCTCGAAAACGAGTTATTGTAGTTTGTTCCAGTCTGCTGCACCGGAGGGATAGAGATCCGCCGGGACGATTACCCTGGTACCAATGATGCACGGGGGGAATGGCAAATGCAGACCGAACAAGGCCTTTCTGTCTAGAGTAGTTTTTCATCCTTTAAGGAATTTGATAGTATAGGGAATTTTCTGTTGGTTCTCTACTAAAGCAAAATATTTCAATGAATTTTAGGATGCTTCTTTATTTCAGAATCTTTTTTCTGAGGTATACCCTTTAGTATTTTGTTTTTGATGTAACAACTACACAAAATAAAGAAATAGTTAAAAAAAATTTTTTTAATTATGTATTCTGAAATTTTAATATATTTTGTAATATTGAATAAATTTCATTTATAATGATTTCATATTTTCAGCCTTTTTATTGTGAAATATTCTAAGTTGCATTTTAAATTTATTGAAATCTTTGGTTCCTCACAAGTTTTATAAATCTTAATGTACTATGATGACTGAATTATATAAAGCCCAAAGAAATTGCTTCATTGGAAATAGTTGTGAGCCCCTGTATTAGAGTGTACAATATTGCAGTATCCACAAGTTTTCTTAAAGACAATTTTTAAAATGATAAACTTTTTATATCTATATATTTTCTATTTAACATTTCAATCAATCATTTTTACCATTAAATATCTTGAGTTATATTTTAAGATTTTTTTTTTTTGCAAGACATATCTGAAAGTTCTTATAATAATTAAGTTATTATCATTCACTCTTTTTTCAAATATTTATATCTACCAAAATAAAGTCTTGTAATGTGTGCTGGGAAACAAAAGAATGGCAAAATAAATCCAATTATGGAGTAAAAGAAAAAAATGAAAATTTAGTTTCAGAAAGGTGATGGTTAACTGAAATTATTGCTTTGTAGTAGTTTATGGGGTTAAAATTGCTTATGTATATTTTTAACTAAGGCCTTTCAAATGTGATGTTGATATTATTTTTAAATGAAATGGCTATAATATGAAATTTGGCAATATTGTTTTAAATGTGTTTAGCTGAATGAAAAATGCATGAAATTGAAATTATCTGCTTATTATTGCTATTTCTTTCTTATTGTATTCATTTTATTGCTTGATAATTTTAGCTTGACTTATTTATTTTATATATTAATCAGGGCTGGAAATTTTATCCTATTAATAGACTAATTTTTGTTATGTTTTTTGCTAGTAAAATTTTAAGTTTCTTGTGGTAATTATTTAATTTTATCAGTTGTAATGTTTTTTTTTAATTATTAGCTGTTAAGAAATCATCCTGGAACACGATATTCTCATCCAGGCATGGCCATTCATGTTGCAGCTCAAGTAGCTGCTTTGAAAGGAGATGTTCCCTTGGAGTCAGTATTGCAAAAAGCACGGCAAAATACAAAAACAGTGTATAATATATAAATTATTTATCGGGTTACTATCATTTGCATTTCCAGAATTTCATGCTTAACCTCATCTATTGATTATTTTAATGATAGTGAATAAAAGAGATATTCTATTCAGAAGTTGTATCTACAGAACAAATTATTTGAACTTGCCTAAGTAGTTGATTTGTTGAAAAATAAATTTTTATTTATGTTCTTTAAGTGTTCTTTTAATTTCTTACACTAAATATAAAAAAGCCATGTTATCCTTTTTTATAATAATTTGCATTTTAATATAATTCCTAATTTTGTATTTATCTTGACTTTTAAAATTCAGTAATGAAAGTATGAATTTAGTACTGACAAGAAATTCAAATTTTTGAAGTTATGTGCTCCTTTTATTGTTTTCAAATTATAAAATTCTACTTGGTGAAAGATATATTGGGAATAATTAAAATCAATTTCTTCATACTATATAGAAATAAGTATTTAGGAAACTAGTTAAAACTTTAAGTCAAGTTGTCAGATGAATTGTCAGCGTCTTGATTTTTATTTTATGATTTTAATCGTCAACTCAGATTTGATTTTAAAATAAAAAGGTAAAATTAAATACATATTTGAAAGGGAGATTATCTCTACAATACACCTACATTAGGACATATTTTTATATTTACAAATCTTCAATTGTCTGCATTTACTTTTAAGATTTTTTTTTATTTAGTTCTGAAAATGATTTGAAATAACATAAGAATGACTTTGCCCTTCTGAAACGCAGTCATATGCTGTAATTAATTAAAAAGAAGAGAAAGAAATCACCTGTTTTGTTAAAAAAAATAATTCTGTAAAATTCAAGTTTATTGAGTTTTGCGAAATGAATAAATGTTTTTTTTTTAACTGCTCCGCTTTTTTTAGCACTCACATCGTCATGCAAATATTTCGTTTTTATTTTGTTTATATATTAAAATATTTTAAACTAAAACAAATTATTTTCTTCCAAAAGGGTTTTATAAATGTATTATTCATTTATATTAATTTATTTCTAATATGGAGGTAAGTCTTATAAAATTCTCACTTTCTTAATTCAAATAAATGAATTTCAAATGTAATTATACAAGATTACAATAAAACATATTACAAATAATATTCCATGCCAATGAGAATTAAAAATAATTTAATTCAAATCTGTAATTTCTTAAAAGGAAGACTATTCTATTTAGGGAACTATATATATAATGGTAATTACAAAGAAGAAAGCACTCAACTTACAAAGTAATTAGAATTCATTTATATAAAATGTAATTTCTTTATTTCTCACTTATATTGATTCCAAATGAAATATATCTTTTGTTACTTTATATATTGTTACTTTCTATTTTATTTTTTTATTTATGTCAATTCTGCAGAAAAAACTTGATTTGAAATTTGATTTAAAAATAAGAGTTATTCACTACTAAATTTTTTTTCAAAACTTTTATATTTTCTGTTATTTTATCAAAAATAACTGGAAATATAAGAGATATCTAAACCTCACATAATAGAATAAATATTTTGTTATATTTCTTTATTTTACTTTGATTTTTGTATATGACTGGAAACTTAGAGTAGAGAATACTCAACCAGTCAAAGGTTGTTATAAAACATTATACCATCTGAAATATTTAACCTTCTCAAAAGGCATCCTATTTGTAGTTTCATATCATAAAATAGAAAACTTGAAATTATTCCATTAAAAAGAAAAAAGACTATCAAAAAAGAAGAAAAAAGTATTCTGTATGAGTGCAGTTCCAACACTCCCTGAAGACAATGACTATGTACCAAAACTTTCTGGAATGAGTCATCCACACAAGGCTGACCAATGACCCCCGTAAAGTTGTATTTCTTCCTCTGTTTCCTGTTGCCTACTTGACAACTCTTTTCAGTCTTTATACATTGTTGATTTTGCACATGTGTGTGATAAGCCTTATCTTAAAATATTTATTAAAGGCATTGTGTATTTTAAGAAATTTTATAAAAATGCCATTCAATTGCCAATCAAACTACGATCTAGGTATGTCTTCAGTTTTCCTTAAAATGAAGATGTACTAAAGAATTGGCTGGCTGTTTTTCCTCAAGAAAATCTAAAAGTGATGAAAAATTCTAAGGTAAGTTTTATTTTATTTATTTCACACAGACAAATAACTGTTATTGTTTTTATCTATTTCACCCCATTGTTATAAATGTTTACGAAAAAGTTCGTATTAAATTCTTCCACATCCAGCAACATTGAAATGCTTATTTGTCAATTATATTGCAAATCCTTTAAAAGAGCCAAACAGGAATAATTTTCTTTTATATATTAGAAACTAATATTTTCACCTTAATGAAAAGAACACAAAAAAGTAGTTTTATTAATAGATGAAATTCACATTAAAACTTCATTATATTATAAGAGTGGTAATTTAATTGATATTCTGTGAACTGTGATGCTGTCTCAACAACAGCTTATACATTTATGATTAAAAATATTTGCTCAACTTACAAAGATATTGTACTTATATATCCAATAATAATAAAAAAACAATTTCAAAGGAAATTTTAAACCAGTTTCTTTTTGATGTAATAAATGGTTTAGAAAAATTGGTTTTCATGTCATTTGTATATGCAGTGATAACAATGCTATTAATAGGAAAGCTATGTCCTTGTTTTCAGATCCACCTATTTTTAAAACTAAATATAATCAACCCATTGATCCAAATAGACCATTATATTTTGTAATAGATTCTGTACATTTACTTTAAAATATAAGGAATAACTGGCTTAACCAGAAAAATTCAGAAATAGCTTTTTACTATCCAAATTTTGATTTGATATATCCTGATGAAAAATTAAAAACAGCATCCTTTAACACTTTGTGGAAACTGCATGAAATTGAATCCATTAATAATGTTAAATATTGTCACACCCTCTCTTTTAAATCTCTTTGTCTATCAAATTTAGAAAGGCAAAATATAAAATTATTTCTTCAAATTTTTAATTGTCATATTTCTGAAGGGCTAAAAACAGTAGCACCTGTTTTTGATTTACTTAACTATGAAGAAACAGCTGCATTTATATACCACATAACCGCTGGTGAGGTATCATTAATTTAAAGTTTTTAAAGGGAATGCAAAAAGAAATTAATATCAAAAACCACTTACTAATATATCTACTGATAAAAGCTGTAAAAGTAATACAGGAAAATTAAGTGTAGAAACTTATTTATCATTAACACATACTACAAATGCTCTTTTAGAAATGTAGATTATTGTTCAAAAATTTTAATATGGAATATGTTTTAACAGGAAAATTTCTGACAGATTCTCTCGAAGAACGTTTTGGTCTTTATAGACAGTTGGCTGGATCTCAATACAACATTTCTCTCTCTCTCTCTTTCAAATTTTCGAAACCAAAACTAAACTAAGAATCCAGAACCTTATTCCTTTAACATTAAATTTTTCTATCCATGGAAGTATTGAAATTTATTTAAATGATGGTGCTGATGAAAATCTAAATCTTAAATTTCCCAACCCTAAAGTATTAATGCTTAATTTTGAAAATAAACTCAAATGATTTAAAAAAAATATTCTCATTTATTAACTACTTTAAAATAGCAGGTTCTGGGTCTATTCTCTCTTGAAAAAAATTAAATGTGAAATAGGATGTGTTCATTTAATAAGTGAAGTTGATGATGCCTGTGAAAACTATCTTTTGATTAAAATTTTAGATAGGGGTGGTATAAAATATCCTTGTGATGGAATCTTAAAAATAATTCATTTTAATTATATTGTTATATTTCTACACTGTTATCTTCTGAATATGAAAACGATTTTTTGAAGTGTAACAATCTTAGATCAATGTCACATCAAAGAATCTTTGATTAGCTGAAATTTAACTTCAGAATGTTGCAAACAGGACAGTGATAATTAAATAAACAATATTGAAATATAAATATTTTACTCACACACAAAAATTATTGTAGAAAAATTTAATCAAAATCAACAAGAAAGTTGCAAACATTAAAAACCTGGAACCAAGGGAGTACGCGTACCTTCCTGGGGCTTGAGCAGCAACCAGGCGCGTCAGCAGGTGGTGGATAGCCGAATGTCCTGTAGGAATGACAGGATAGCCTTGAATATAGAATCAGAGGCCGTGAACCAGCTCCCGTAAACCCTGGTGTTATGCGACTCGTGCCTAGGGTTATTTGGCACCGCGGTAATGGTGTCTTAACGGAGCCTCTAGTTGCCTGGCGAACTTCTAGAGTAATTTGCCTTGCCCAGTAACTCAGGCAATGCTGGATGGACTTATATTACCTGAGCTTATTAATTGTTATCTTGTGGCTGAAAAGACACAAGAAATAACAAACCTTTCTGCATTTGCAGGTGAAGCCTCTGAAGTAGACCTTGCTGAAAAAGACAAGGGAACTCAGAGGCAATCTAATAAAGGGGCAGCAATGAATCCTTCACTTGAGGTAGAAATGACCTCCAAACCATCTTCTGGTGAAAGTCAGGAAGCTATTCCTAGCATGACTGACTTTCTGACCAGATGGGACTGTTTCAGCAAGACCCTATCTGCTGGAAATGACATACGCAAGAGGAAACGGCAGAGCATATCATTTACGAATGCGAGGCTCTTGCCCTCCCTAGATTAATTTCTTTAGGCATCATCCATACTAGAGAGTTACACCTAGACTCCATTAAAGGGTTATCGGACTTAATTAATAAAGTGGGTGACCCGAGCAACTGGAACTAGGAAACATTGGGTTTGGAGTTAATGGTACAAAATGCTGATAAAAGCAGAGGTGCCCAATGACATACAAACCCAACTCTAAGAAGAAGAAGAAGAAACATTAAAAAAATATTTTAAATTTCAGAGTAGTTTTTCTTTAGGTAAATATAATAATTAAATTGATGTACATAAATTTACCCAGTTATTTACATTTTGTACTAATTTATGATATATTTTAATGTGGAATTGAAGTATGTGTTTAATAAAGTTATTTTAACCATACTGTTGTTGTCTTTACTCTATTTTTATTATCTGAGCAAGTTATAAATTTTGTTTTTTTAAGTAATATTTAATAAAAAAAAGTTATGCAATTATTTAGCACTCCAGTTATTTGTATAATGAAAAATGTGAATGTTTTTATTTGGCCAGTCACACACACACAAATTTAATTAAAAAAATGATTTTTTTTATAATATTTTTATGATATTAATGACGTAATATATGCTTATATATTCAATAATAATACACCAAATAATAATATACATACAAATTATGTTTAATTAAATTATTGTGTAAAACTTTAAAATGTAGAATCATTGTGTTGTGTGATATCATAATAAAATTTTTTTGAATTTAGAGAAAAATGTAGCAGGAATATATTTTGAGCATAATCCCAATAATTACATAAATTTTTTTCTACAAGTTACTTAAAAATCATATAAAATTACTAATGATATTTGATAAATTAAAAAATTATTAAACTGGAAATTTAATAAAGACAAATGAAACAAAATGCATAACATTTTATTATATTTATTAAAAACATTTTTAACCTAAAAATTACAAATTTAATAATCAAAGTAATATTTTATTTATATATTGCTTATTTTCTAATAATTTAGTTAGGCAAATTAAGTATTTTGTTTTGTTAGATTATAACATTTTTATAAGTGTACTATTATAATAAAATGAAATAGTTTTTTTAATTTAATCATTTAAATGAAACAATGATCTTTTAAATTATTATGACTTTTTGGTCTTAATTTTATTGAAAATTTAAAATATTGTTGAAAACCTAATTGAATATTTCTTAATGTTACCATTAGATGGCGACACGATCGATATTAGATAGTATGTTGATTGTTGTCTTATGAACTAATTCAGCTACACACACAGTAATTGCATTATATTACGGTTTAGTAGTATTTAGATTTATGAGTAAAATGAAGTGAAGTAACCACCGAACAATATTTTGTATAGTCAGGTGATTTTAACTCTTTTTCTGTTTTCTTTATATCATAAAATTCACTGAATTTTAATATTTAAATATAAAAAATATACTTTCCATATTTTCCCTGGTGAAAACTGCTTATAATTGAAGTGAATCGGCATGAATTTGTTTATCAATGAAATAGGATTTGAAATAAATTATTTTATATGCTCGATGGAAAAAGTCTTCAAATGGACTTGGTAAAAGCCATACAAAAATTGGCTTTTGTGTGGTTCAGAAAAAACGCATGCTCACTGTCTGTTTTGCAAGAAAGATTTCTGTATTTTAAAAAAGGGCGAATCCTATATGAAAAGGGAAAAAAGAGTATATTGCAGGCTATATCTATCGAAAGATCTAATTTAAAATGTTTTTTCACTACTGCTGTTCCTGTTAAAAAATGTGATTACAAAGCATGTTCTGAAATTTTAAATTCATTTGTTTTTTCAAAAGAAATTTTAAAAACTGAAATGTCAATTCATAGGTTAATTTCGGAAAATGAATTTGATAAGAATGAAAATATAATTGTTTCTTTCAAGTGTAAATATGACACTAGTTGCCAATTTTAATTACTTGAGAGAAAATCTTACATATTGCAACATTAAAGGTTTTCAATTCCTCGACAAAGGCGCCAATTTGATTTGACATAACAATTCAATAATAATGGATTATATGCTATTACACGCACATTTGTCAATATTTATGTGTGTGTGTGTGTGCTTCCTAAACAATATAATTGATTTAGTTCAAAATGAATGGAAGCTTTATCAATTGGAAAAAATGTCTGAAAAATTCTGGAATATGAATTATGTCATTGATATTTTTTGGAGGAATGTTTTAAAAATAAAAGTGGATGTAAAATTTAAATATTTGTATTTGTCAAAAGTAATGAATGAAAGTCTTATATTTCCTAAAATTTCGTTTTTGTGTACTGCACTCCCTGAATCTATTTTCGATTAAAAATGGCTACAATTGATTGATACCTTCAACTCTTACGAATACATTAATACTAACTTAACTGTATTATCGACTAATGCTCATTCCTTTCACTTATTCATAATAGTATCATTGCATAGGTACTTACAATATAGGAATTAAAATGATTTATTACCAATGTTTGATGTCTTCATAAATATTAAATTATGTTATGAAATTTTTCAATCGAATTTAAAGTTATGTATATAGCAAGTGAAACTTAATCCAATAAAAGCTATAAATTCAGAATATACACTGCCCGACATTGAAAATGCAACACGAAGGATGCCAGAATGTGACGAAACTTGGCAAATGGAGATGGCAGTGAACAGTAAGTGAATATTCATAATTCAAGAGAAAATAGGGGATAAAGCTCTTCCCCAAAATATGGAATGATCAATAGTTCTTATGTTGATTAAGGAGTATCTTTTTTTCATGAATAGTTAATGTACTCAAATAAAGTATTCATAATTGAATATGATTATAGAAATAGGAAAAGTGCAAATCAAGATTCAGAGATCTTAATGCACAGCGAGAAACAGTCTGATAAATTTAAAATCATTAATTGATCCAATTTTTATTTCAGATTGTGTGAACACAACTTCTATCTATGAAAATTATTGATTTTGTTACATTTCTGCGGATGCAATTTTCAACTTCGTAATTGGTAACGTGTCTCCTATTCTGACGCATTGTTGCTATAACCACGCCCTGGAACTTAAACTATTCGAATTTGTTAAGGATAATTTGCGAAAATTGACAAGTACACTGAAACAATTTAGGTCCATGTATATATGGTCCTAATTGTGAGCTTTCACCATTAATCGGTTAGTTTATTCACCAATTCTTATAAATGAGCTTTTTTGGTTTATATTGAACTGTTAAGGAATCTTTTCTATTGCATTTTGTATCGTGTGTCATGAATTACAATAGTAAGATTCAATATATTAACATTCTTACCTGACTTTCCTAGTTTCACTGTCCTTTCAACATTGTTAGAATGGGTTTGTAAATCTATTTTTTCTAGGAAATTAACTCGTTCTGCGGAATTTCGATGGAAAATTAAATAATACCCACTGTGCTTTTCAATATATATTTACTTTGCCATAAAACTACTAGTTTACTAAACACGTTTGGTTCAGTATATCTTTCTGTATCTATTTTGGCGTTCGTGGGCTAATTCGGACGAAATTTGCTTATATGGTTTCCGAATCACTATAAACATGTGTATTCAATGTGAGAATTGAATCCATAGTCTATTGAACTGAAGGGCAGAACGTTTAACCATGCATTTGTCAGCTAGACGGGGTTACCAGAAGGAATAGAATATATTCTATTTGCACCCACTGACTATTGATAATTATGAATTGCTTGCTCAAACCAATCAGAAGACATGGCACAGACAGACACATTTAGTAAATCCTATCAACAAATGATTTTTAGATGGAGTTGGATAGAATTATCTACTTTCTACAAAAACAATTTATAAGGATTTTAAATGATTTTTCTTAGTTACCTCATCTAGTTCACAGTTATGTAAAAAATGCCAAATAATTCGCTGAAGTTACCTTATCGAGAAGGCTTATAGCACTCGTTCCAAATCATCTAGCGGTATAATTCTCAGTGTTTTTTTTATAATGTCAAATATCTTTAATGAATACACACAGTTAATATTTAAATATATTTAAATGATGTGTAATTAAAATGTAATAAAACTATGTATTCGCTAACAAAGCACTGTCGCTTCAAGTATTTCTTACGGTGCTGCATCCTATATCGTATAGGTAAATTCATTTGTCATACCATATGCTGGAGGATACCAAACCCTGCTGTAGTTTTCAAAAAATCGAAAATATTTTCTTGAATTGATTATTGCTAGAAATAATTATTGTAATATGTTGAAGTATGGAAGTTCAGTAATTTTAATTTATAGTTTTTATATTCACGAAAACGGGTAGGTTTCTATTTATTTATGTATGCAAATTAATATGATTATATCTTATCGCATAATTTTTACTATACATATTAGTTTAACATATTTTAAAGGAAATATCTCCCTTGACTGATAAAGGCTAAAGAGTTTTTATTAATTTATCGTGAATTTCAATTTTGCTGATGTTGAGAACTGGAATATTTATAACACACGCGCAGTTTGATTTCTTTAATCCTTCTTTCAAAATTGTAGATAAATCTACAATTTCATCGAGGTCGTCAGGCGTGTTTCCACTTCAGTGAAGAAAGTTTATTTGATTTCTTCTGACAGATTATGATTTATGGTGTGCAAAAATGAAAAGTATTATTTTTAAAAGAAATTTTTTCATATATAAACCATATCCTTTAATAATATTTGAACATGTGCAGTCTTCGTTTTCGTTTAATGAAACTATCTTTAAGAAATTAATTCTAAATTCTTGCTAGTTTGGCTTATGTACTTTGTTGAAAAATATAGTCTAAATTATTTTCTTATTTGCTATACTTCCAGAAAGCAGTAAATTTTAAAGCAGTAAAATGAGTTCTGTAAGAAAAAAATCATCTTTTTCCTATTTTTTATCCATTTAAAAATTATGGTATTTGTATGACTTTATAATTGCTTTGCTTCTTTGACACCATGTAGTGGAGGGGCACATTAAAACTGGGCTTGGTCGCAATGTCCTCCAAGTGAAAGGATACCTCTGGGGTGGTAGGCCAAGTATTCAGGGTCTTCTGTTTGGTCCCTGATTTAAAGTCACGAAGATTCCACCCGGATGCACCTATCTAATTGGTATAGCCCAACTCAAGGCTTGGTACAGGGAAACAAACTAGTGCAACAACACCTTGAAGTGGACAGCTTCAGTCGAAGCCCATTTGTGAGATATTTTAATCCCCCGCTTAAATTGCTCTCCTGGAGGACTTTTCATAGGTTGTGGACTATATTTACTGTTGCAGAGAAAACTCCAAAGTACCCACCTTGACAAAAATATATGCAGATAGCAGAAATGCAAGATCAGTCTTTCGCTCTGAAGAGAGTACTACCACTAAGCCGCTGTGAGCCTTTTACGATCAGCTTAAAAATATACGTTAAATTATGTATGCTCTCTCCAAGAAAGGATAATGTACATAAATAAAACCCTTATTCTTGTTGTGGTCACCGCATTTTTTTCAGGGATAGTGATTGCAAAGAATAGAGTGAAAATTACATCATGACATCTAACTAAAGATGATTTATTTCGGATATTTGATTGTTAGGTTTGTAACAGTTTAAAATATAATCAACGCTGATATGGAGTTAGTAATGTTGCTTTAACTGCAATGCAATTCATTTAAGCAATGCGACATTTTTCATTCCGGAACTTGATTCTTAAAGATTGATTCTTTTCCTCTTTTAAATCGCAGGAAGAAAAGAAAAATATTTATGCCATTGAATTTTTTCAATATTCGTACAGTGTAATTTTTTTTAAACAAATACTTACCATTTTTTTCGATTTTCAAAATAGTATCTTTTTTTATTGGTTGTATTTATGCTTTTCTTAATACGCAGTGAAAGGAAACGCAATTGAAAGAAGTTCTGACTTAAATTTTCAACGACTTCGTAACTAAATCGTATTTTGAAGCGTTCCCCACTTCATTCGATTTGTATGCATTTAGATTTTCTTAAAAATTCAGCGATAAGATTCGAACGCCGATGAAAGGAGTTCCAGATTGAATATTTTATAAATTTTTAACCAAGACTTTCAAGTGTTCCAAACTTTTCGATTTATTTTTAGCTGATCTATGTCTGAGAACAGCTCATGTCGTATTGCTTTCGATAATCTTTTGAAAAAGTAAGTAAATTGTAAATATTATTTTTTCAAATCTCAATTTTTGTTTGAAAGTTATGTACACGTTTTCCATTGGAAACTATAAGCACCTACATCATGCAGGTATAGGCGGCCATAGTTTGCGTATGCAGATAGTAAAACTAGCTATGGAGCGTATTCTATCTTAATATAAGGGTACACAGGTTACCTAAAAATGAGACTTGTCAATCAGACAACGTGTGTTCCCGTTCATTGGCAAGTTCAGCCGAGGTGTTAAATTTTGTGACACGCACTCAACAACGGAACAAATACGAACTTCTCCGAAAGTTTATATGAACGATGGTTTGCTGAGCAATTTGTATTCAGACATTAGTTGATGCTTGCAATTTTAATAAGTGCTGCACGTTCATCTTTGGAATTCTTGTTAGTCGTCGATGATCCTGATTTTTCAAAGTCATTCTGGCCACAGCTTTGTCTAAGATTTGATGTTTTACAAGATAGTCGATATTTTCAGTGCAATCATGATATGGTCTTATTCAGAAACTAAAACTTCATTGTGACTTGGTAGGTATTGTGTCCCAACTCACAAGCGCCGATTTTACCGCCACATTCAAAATAATTTAAATCTTAATGTGTCATTGTAGTACCAATAAATAATGTAACAGTTTCACCAGATTTCTGTTGTTTTATATAGGTGCTGCCTCTACCGCATTCTCATCTTTAATTGATGCATACGTAGATATATAATAAAAGATTGTTGAAGAAGTAAAAGATCTAGACAAGTTGTCGAGTTATTAGATATTTGTAGTTTTAGGATTTCTTCTTAGAGTTGCGTTTGTATTATACTGTGCACCTCTGCTTTTATCAGCATTTTGCACTATTAAACTAGCACTTGAGTGAACATTTCAGGAAAAAATACTTTTACAGTGGATTAAAGATAGTTTGCCTATGATTTTAATTAAATGTTGTCAATTTTCAAGATAATTTTACGCTTTTTTTATTGGATTATCAACAAATGTTTTTTCTTATCGGTCGAATAACAACCTGCTTAAAAAAGTTTATATTATACAATTGAATAATAAAATATACCTTCTGTAAAGAAAATAGTTCGTTGCACAATTTAAAAAGATTTTATCAATGAATTTTGAAATTTTTGC
This sequence comes from Latrodectus hesperus, assembly GCA_037975125.1. Lineage (NCBI taxonomy): Eukaryota > Metazoa > Arthropoda > Arachnida > Araneae > Theridiidae > Latrodectus > Latrodectus hesperus. The sequence goes on from CM075862.1 coordinate 36,271,952, forward strand.
ATACACACAAAATATAAATTCTGTTGATTTTATGTTTTTTTTTTCTTTTAAAATTTGGGAACTTTTTTGAATGATTATGGAATATAAAATAAAAATCTAATAACTTGAGTACACAAAACTTAAAAAAATAAGTTTTAAACAATATTTTGATCATTAATTCTCAATTTTTAGAAAAATGTATTGCATTGAAAGGTTTATATTCTAAATGCTTTCAAACTTTTAAATATCTATGTAAATGATTGTTTTATATCGCGTAAATTGCGTAATACTTAAAGACTGCTATAAGGCATTTGAACACACTGCATTTTACTTTCCAGGAAAACTTATCAGATATTTTGTCATACTCGAGTGTTGCAACGGATTTAAATTTGCTGGGCTTTCAAATATTCGTCTTGAAGGATAGTCATGCTGAAAGCAGAAGCACAATTTTCGTCTAGGCACTAGGGTATTCGCTTTAAGCTGACCGCCTAACCGGAACATATGCTTCGCACCTCATGGCCCCATCAGTCAGAGGAAAACAGATGTTACTGTAGGCCGGGGCCCACATATGGGCTGCAGTGCCATAGGTTCAACTAAATTTTCTGTTCAGTAAGGATTGAGAATAGGACCTTTTCCAGTAACTCCGAAGAATACCTAGTTGTTATTTTGACGTAACAAAGGTGGTTTTGAACCTAAAGCCCCTATTACATTAGAGTTGCCCAGATTTCAGTTTGAGCAACTCCCGTAGACTTAACATTACGTGACGTCACAGCTTAAAATTTGAGCAACTCGTTGTATTTGTCCAATGAATGCTGGAGATTTCTTTCAGGTTTACTGTAAGAAAATGATAGCTTTACTAGATTTAATAATAGATCTCTTTTTTGGCTAACATTTTTAAGGTTGCCATATTTTACTCAGAAGGTGTCCACATTTCATAATGAATTCTTATTTGGGAATTTAATTTGTAGCCAAATTTTATTTACTGTACGCCATCTTGCTTCATGTGAACCTTTACTTTTAAGATGAGGAAAGATAATCTTTGCCGACGTGAAAATCAATGCTAATACATAAGTAACACATTTTTGTGTGTATAATTTATTCTTAAATAAAAAGACTAAGAATTTGAAAGAAGAAATAATTTCAGATTGAAGCTTCAATTTAAACTTGAAATTCTACAAACACCACACAAATTTGTATATATTATATTGTAAGATTTTCCTATACAAAAATAATTTCTTAACAACAATATTTATAAAAAAATAATGATTAACTATTGATATATTAAAAAAAGAAACTCAAATTACTATTTTAAATGTTGAGGAAATGCACAAAAATTATATTTTTTTAAAAAAATATATATATTAGTTATGAATTTTAATTTATAATTTATTTTTAAAATGAAAAAATCAATTATTTCTCTTTTTTATTAAAGTAAATATTGTGGCATATTAAAATAAGATGCATTTTTAAACTAATTATTTATTACATTTAAACAAACACACCACATAAAAGCAGAGATTCTTTACACTATCTTTATTTACATGCAGTTTCTTAAACTATAATCTGCAATAAAATGACAAGTATATTTTGAATGAATATATATATATATATATATAAGTTTTGTGGGAAAAAAATGAAGAAAAGAAATAATTGATAGCATTTTGTGATGACATTATATGAATAGTTTGTTTCATATTACATTTTCAAATTGAAAAAAATGTTATGAAATTTGTATGAAACTAAAAGAATGAAGTGCTATTTAACCTCATAGCTGATAATCTTGCAATTGAAGGTCATGGTGAGGCATTTGAATATCTACAGTGAATTTTCTTTTAGGAAGAGTTCACATAAGTTGTGGGTCATATTCATTTATTGCACTTGTTATTGCTCATTGTAAAACTCTCAAGCACTCGATGATAGACGTGTATGGAGAAAGCTCATCTATATGACACTCATCTCTAATTGTTCAATAGTGACTGCAATTAGTCTTTATTGTTCATTTCAATGATTAGTTAATTGCTTTACATTGGAAGTCAAAATACTCTCTATATTGACCATGATGTGAATTAAATTATTTTGCAAATATAGCAATCATTTATATTTTTTATACTTACTTTCACATTATTTGAATTTACATCGCAAATAGGAACAAATACAAGATTTCTATTTTAATCAAATATTGTATTTAATTTCATTATTAAAATTGTAACTTTTTAACACATAAAATTGTAACACAGCCCTTTTTAAATTTGATTTTTAACTAGTTTTACTATAATCTATAATATGTTAAAAATGCTTCATCATAAAAACAATTGAAAAAGGCTTGAAATTATTAAAATTTTATATTGATTTATATCAATTTAATACACAATATATACAGGAATAATATTTTAATGTTTATTTAAATAGAAATTTTTGCTTACATTAAAATCATTTCACTATTTTATTTGTACACTTCAGTATTTTCATCATTATAGGAATTTATTTTTAAGTCTAATTTACATACTGTCAAAAGTAAATGGAGTTAGTTGTAAGATTGCAATATATTTTGGATGAGTAAATGAACATTATGTAAGTGTGTTCCAGGGAAAAAATGTATAAAAGAATTTAATTATATGAAGAATAATAATGAAATCTTATAAATATGTATTTGTAAATAATAAACCAAAATGCTTGTGCCTTCAACATTTAATTATAATGCATTAACTTGCTAAAAAGAAAAACAGGAAATTAATGCAATGAAAAAATAAAAGTAAAATTAACACTAAATATTTTTATATGGCATACTTATTTCGACTGAAGTTTCAGTTTAAATATGCAAATGTAAGTTCAACGCAAACTGTAAACATTGTAAAATGATAAAATAGTCTCTCATGTATTGAATAACTAACAAAACTTTAAAAGAAATTAATGTTTGAAAACTCAGTAAATATAATAAATATTGAAATTGGAACACTTCTCATCTACTTTGCTGAAGAAATTAAAAACAATTTTAACTATCTGAGTTTTTAACTATCTATTAAATTTATTAAGTGTTTCATCTATAATATTGAAAAAGTATACAATAAAGACAAAAAAATTTTTAATCTTCATCAAATGAGTTTATTAAGTTGATTATTTCTAACTGAAGAGCATTTCCTTTTTGTTTGTTTTTAATATCGGCAATTCTGCTAGATTGAAATGGAATGCAATAACTAAAACCAATCACTTATTTCCATGTTATTACTTCCTCTTGGCGAAAAAAAGACAAAACATGATCCGTGTTTAAAATCATTGGCGATATGAATTGCTCGAGTTGCTGCTGCATGCACAAAAAAGTTGCTCATTCTCGGCAACTTATAACGCCAATAACTTTCATTTGGCATGAAACTTGGCAAAAACAAAATGATTTACAAATTTCAACTGCGCAGCTGTGAAAAAAATCTGTAATATTGGACGGATAGAACGAGTTGCTCAAGTTTTTAGTTGTGACGTCACGTAATGTTAAGTCTACGGGGGTTGCTCAAACTGAAATCTGGGCAACTCTAATGTAATAGGGGCTTAACACTCGAAAATCGCTATAAGCCATTCGAACATTCCTCCTGAGAGAACTTTTCTTAAATAGGGGATTATATTCACGTATCACATCGGTGAAAACTTCCAAGTATCTTTTCTGATAAATATGCAAAAAGCAAAAATTTTATTCAGGTTATGCTATGATTCTGAGTTGAACCGAGGACATTCAGCTTCGAGTAGGAAAAGTCTGCCACTGAGTCACATCTTAACCTTTTATACCTAGTTGAAATGCACTCAATCTAAAGAATGATTGGTAAATTTGAATACATACATACAATGAATTTTAAAAAGACCAGCCCTCCGAAGTGTCTGCACTATTAAAAAAATTCATCATGAATCAAACCAATTGGAAAACAAAAATATTAATTTGGTTGATGATCTGTGAAGAAAACAAAATACATTTTTTGTAAACAAATGTGAAAGTCCTTTTGTATTTTATTCTTGATTTGCGATGTCAAAATTCTTCAGCGATTGCCTCAGAATAGTCTTCGCCGAAGCGTGCTGCCTGCAAGAATGAAGCCACCCTAGAAAATCTTTATCTAAACACTTCGGTTCGTGACTTATTTCCTGATTTTTATGATAACACAATCGTGCTTCTCGTCATTTATTCTCGAATGTATCCTGCAGCTCGGAAAGGGATTTTCCGGTCGGTCGACCCCTGTCGGAATATGGTTCACCAACTCACTTTCCCTTTAGGCTTGTAAACTTCGTCCAAGTGTGTAAGCATTAAATTGCTCAGGAGTTTCGAACTTTTGAAGGTCCCTTTTACTTTCTCTTTGAAGTTTTTCCCTGAGAGAATTTGGTGGGAATTTCAGAGCAATGTTTTGATACTTTATTGCGTGAAAGAACCAAATATGAGGCACTCATTGAATGGAAGAGTTTATTTTGGATATCAAAGAAGTCGTATTTCATTTAAAGATTGCAACTAACCTCAAATGAATCAAATTTCAATCCATGTTTGTCTGCAAATATGAACATAAAAAGTCAAATCTGCTGTTTAGTGTGGAACGTATATTTCTCATAGATCAGAACGATCAGAACTTCTTTAGATCACACAGAACGTATATTTCTCTATGTACCAAATACATCTGAAGCCGTATATTAATTTCCTTATGTTCAGTCTAATTTTAGCCTAACTAGCGGCTGAACTGTCAAAACTGTGGTCGTTAGTTAAACAGTTCGTAGATTCGAATCCATCTCAAGTATGAACGTTTGTAACAGCTTGGAATCCCCTTTGATCTGTGGATCAGATAGAATACTCTTGTTCACAAAAAAAAAAAAAAAAAAAAAAACTGTAGAGTGATAATCAAATCAATCATAAAGTTTTAAGATAGTTTTAAGAACTAAATTGTTAAGCCTTTGAATTAATTTACGTGAAAATATGAAACAGGTTTCGAAATTAAAAAATAAACGCATAGTTATTTTAAAATTCTGTGTGTTTTACAGAAATCGGGGTAGTTATTTTTATAATGTTAAAATTTATTTGAATCAGACAATACATAAAACTCAGAAAAGATTCTACAAAATTTTCCATGAAATATAAAAAATATATATCTGAATTGAAATAAAATATATAACCAGAAATAATATTATTGTTAATAAAACGTTTGGGTAAAAAATAAAAATTTGTCCTCTTCTCCCCATATGAAGAAAAATATTTTGAAATCATTTGTGTAAATATTCGAAAGGTAATACAAAAATACAAAAAATAAATAAATAAATATATAAATAAACCGATTATCTTTCAAAACGGAAAAATGTTTAGTATACATTTTGTAATAATTAACGGGATTAAAAATAAAAATTCAACATATTTTAAAAATTAATAACAAATTAAATTTAAATTTAGAAAATTATTTAAAAGTTCGCAAAATCTTAAAATAAGCTTTTTCGAGCATTTCTGTATTATATTGTATACTATAACATATATGTATTTATTTAACTGTCAAAAAAATGTTGAATTTATATCATTCATATTTAAAAATTATCATGTCTTTATTTAGTACTTCATGGGGAATAACTTAACACCTGAAAACTCTTGCAAGATTTTTAAAACCCACCTCCTACTTATTCCCGTGAGGATATTTTATGTATAGAGTCATTCACGTGTCACAAGCACGAAAATTAAGTATCCACCATAGCAGACATGCATGCAAAAAGCAAGAGAGAGAAAAAATAATGAAATTCTTAAAAATTTTAATCGTCCTTGCTAATTTAAACTAACTATAAAGTGGTTGTTTTGTCAGGTCTTTTTCATTTTGCTTTTTCTTCTGTTCCATTGTCCATGCGTTAATGGCTTGAATCATTGGAAAGAGCGGTTTCTCAAACCGATGCTTTGCTCCTTATATAAGAAATCGTTTTATTAACAAAATGAACTTTGACACTATTCTCAGACATTCGAAGTTGAACTTAAATCTTGCTTGCTGCTGCTCGAAGAATATGATTTGAAGGCAAGCAGCAGATTCAAAAACACAAGGCGAATTTACGATGCCGTCTCAATACGATGTGACGTAGATGTAACGTTATCTGACGTTATGAATATGTATTTAAATCAGTGACAATTGTAATAAAGTGATGTACCAATGATTTCAACTGTAACGAAATAAACAACCATTTTATGGTTTAAAAAATGTAGCTTTTTTTCGCTTTCTCTCTCTCCTTTTTATTTATTTATTTTTCAATAATAACTAGCCACCCTTCGAAAACTCGAAATCCTATTCTCTGAAGACAGCAGATCTACCAGTGGGCTAGGGGGCGGGGCACTATTATCCTCTTACGTGGACATCGAGTTACGGTCAGAATAACAAACAAATACTGATATAAACCATTTTAATATCCATAATATATAGTCTTCCAGAAAGACTTAATCGGTAGTGAGTTGTAGTCAAGTGTCATATGGTAGAAAATGCGGAAAATTCCCTAGCACTTACCTGTATAGATGTACATATGGAATGCAGAAGCACATCTATTTTCTGCTATTCAACAGTAGATGGAACGGAATGCGGACCTTCCAAGTCAAAGAGTTCAGCCCTACCGTTAGGCCATTGTGAATCTTGTCCCTTCTTTTAGAATGATCTTTTTTATCCTTTTTTTATTTTCAATACTTCTAGGGTGTAAGTGTTAGAATAATCTATATTATTCATACATGAGTCAAAAGGAAGATCAGAAAAATTGCTTTTGAGAAGCGGGTATTTGGAATGAATTGAAAAGCTAACATGTTAAAATTCTCTAGATGTACGAATAAAAAATGCTTTGATCATCGGTGTACATTCAAGAGCCGTGAAATTATTTACATCCATTTTCGGGAATAACTTCTGAAAATGGATGTATGAATGAGAGATAATAAAAATAGAAAGATAAATTACTTATTTCTCATTTTTTTATACCATTCAAATATTTTTCTTTCCTCCGCTATTATTCTTGCCAGGTTTGGTTTGCTTGTCGCTCAACAGTCTATTTTGTACACGAAGGCTAATTAGACTAGGGCATACGGTTTAAAATGGATTCCGGATCACTCAAGCATCCATATCCAAGGTAGGATTCGAACTCACGAACTGTTGAATCGAAGGTGAAAGTGCTAATCATTTGGTTGCTGGCTCGGCTTTATTATATCCAGAAAAGGTTTTAACTCAGATATTGGAATCATTTAACTATCAGAATATAGTAAGATCGTTTCTCATCCTGTATGGATTATATTGGGGAATAAAAGTCCTACTGTTTCTTATCTACAAATATGACCCTTTGTCCTATTTGTAGAAAAAAAATCCACAGTTTAATATCTATTTGATTATAAATGAAAATTTAGAATTAACTTTGATTCTGCATTTTTATAAAAATTGAATTACTAAATCATCTAGCAAGCATAACTGTGTTGTTGTTGTTTCATATCCCAGATGGTGTACCTAAGCTAAACCATCCCCATAAGACCAAATGTCATTAAAAAGTCTAAAAATAAAATCGGATTCTCCAATTGCTCGTGCTTGTCGGTAGAGCACGAGCATAACTGTACATAGCTCTAGTGAAAACTTTGTAAAATGAGTCTTTGTGCATTCATTTTCATAGCTTGTTCTTTGTTTGATAGTTTTGATGTTTTTCATTCTCATACCGAATTTTAAAAGAAGCATGATTAGCTTTTAACAATTTTAATGTCTATTTGTTTAGTAGATTATAACTTTAAAATAAAAGGCTTAATGATTGGTTTTAATTTCTAAAATGTGCTATACATGTTTTATTTTAGATCTATTTTAGGCTAGATTTATTTTACATGTTTATTTATATTTTATCAGAATTTAACTTGGATAAAATATTTTATCATTAATTATAAAATTATTTCATTTTATGATTTCCTCTTTTTTCAAGTAGTTATAAATTATTGTGTACAATAAACTAACAATTTTTTTTATTCCTTTTACGAATTTAATTTCAAAGTTAATTTAATTTTTCTTGTTTAAATATATTATAATTAATTCACAAAACAGTGATTTCAGTTTAGCACCAGAAGTGTTACAACAATTATAAGAATGATAGTATAAATAACCAGATAAAACAATCCGGCATTTTTCTTTGTCTAAAATTTCTGATTTACTTGAAATAACCTTAAACCTACCTTCTCATTTCTTGAGTTACATTTTTTTTTAAATTTAATTAAAAAGGGGGAAAAAAGTAGAACTTGTTTCAAGTATATGCTACATTTTTGCAAACATAATTTTTAATTTGTTATTAAGTATATGTAATAAATAATTCAAATAACGAGATGATTGGGATTATACTAAAAAATTCTGCTCGATTTAATAATTAAAATTATAATACCATAATTAAAAATATATCAACTCTGAATATTTTTCTTTCAATAAAATATCTGCTTTATAATTAGAGCGGTTATTTTATTTTAAACGAGTAGCAATGTAATCCATTCACCGCACCTACGCAGTTACAGTTACGTTTCTCCTTGTTTACTTCGATTATTGGGTGATTAATTATTATTTGTTATTGCTTTCACGACGTTTATGACAACTGAGTCCTTCATGATACTGTTATGCCCTCTGGCGTTAATAAAGTTCTTAGAGACACATGAATCCGTGCAAAGGCTATTCGTCGAAATCATCTGCCTCGGAAAAAAACGATGAGTTCCTTTTTTTATTTTTATTTTTTATATCATCACAAAGGTCGCCTCTTCTGGATATAAGCGTATGCTCTTCTGTGACTGGGTCACGATGACATTCAGTAAAACTGGATCATGGCGATCGAATAAAAAAGTCTCAATGTCGCACGCTTTTACACAAAATCTCTAAATTCACACGTTTCGAATCTTTTAATCGGATGTGATAGGATAAAGCATTTTCTTTACGTAATTCTCAAGCCGTAAATTTTACGATTATGAAAAAAATCTAGAAATTCTTTTCTTTACGTGAAAATAAATCACTTAAAGAATTTTTCTCATGCAGTTTCACAGTTTTATCTATTTATGGTTATATTTATTACATTTTTCGTTTAATTAAATGCATTTTTTAAGCGTATAATAATTTGACAAATTATCTCGTAAAATAAAATTTTCCTTACCATATAGTGGACGTTCAAGTATTGCGTTAATGCAATTTTGGTTGTTATCCTTCTCATGCAAGTAAAAATAAGCAAATATTGACTTTCTTTTTTTCATCATAATGACGTCAGATTTTGTTTGTCCTTTCAAATTTTTTTCAGATTGCAGCACAAATATTATATCAGTTTATTAGTTATTAAAATAAAAATGTGAATTATTTAAAGTTTATATTATAATAAAACAATTGCATAATACTAACTATAACTTGTATTTTAAGAATTGGAATTTTTATGCATTCTAATATAACATTGCCGGAAAAGAGGAATAATTATTATTTAACTATAATAATGTCTAGTTGAAAAATTATCAGTACTGTATTTTATCCATATTCAAGTAGAACAATCAGAATAATGTACGCCCTATGGTTTTAACAAATAAGAATCACTGTGTGTTTTCTAAAGTTATATAAATAATCAATAAATAATTGACATATAATATATACATTTTTTAAGCGTGAATATTTTTTCTTCTAAATTAATAATGTGTGTCTGCTTCCAAGCCCAAAATTGATCTCTACCAGTTAGGTGGAAGTTGCTAGAAGGGAGTCTTCGTTGTTTTGCACAGAAGTGTATAAGAAAAAAATCTTCAATACTTGATTCGACCACAGCAGAGGTATTATTTCACTTGAAGACCCATGCCCCAGCCACTTTTTATGAACACGACGGATCATCGGTTAAGTCGGAACTCATAACCTTCCGATTAAGAGAACGGCACCCTAATCAACCAGGCCACCGCAGTACCAATCATTTACATAGTTTTATGCGGAAAATACACTTACTGGTCACTGAATCAGAAACTTTTGAGATTTTCATTAGAATGCCTGTTAGGGATGAAATATGCAATTTTTTCTTACATTGCTTAATTCTTTGACCGCATTCGATGTATCAGAACGTCATGCATTAATTCGACCAAAGTCGCACATGACATTCTGATACGTCGTTGAAAATGAGACAATATTTAACATGTTCATTCTTGTTTATTTCAAAGTAATAATGATAGTGGTGATGATAGTGAGATAAAATCAAAATGCAAAAGACGTACAAGATAATTATCAAGCAGTGATAGTGAATCTTCTTAGAAATCAGATCAATGGATTTGGGAAGAAAAAGACAATGTACCTAATGTAAAACGGTTTCGTGAAATGCCTGGAATAAATCCTTTGTGTCTGCGAAGGCTAGGTGTTAATCCTAAACCTTTGGATGTTTTGAATGAAGTCCTAAATGAAGATTTTTGGAATAGCATAGTGGAAGAGACAAATAGATATGCCAGACAAGTGATAGAAAAAGATTTTGGAAAAAAAGAAACAAAAGATGGGAACCAATAAATTCTAATAATTGCATAAAATATACTGTTCTTACAAATTACTCTACCCCAAAAAATTAAATATTCCCCAAATGCAAAAAATTATTCGAATAAAATTCATCCAAAGGGTTAATTATCATAAGAATTGTTGCATGAGTAAGGTGTATGAGTGCATTCAACGATGAATGACGTAAAATAGGGAAAATAGCAGATATTTTATCATTTGAAAAAGGGAATATTGTTGGTCCGCGTTTAATTTCGAAGATAGCGAATCTCACTGGTATCTCAAAAAGTTATATCAAAGATTTTCAAAAGTCGGAATTAGAATCCACAGACTTTGTCTAGAAGACGCAATTGCAGTTCGGGAACAGCTTTCCAAGAAAGGGGTCGGCGTCATCTTCAACAAATTATTTGGACCTCTTTGAGAATCAAAAGCAAAATATCATTAGTAAAGGTGAATTATTTTATCATCTCCCCACAGCCACTGAGATATATATTAACTTTAATTTAAATAGTACTCAAAATGTTTTTACTCATCACAGAACTTCCGAAACTGCAGATTTAATTCTAATATCTGTTGGGCTTATAGTAATTTTCCACGTTTCCTTACATAGAGGAATAGGAGTGACAAATTTATTATTAAATGTAAGTTTAAATGTCATAACTATTGCCATTAATCAGAACAGGAACTCTTCAGTATTGGAAATGACCAAAATCTCTTAACAGAATTCGGCTAGGAACATGAGCAGAGAATTGCAGAGGATAGGAATGCACAGTTGAGTGATTGCTAAAAAAAACTACTCATTTCACTCCGAAATGCAAATTTTCGTTTACAGTGATGTCGAGCAAGAAGAAATTGGGCATCTGAAGTGGAAAAAGGATAATGAGGTTAGATAAATCATGTTATATTTTATTTTGTACTGATGGAAAACGACAAATTTGACGAGAAACCTTTGAAATCATCTTATCTTACTCGCATTTTGAATGCGTCGGGTATTATGATGTGGATATGCTGATGTGGGGAAAAGTGGTGCCGTGGTGATTCTTTAAGTGTAAACAAACAGATATTCTTAGATATTCCAACAGGTAAAGTACACCTTGCTGTGTCGTATTTTAATTTAATGGCGACAGATATTTCATGGGCGGTAATGCAACTAAAAATAGGGCCAAAAGTATTCAAAATTGGATCACTGACCATCAATCTGACTTCCATAATCTTCCCTGGCCACCCCAGAGTCTTACCTCCATGGAAAATCTTTGGGATATGACATAAAGACACATCCGATCGCACTGCCCTCTTCCGTCCAACTTACAAGACCTAAAAATTGTTGTTGAGTCAAGGCATGGTGTTCTCTGGACATAAATACTCTCCAAAACCAAATAAACTCGATGTCCAAAGAATAAAATGCAATTATTCCTATAAAATGCAATTATGTTATTCCTATAGAATTCAATTATGTTATTTCTGTAAAATGCAATTCAATATAATATTGAACTTTGGTTTCTAATTCATTAGTCAGTGTGTGTGCACGCGCGAGTCAGTAAAATAAAACTGCACATCTTATTCAATATTTCTCAAATATCAATGATTATCTCAAATTTTAAAAAAAATTAAGGAATGGTTACAAGAATAATTTTCTTTAAAATTTCATATGAAACAAAATCTAACTTGAAGAATCTAACTACTTATGCGGTTGAAAATAAGTGCTTGTTTATGAAAGCTTTTAAAATAAAAATCTCTTACAACACGGTAATTGTTAAAAAAGATGTTTTCACTTCTAAACAAGAAAGTAACAGCCTTGTGAAGTTGCCACCTTGTAGTCGATGGCTTACGGCTTAAGAATGTTGACTCCGATAGTTTTTTTTCCGAAGACATCTTCTTAGAAGGACTTTTCACAGATAGATAGCCATACTGGCTTTGTCGTGCAAGGGTAGAAACCCGGAAAACTGTCAAGCACTCATCCTGACAAATACGTGCGCAGAAAACAAAAGCTGAATGTCCATTTCACGTTATTCAGCAATGACTGGGATTTAAACTCTGAACTTACCGTTTTATAGAGGGTTGTCCTACAACTAGACCACGCTAAGACTTTTGATATGTTGCTTGAATAATTTAAATTATTAAAATTCAAAAATGAGTGTAAATATCATCTTCCGACAGTTAAATCCCCTTTGGGTGGATAATTTATCTCACCAATTTAGTATTAATAATTTCAATGCTACACTCAGAAATGTGATACTAGAAAGATTAAATGTGTGATATAACAGGAAAATTTATTGTCCTACTTATTTGAAAAACCTTCAAGGAAGGATTCCGCGTTAGATGCTTAAATAAATGCTTTGTAAAGACTACAGGTTATCTGCCTAGTGATGTTGAAGAAAAGTCGACCTCGATTATATTGATATAATCGATACATAATACATTCACGACGTTATAAACAAAATTGTCTTAAATTATTTACAAATTACATAGTATTATAAAATAATTTACGAGCATTATGTAAAAATTTTATCCAGCCTATTTAATCAGTAATTCTTCATTAAAGAAAATTTATGAGAATGCAAAAGTTTGTAATTTTCTACTGCTTGAATTAAAAAACCACTACACACATCCTCCAAATCATTTTTATCAGTAATTTTATTAATTATTAAAATTTATCTTTCTTATTTCATGAGTTAAAGCATCTGTAGCAGTTAAACTGTTATCATCTTTATTATAAATTTTCCCCTGATTTTGTGTTAATGGTTTCATTCTAGAACTATTTCAATTTCTATCAATTCGTATATAATTTACAAATCCTTTTTCACCGGTTTGAATTCCCGATAACAATTTAAGGAATCATTAAATCTTCAGATTCCAGTTCGCTAAACCAGTTCTTGAGGGATAAGCCACTAAAATTTTTAAGACCCTCGCACTTCAGATGTAAACAATTTTTCATAATCTGAGAATTGATTTTCGCCAAGCTTTGCATAAAAGGTGAAATCTCGTCATCAATATAGTTTCTTTAAATTTTTAAGTAAAGAGTTTTAAGTTTGAAAAAAATATTAGTTTCACTGAATATTTCTAAACCTGACGGCTAAATCTTTGTTTACATTTTTTGCGTTTCTCGATATTTTTAAAAATAGAATGGCTTAGTACATTTAATAACCATATCCCTTATAATTTAAAAATGAAAATTCTTCATTTAAAGGGACACGGGACGTTGAAATCAACAAAAATCTTCCCAAATTAATTATTTGAATTCTCTAAACTTCCAAACAATGATTTACTTGCTTAAATATGAAAGTTTTGGTTATGAAATAGAACGTTAAAATTTTTTAATTTTTAACGGGCAATTGTTTTTTTTTTAAAACATTAATAAATTTTTTTATTTGCATTTTTATCTTTTTCCAAATTTTTAATAAATTTAACAATTTTGAATCATTCCTTGCGTCTAGAATTTTTATTTATGCTTTTAAATTTTTCTTAATTTTTAGTAGAAACACACATTTTAAAATGTAAGATTTTTTTAAAGTATCATGTTATTCAATTTTATAAAGTATTCATTGCTAAAATCATATTGTTTTTTCATAAAACAGCATTGAAAGAGGAAAATCTTTTTTTTTTTTTTCCCCAAAAACTAAGAAATGGAAAAAAGTAATGCACATTTAGTTTAATATAATGATTTTTGAAGTTATGTTAAAGTTTCTTAAACAAATTTTAACAAAATTTCAGACTCATTTTTTTAAAAAATTATGTAGTGATTGTTTTTTCCTTTACAGTTGAGATCCTGAGTACGCCACTTTATTACGATTCTCATTGGTTTAAAATATCCATGACGTCAGATAACGTTTCATTCACGTCACATCGTATTGAGACTGCGTAGTAAATTCGACTTATCGACGAATTTGCTGCTTGCCTTCATATCACATTCTTCGAGCGGCAGCAAACAAGGCGAAGTTTACCGTCGAATGTCTGAGAATAGTGTCTAAGTTCATTGTGTTAATAAGATGATTTCTTATATAAGAAGCGAGCAAAGCATCGGTTTGAAAAGTCTTTTCTATTGATTCAAGTCATTAATACGTTGACAATAAAATGGAAGAAAAAGCAAAATGAAAAAAAAAACAAGTCAAAACATCCCCTTTATAGTTAGTTTAAATCGTTCTTGCCGAATTAAATTCTTAAAAACTTTATTCATTTATAGAATTCTAAATTAATAATTGCAGTATTTGTAAACAATCTCTTTTAAATCTTAAAACTATTGCCTTGTTTTCGATAACATTAAATTTTATTTTTGTGATTATGATAAAACATGAAAATAAAAAGATTTTTAAAAATATTAAAAAAAATAACGTATTGTAAAAATTATAAAACTAAAATATGTGATGAAAAAATATATTTCTTCATTATAAAATAAAAACTCTATACCTTTTCCATTAAAATGAACTTTTTACCCTTTCAACATCCTTCTAAAGAGGAATGTTAGTAATAGTTCGCCTTTGCTCTGAAAGAGGGCCATTTATTGAAACATTAATAGTTTGCATTCTGATGTCATTTAAGCAAATATTAAATGAAAAGTTATTTCACCAAGTTTAAGTACTATTGTGCAAAATATTAATTTAATAGTGATAATTTTTTGTAATTTCCTTTTATTATGAAATATTGTGACAAAACCGATGATAAATTTGAATTACATATGGAAAAGTCATCTGAATCTTATCGAAGAAGCTTGCAAGTATTTTGCTGTTTAACCTATTCCGTTGAAAAACAGCGATACTTTTTTTGGATGATAATTTCATGTAGTGTAAGATATTAAATTTATTAAACTGTATTCTCGGTTGACTTCATCTCTTTCGATTATTTTTATAATAAAGAGAATAATAAAAATAAATTTATGTAATAAAACGAAAGCTTCTTGGGTAATTTTCGCTTTATTACATAAATTTAAAACTTTCTTCTTACTGTTATTATTGACAGCGAAACAAAACCGTCTTTATTGTTTTTTAAAAAGCCGTTAATTTTAAGTAAATATTTTTGATTAATTCATCAGTTCCGAGAATGAAGGCTTTTCGAGTTCTTCCCTTTCTTTCTTTACGAAGAAACCTTAATTTACAGATTATAAGTTAAAATCAAATCTTCTTCTTATTAATGAGCTTGCACGGTACTAGGCACCTCTTCTAGATAGGATTTTGTGTCATAGTCTCAAGCCCATGAACTCTTAGTTCCAATAAATTGGGTAGCCCACTTTATTTATAAAGTCAGACAAACCCTTTATGGAGCTAAGCTGTAAATCTTTAGTATTGATGATTAAAATCAAATATTATCTGGGAAAAATCGATAAAGAACAGAGTTCGATTCCTCATAAAATAACTGATGTTAAAACAATTCTAAGCAAAAATTCTGAAAAAAATACATGACTATTTTTACACCAGGATTTTAATATTTTACTTGAAAAACATTGAGTAGTAAAGAAAGGCATGAAAAAAGTGACTCTAAAATCAAAATCTCAAAACAAAAATCTTACTTTCTTTGAAGACTTTAAAAATCAAAGTTACCAATTTCTTATATTTAAAAGTGAGGTTGTTAACCACTATTTGCAATCGAAATCCGTTTGGACCAACAACTTATCCACAGCAGAAATGTTATGAATGATAAGGTTGTGCTATTGCTTTATAAGAATCATCGTGGTCTAGTGATAATATGACACTTTTGGAAGTCAAAAAACATGGCGTCAATTCAAAACACTGTTAAACAATGGAGACAGTTGTTACGCTTTTGTTTTTTTATATGTTTATCGAGGTTGTTGTACCAACATGCTTCACTGTACATAGCCCTGAATTAGGCTCTACCAGTTAGAAGTAGCCGGGTGGGGTCTTCGTGATTTTGAAACACAGACCAAGCAGAAGACCCCCAATACTTGGCCTACCACCACCAGAGGTATCAAACTCACTATTTTCTGATGGTGAGACCGACGCTCTAGTCAACTAGGGCCACCGCGGCATGTTTGTCGTGGTAAGTGCTTGGAAATTATACAAATTTCCTTCTTTGCAAAACTCAAATAATCACATTATTTGCCAAATTTCCTCCCAGGACTTGTTGTGCAATGGATATTAAAATGCTTTTAAAAATATTCAGCCATCCTTTTAAAAGTGTCAAAAGATTTTCATATTTTTAGTTACGAAGTAAACTAAAACACACTTGCTAATTGTCAACGTAATAAAATGTTTGGATTTAATGAGATTACGAGTTGTGTGGATATTTACTTATAAATTTCGATAATGTGAAGAATTTTATACATACATATTTTACATAAATCTTGAGTTTAAAATTTTGTCATTCAGTAGTCAAATTTGAACATACATCTCACAAAGGTTTCCGAATCAATGAAAACAGCAGCGCTTGAAATAGGTATCGAACAAAGAACTGTTGAACTATAGACAAAAACGCTTAATCACTTAACTATCCATTCAGTCACAACTCATATGAATTCATGCTAAAAGCAATTTATCTTGACCAATAATTATGAAAACCTACAGCACTTCGGAATAAAAATCAAGTCAATTTCTTAATCAAAGTATTATGTACACACTGTTATATGCGCTAATGAAATCAGTGTACAGTTATTATACGTTTTTTGTGATAAGATTAAAAGAGATATGCCGTACTTGAAGATATATTCAGTTATTTAATGTAAATAAAATAGAAATCGCTGAGCTGCAAAGATATCGCATATACTAATTTCTTTACTTTTTCGTATCATTTTATTCCTTTAAAATCATAGAATAACTGTATTTTCATCAACAGATTAAATTCCGTTGTGGTAAAATGAATTCCGATAAAATATGAAAGGAAATTGCTTCAAATTAGAAGGTGAAGGAATTAATAGAAGAAGCTAAAGAGCATAAATTAAAAATTTGATGCATAGTTTTTTTTCATTTAACAAATCACTTGATTATAAAAATTAATATGGTAGCTAAAATTTTATAAAAGATATATAAATTGGAACAAGAATAGTGGTTGATTTACGCCCAGAAATTTGAAGGATTATTTCGCATATAGACAAATAAAGCTAAGTATTAATACCACCATAACAACATTTAAATAATATAACGTTTAAATTTCATGAAACAGTGTATACGATTTTATCATTCTTATCATCTTCTTGTTATGTGTAATTAATCGATTAGGCAAATGAAACTTTATGCAAAATTCAAGCAGCAATAGTGTTAAATATTAACACCATCCATAATGGAATTTTGAGTAATATTCTGAATATAAAATATGCAATTTATTCTTGAAATTTTGTTTTTCTAAGGTCTTCTTATTAAATATTTCAAATTTGATCTATTATTTTTAGAAATTAATTGCTGTTAATTTATTTTTGATTTTTTTACATACATAGGAATACTGTGTATTATTAAAAATGTAAGGATATATTGAGGATTTAAAAATTAGATAAGTATTTTTTGTAATGTTTAAACATAATTTTACACACATTACAGAATTTACAACTTAAGTAAAGCTTTAATTTCCGAAATATTGTTAGTATATTTATTATTTAGTAATTATTCAAAGGAGCTTGAGTTAAACATAAATAAATATGAAATTATTTATAATTAATCTACTATAAAATGTGACATGATAGTCTGATAATTACAGCAAAATCTGCTTAATAATTTCTTAAGTTAGCAAATTATAATTTAGTTATTATTTTATTATGCTGATAGTATAACAATTTTTGTTACAAAATATGAGTACTTACTAGATTTTAGCATGGATTTTTCACTTATACAATTTGTCAGGAAACCTTTTGAAATGTTAAAAAAATTATCATAGAAAATCTCATTCCTGACAAATTATACATTAACATTATATTGAGTTATGTTCAAATTTGCATTTCTCTACATTTATATAATTCAACTAGCTGTCCAAATCGGACAATTTCCGTCCGCCAAAGCTTCGAGTGTCAGAATATTCGGGAAAAAAAATCGAAATTAGGGGGAAAAATATTTTTTCAATATTTTTAGCACTATTTACTATTTACTTAACTTTGTTCGAAACACTGCAGTGCAACGCAAAATGATGTTTCACATACAGACCAGTTAAAAAAAAATCTGATGAGGTGTGAAAACCTTAAAAATTTCCATTATTTATGAAGATATTAAATATTGTATTCAGGACCCTGTACATCTGCGCCAAGATGGCAGCCGAATGGTTAGCGCTCTTGCCTTCAGTTCAACAGTTCGTGGGTTCGAATCCCACCTTGGGTATGGATGTTTGTAGTAGCTCGGAATCCACTTTATAGCCGTAGGTCCCGGTTTAATTAGCCCTCGTGTGCAAAAAATGACCGTTGAGCGACAAACAAACCAAACCAAATACGTACATATGCATTCTAACGCATTTTTGATTGGCGATGTATTGGGAAACGAGAAAACACTTTCGATGCAAGAGACAAAAACAAATACATTTTCAGAAAACGAAAAAAAGTATTAATATTAAAAAAATATACTCTGATAGTACAGAAAGATCATTGAGCATAACATACTATGTTTTTGAATGTATATAGAAAGAATACTTACTGTACACAAATGAACTATATGCATTTAAAAAATGCACTTTAGAAATATAGTAAGAAGAGAGATCTATTGCCATATATAATTTTCCTTGTCGCTAATGTTTGCACATAAATGATAGATTCTAAAAAGGAGAAAGAAAAATATGCCCACTTCCCTTGAAGCGAGCAAAGAAAATTTACTTTAAAGTCAACTCAACTGCAATTACGGGGAAATTAATAACATATATAAATAAAATTACTATATGAAACATAATCTGTATTTTAAATCCGTCGGAGATCAATATCTCGGAATATAAATTCCATTTTATTCATGCAACCGTTCTTAATTTAAGGTTCGACAAAATATTCGGCAGATAAGCATACTAAAGGATTTTACTTATACAAATATCGTCACGATATCGTTGCTTTAGATCATTTTCATAAGGCATAATATCTTAAGAAATTTGCATTTTATTTTCATATTTCTTTTCATTGAATAAATTAAGAGAGTCATTTCGCGAAATTTATTTTATTTTATTTTCCACATGTATTTTTTATCGTATTCAGATTATTTTATTGCTGTTAAAAAGTGTTATTAGCATTAATGATGACTTTTTAGAACCTTTAATCATCTTTCAAAAGGATAAAATTAAATGAACCGAATAAAAATATGTTGCATAAATAATCTAACAAATTTTTAATAATCAGTTAAATGTATAATGGTAACAATCATGAAATAATATATTTTTTCTTACCTAAAACTACTTCTGAATTGTCTGTTAGAGTTTGTTTTACGTGGTGATAGTTATATACAATCTTCACTATTGCTTTAACAATAATTGATCTCTGCAATTTGAATATTACATTATATTTTATTCGGAATTATCGTTGAAGAATTTACAAACATTATTCTAATGTTAAATCAAAGCATATTAGTAAATAAATTATTCAACCATTTAAATATGGCTAATTTAATCGAATTTGACAAACTTATTCTAATTTAATCATTAAGAAAAATAAAATGAGCAGCAAATAGTTATCAGAATTGAAAAAGAAAATGCTTATACATGAACTGTGGAAAATTTCTGATGCAAATCGATTGAAAGATCTATGATTCAAAATATTGATATGAATGAATAACTAAAATTTTCTGATGAAAAGAATAATTTATTATTATTGAATATATTATAGCGGCCCACTTAGTTATATCGTACTGAATACATCACCACAATTACGTCACGCGATTGTAGCTTGAATGTTATGCCCGACGCTATGTTGTGTTTACAGCTTTACTTTAGTATTTTTGTCAGTTTCTTAAAAATATGATTGGTATTAGATATAAGACTATATTGTCCATGATCGAGTTTAGTTATGACGCAGACAATCCTGTGCTGTCCTTCCTTAGTGCGATCTAGCATTGTCTTGTTGAAAATTGTTTTCTGAATGTTTCGGCTTGAGAAACAAAGCAAGTTGTTACAATATGCTAGAGTGGTATTAAATTTCTCATTTTGTATCTGGAGCTTCTTATCTCACAGTTTATTTTAAAAAACAGTCTATATGGAAATTTGGAACAAATTTTCGAAATTGAATACAAAAATTAAACAGTATCATAATTTTCATAAGAAAAGGGTTATTGGGTAAAAAAAACTCTTTCATTTTAGTTTTGTAGATATCTTTCGAGTTGCTAATAATTCCAAGTAATATTTTTTATTCTTTTTAGATTTTCGAAATTTTTTAGCACTTGTGTATTTAAAAACCACTTCATAAAATTAAAATCAAAAATTGATTTTACAAGATTTAATTAAAAGAGAGAGAGAGTTTTTTCTTCAAGGTTAACAGTTCTTGACGTTTTTAATGACCCAAATGAATAGACCTACAGAAAGCGTGGCCTATTGTTGGTCCTTGAAGTAATCACCATCAGTATCCAGAACTTACTGCAAATGTATCTCCAGTTGTGCAATCCCATTGCTGTAAAACTTGGGGGTTTTGGACGCAAAGAAATCCGTAAGTGCTTGGCCCAAGTCTGCTTCATTGATGAAGGATTTTCTTCATTGATGATGATTGTCCTGTGAATAGACGAGGTAATAATCTCATGGTGCAAGGTCAGGTGAGTAAAGAGGATAACCCAAAGTCTCCCAACCAAATAGCAGTATGGTATTCCTGGCCACCCGCGGGATATGCGGCCTCGCGTTATCAATCAAGAACAGTACACCTTTGCGATTAACCAGTGCTCTCTCCTTCTATTGTAATGCCTGTTGCACATGTTCCAATTGCTGCGAGTACAGGTTAATAGTGACCATTTGGCCTGTTGGTAGCAACTAAAGAGTAGTTTGAAGATTAATCTACCAGATATAAGCCATAATCTTACAAGAGTGCATCTCCCAACTTCAATTTGTAAAGCCAATGCCTTGCCATAAGTTCATTCACAGCAATATATCTAAACGCTTGACATATTCGGCAACTTGATGTAGCAGCTGATGAGCCCATTTTGAAGTCGTAAAGCAAGCAACACCGAACGAGCTCCTTTGACAATCAATTTCTCTTCTCTGCTACACGAGTTACGATTGATGAATGTGCGCGGTGGGCCTGCTTTTATATAGCGACTGATATTCTTACTCTCAACTGACTGATGTCTCAATCTCGTTGTACACTTATTTGCATGCTTATTCTCACTTCATTCAATGATAACGCGAAAATGGCAAGAACTTTCTTATTTACCATATAGTTCCGTGGGTGTTGCGTATGCTATTCATAAATCAATAACAATTATTAGTAGAATGATGCCATTATTTCTCTAAGCTTCTAATACTTTTGCGTATAAAATATACAAGATGCTTTTCAGTATAATTTTAACGTATTGAAAAAATATGCAAATTGAAACTTAATATAGTTTGTAAAATTCGTAAATTTGAAAAATCTTGTAAAATTTGAAGAGATATAGGCTTACAGTAATGAGGAATTTATAAAAACTAATGACAAAATGGTAAAAATGCCAAAAAATTTTATATTTTTATTTATTTATTTATTGCACTATGTGTTTTTAACTATGCAAAGACTTCCATATGGTAAAAATCTACATCTATTGCGTACCAAAAAAATCTCATAAACTCCCAAATGAAATGTGAAGAAATTATATATAAATAAATATAGATTTTAATCATTGTGTACAAATGTATGCACAAATAGCTATATAAAAATCTATATAATTAAAACAAATGAGTGATTGTTTCGATTTTAAATGCAATTAGAAAAAAAAAGAAATTTATACTCTCCTCTGCTGAAAATTTTACTTTATCGTTTTTTAATGAGAGAAAATGCGAGAAAAATACGATAATCTAACCGGAAAACATAAATTCAATTAAGAACGAAACTTAAATTCCTTTATAATGAGAAAAAAAATAGTTCCAAAAAGACAGACACTTCCTGAAATCACTCATTGAGCTCGAAAATGCTAAGAAAAACCGGTAATATTCTCCAATATTATATTTTTTATATTTCCCTGAAATTTTACAATAAAAAGCGATTGACTAGTCACGGAATTTTAATGGGATTCATTGCTTCATTTATTATAATTTGACATCTTGACAAATATGGATTTACTTTATATATAATTATTATTTAAAACTGCAAAATTTAAATTTGCGATCTATACATATGTTTAAGCTAAATTAAACGTGATAGGATAATCCCTCCTCATATAATTTTACTATATTATAACAATTGCTATATATTTACAGATTATAGTGTTGTAACAAACACGAATATACTGCTTTCAGTAGCTAACAAGATCGTCATATTACTTACAATAACTGGTTAATTTTGTAAATGTTATTACAGTATCACATGGGTAATATTAGCTTATTCTTACTGATGCTTAATTACACTACATTTTCTGAATTGTCATCGATATATTGATGTAACAGGAACATAAAATTTGATTTGTCTTCAAGTTTTAGCTATCATGCTGTGGAAAACGTAAGTATACAATATGTATTCCATAAGCAAAAAATCTTAGCAACGTAGAAAATCTGCAATATATATATATATATATATATATATATATATATATATATATATATATATATATATATATATATATATCTTTACTTGATCTACGCAATGTATTGCTGATCAGCATTTGTCCAAAAGAACGAAAAAGCTTTACGCAGGGCTTTGCTAAGCTTTACAGAAGCAAAATATTTTACGAAGCTGGACGAAAATTTACGAAAATCTGCCTACTGTCGTAACTGGTGCTTGGTTAAGATAGTATTGTCCTCCGTAAAGCTTCTCCTAAAAATTCATGAATGTATACCAAGAAGTCCATAAATCGTGGTACCAGCTATTGGAGTGGAAAGTAAGAAATAGCTGTGTATAAATATATTAAAAATGACAAATATAGGAAGTAGAAAACATTTCAAGAACTTCTGGAAAAGTCCAGCAGGCAATTTTAAAATTAATAGACTAATTCGAATGCTGATTATTGAACTTTTCCTTTGAAAATACCATAGAGTCAAGTAAAACTGACAAAAAACAAAGTGAAAGACAATGTTCTGGTGAAAGGGATGAGCAATTTATGCATTATTATCAGAAGAATCTTAAAAATAATGAAGATTTGCTGATAAGAATGCTTGTATTGATTTGTAGAAATTATTAAGGACTAACACTTGTCCAACGGAACTTGAACAATTCTACGTACCAACGGAATTAAGCAGTAAAGCTCCTGCAGCAGTAAAATATTCCGGACGAAATCTTCAAAAGTTCATGCTGTGAAATTCATAGATCATTGTTTGATATTTTGGGGTAAGAAATAAAGAACAAATATGACATCTTACTTAAAAAAGGAGTCTAGAATTTTTTAAATATTTTCTGGAATATTAGAAAAACTCACACCGGATAATATTAAGTAAAGAAGATGATGAATTCAATTATACTGATCACTGAAAACTATTTCGGAAACTAAGCAAAGACTATTAGAAAAATTAAATTCTCTTTTATGTGACATTTAACTCTGTGCTTTTTCACTGAAAATAAAATATATTAATCTTAGCATTCGAAGATATACTATACTCTCATTATTATTAGTCATTGTCAAACAATAGTTATCTCTAATGAATCATGATATTAAAAATCAAATCTTTCGCGTTTGTTTTCTAGTTTCCTTAAATGGTAGGAAATATGATAACAAATATAAGAATCGAAATCAATACCAGGCCAATTGCTTATTGAGTATCACTATTAAAATTCTTTGCTGATAATAAGATTCTGTTGTTGTTGTTGCTGATCCCTGTTGTCTAGCAGCGCTAGACCAAGTCTATGACATTATACACTCTCAGGAAATCAATGACCAATAATGGTCGCTCCAGAAGATCTTCTTTATCGAGTCCCAAGCACTCAAGGATATGATCCGGAGTGGCTTGGCTTTTGAAACACTTAGCGCAAATTGGAAATTCCTTTTCTTTGTTGTTAAATACCAATGATCTTAGGTGGCCTCTTCGAAAACGAGTTATTGTAGTTTGTTCCAGTCTGCTGCACCGGAGGGATGGAAATCCGCCGGGACGATTACCCTGGTACCAATGGTGCACGAGGGGAATGGCAAATGCAGACCGAACAAGGCCTTTCTGTCTAGAGTATAGTTCAGTATAGGTAAGAGACGCCGAAGTAAGCAAAGGCTCGTCAGTACCTCTTTTTGCTAGGGCATCAGCCAATTCGTTACCCGCAAGGTCTACATGGGAAGGGATCCACTGTAAGTGAATCTCACGAGATAAGGAGAGCCGTCTAAGCTTGTCCAAGATAGCTACTCCTGTATTATCACGGACTCTGTGCCAATTAGTAAGATGCTGGATGGCGCTCCGGCTGTCCGACAAAACCCAAATTTCCTCATTCCCACGGAAGAGAAAGAACCGTATCAAGACCCACATTAATTGCAATAAGTTCACTGCGAAAGACGGAACAGCTGTCGGGGTTTCTGATTGAGATTTGGTGGGATTTGTTTTGAATCCCACCAAATCTCAATCAGAAACCCCGACGGCTTAATAAATACCCCAATTTGAGTCTCTTCTGTGACTGAGTGGTAGCAAATTCGCCTCGTATAGAACAATGTCGTTAGGACAGCTGTTTCGAAGACCAGTAATAATCCGAGCTGCGCTCAGTTGAACTCGCTCAAGCTTCTGAAGGCTAGTCTTAGAGGCACAGCAGTAAACTGGGAAGCCATACTCCAGGATGGGTCTTAAGAGCGCGATGTAAGTATTTCTAAGCGTAAATGCTTCTGCTCCCTAGTCGCGTCCAGATATATATTTCAGGATAGTCAGACGTTTTCTGAATTTTTCTACAAGATGGTCGATGTGCTTATTGCTTGTAATCTCAGGGTCCATAACAAAACCCAGGTATTTTGGATATCTATCCACTAAGAGAGGTTGGTTGTTCAGAAAAATCCTAGGCTGGTAATTGTACAGCTTTCTATTTGTTGTAAAAAAACTGGTAGTGGATTTTAAAGGATTAAAACGTAATTTGTGGTTTTCAGCAAAGTTCCACACATCAACTAGAGTCTGGTTGATATTATTTTCCAAGTCAGCAATATTGGCACCGGAGTTCCAGAGGACTATGTCGTCCGCAAACAATCCAACTTCACATCTCCTGGAGATAACTTTCTCGATGCCACTCAAAAAAGTGTAAAAAGAATAGGGCTCATAATGGAGCCCTGAGGAAGACCCTGTCCCAACTTAAGACCATTCGACATGGAGTTGTTGTATCTAACCCTGATTACTCTGTCTCTTAGAAAATCATATATCCAAGGCAAGGCCCTATTACGAATTCCAAAACCGTCAAAGAGCTTGGTAATAAGTCTCTGTTTCCAAACAGTATCGAAAGCCTTCGACAAGTCCAGGAAAACTGCCACTGTGTGGTTTGTAGGCTTCAAATTGTGCGCATCTCGAATCCTCTGGGTTAAATAAAGCACCTGATCTGTAGTACTATGTCCTGATTTGAATCCATATAGTTCCTTGGGGAAAAGACCACGTGAATTCAAATAAAATAAAAGTCTCTTTAAAATCATCCCTCCATTATCTTACACGCAATAGATGTAAGTGCGATGGGCCTATAACTATCGGGTGAACTGGTGTCTTTGTTTGGCTTTCTGATAGGGATGATGGTTGCCCTTTTCCAGTCTTGGGGAAGCCGTCCCGATTTCCAAGATAAGTTTATTATGTCCAAGAATCTCTGTCTTCCAGCCTGACCCAGATGTTCAATGAAGTATCCGTGAATGCTGTCAGGACCGGGGGATTTTTGTAAATCAGTATCCATGAGGAAAGCCTTGAGTTCGTGCAAACGAAAATCAGTTGAGAAAATGGGTATCCCCTCGCGGGAACTACGGCACCCGTGAACAATGTTTCTGGCTCTCTTCGTGATAAATCTGTCAACATGAGAGAAGCTAAGCTTGCTAGTTATCTGATAGTGTGCACCAAGGATATCAGCAGCCTCGCAATCAGTTTGGGGAATTCGGCCGTCTGTGTCTTGAATCGTATTGCATAGTTCTTCCTGAGGCTGTTCCTTACTAATACTCTTCACTAATTTCCATAATTTACTATTAGAGACCCTTGGATCAAGCCCAGAACAAAGTTCATTCCATTTATCTCTCTTGATTTGTGCATAGGCTAGTTTAATCTCAGCATTGACTCTGTTTAAATTAATTCTACGAGAAATATCCTTAGGCTCATTTAGGGCGCCGAGAATTCTTTTTCTCTCCTCCAACAAAGGCTGGAGAGCTGGTGACTTGTGGGTAAAAAATTTCTTAAAACTCTTAATATTACCCCTGGGAATAGCCTTTTTAGCATTATTTATAATAACTGATTTCAGGGTGAGCCAATCAGAATCAAGAATATTTGTCATGGATTTAGAGTTAATATCGGTTTCAATAGAACGGGTATAGGACTCCCAGTCAGCCCTCTTGAAATTCCAGTACTTTTTATTGCTTTTAAAAACAGGCAATTCGCCATTTAGTTCAATCAAAACAGGCAGATGGTCGCTACCTATGTTCTCGTGGACTGACCAGGAACTCCCCGGGTAGATATTGGGGCTAACAATAGCGACATCCAGTGCTTCAGTGGTGTCATAACTGTAAGATGCATGGGTTGGTGTACCATCGTTTAAAAAGATGAAACCACAATCGTCTACCATCTTAATGAGTTCACTACCTCTTCGATTTTCTTCAGTACACCCCCAACTAGTATGTTTTGCATTTAAATCTCCGATCAGAATAGTGTTGTCCACAAGGAAGTTATGCATGTTAGAAGGCAGACCCTTATTGTTTGGGGGATGGTACATATTATAGATATTTAAGGTTTTGCCCCTCCAAGTAACCTTAATTCCTTGAATTTCAAGGTCAGAATGTTCTATTCCACTGAATTTTATACTTTGATAGTTAATGTTTCTAAAGAGGAAAGCAAGTCCTCCTCCACCCTTGTCTGGTCTATCAGTTCTATAAATGTTATATCCCTTGATGTTGAGGGAATTGATACCCTTCAATTTGGTCTCCTGCACAGCGATGATCTGTGCACCATAAATGTTAGCCAGGTCCAAGACCTGGTCTAATTTAACTCGAGCTGCAATTGATGAAATTCCGTTGATATTGCACTGTAAAATCTTTAGAGACACGGGAGACTGTAATTTGCTTATCGATCGAGGCCCTCTACCTAAACCAGGATCACGACCCTTTTTTGACTGCGCGACGACCGATGCAGCATGAATTCCTGAGTGTGATGTATTCATTGATAGGGAAAAGGGGCAGCTTCTGTTATCCAAGTGGACCGGAGCACCAAAGGTAGAAGGCTGACTTAGCTCCTTACGTGGGTTTGGATCGGAGTTTTCCTTCTCCTAGGTATCTCTTTTAGTCTGGCTCCTACCCAACGAAGACCTGTCCGGCATGGGAGACCCTACCAGTAGCTAAACTACCGCCGGCATAGCTCTCTTGGTTGCAGGAGCACGCAAGCCCGCCCACCACGTCAAGGTGAAGATTAAATTATTACTTATTCCTTAAGTAAACAAATTTTATTTTATAACTGTCCCCCAATAACTGCACTGATTCGAAGATACTCTGATATCATATGAATCAATTATTAAAGAATAAAAAAATATTACGTGGGCTCTCCAAAGCATAGAAAATTTATCATGTATTAAATGAAATTGGTAAAAAAAGGTCATTTAAAGGTTCTGTTTATAGAAAGAAGAAATGATCTTATATTACTCACAAACTTCCGTTTAAAGAAAACAATTTATAATAACTGTATCTATGTTATTGTATAATTGATTGATTGAAATTAAAAAACATTTTCCTCAATAATTAATACATTTGTATAGATAAATGGCAACATAATAAAAGGTAGAATGAAAAATTAATAAAGTATAAATATCATCGCGTAAAATATTATATAAACAATTACTTTAAAAATTGAGAAAAATATTTCTGACATCAATTCCAAATAAGCTATTTTTTCGTGGAAAAATATCAAGTTATTTTATTTCATTCTAGAAATAAAATTACAGACAATGGAATATTTTATGAGATTCATATTTTTATATTATATTCAAATATTTTAATTTACCTTTTGTATCAATTTTTTTATCATATTATCAGTTTCTTTAAAAACAGTATAGTGAAATGGTACTTACATTAAAATGTTGACGCGAAAGTAATTACCACTTTATTAAAATCAAAATTTTAATTTGTTAATTTTATTTTCACTTGATGAAAAAATGAATATATTCTAAATGATATGTTACAAATTTCGAATTTTCATCTAAAAATGATATATTACTATACTGTGTGTTAAATTTAGCATATTAAATATTATATATATAATTAAAATTACTTGATTATAGAGTTTAAATAAATTTGTGAAATCTAAATTTCAGAAATTTGTAATTAAATAAGTTACTTTTAATGACTGTAAAAATATTTACCATTTTGAGTAATTTCTAAAAAAGCTCTATTCGAAAATGTTTGGTGTTAAAAAACTATCTATGGCATCTTCTAAGCATCTTCATTTAGATAAAAATAATTTTATTAAAAATCATTTTCACACTTGATAATCACTTTGTTATAATTAACAATAAAACGTTTTCTAATTATACATTATTCAAATAAAATTATCCATTAAAATTCATAAAATTTTGAAATTTTTGGATTATCTGTTTTCACAATAAAACTGATGGTAAAATTTCAAGATCAGAAACATTTAGTATTTTTTGCCAGTTATATTTTTAAAATATGCTATAACAATCTCCACTTATTATGAATTACATACATAAAATATGCTGTTTTAAGTATATTAATTTTCGTGTTTATTTCGTGTACTAAAAGTGATAATAATTATTTTTTATCGAAAATCGTCACAGAAATAATAAACAATTACCAAATATTTATTTTTGAGTATATTTGTAATGCTTAAAAAATATTTTTATTTTAATATAAATATTCCTCAAAACATACTTTTATCATTAGTTCACTGTTATACAAACAATAACAGTTATTCACATAAAAAATCGTTGCATAGTAAGTTATTCTAAATAAGCTGGGCAATCCGTTTTTAATCACGGGAGCGATTTCCGATGCTTATAAAAAGTTCTCAAGCAATGTCTTTATTTGGCGAGTTGGCGAGTTCTGAAGGAAGGAGGTGGGAACAAGTCCCGGTTTCATCTTCTGCATCAGTTTCAAAGTTCCTACCGTTCTATCAACAGGTTTATGTTGTATGTTGTGGGGGTTGCTTCCTTTACCTCAAACAATTCCTTTCTTTGTAGAAAAGGGATTCTCTTTCATTCCTGAAGTATTTATATTATCTCAGTTAGCTGTTTTGAGAGATATTTTTGATTTACTTATTTTCCATTTATTAGATGTGGCGAAAATTATGTCATTTTCATAAAATATTTATGATTTAAGTGTAGAACTTTATGTGTTTCTTGTAGCTCTCTTCGGATATTTATTTTGATTAGAACGGTAAGTCTATTCTTTTATTTATTTTGTGAATAATTATGTGACAAATATTATAAGACAATTTAAAATTATACATGATAAAAAATGTAATAAAATAAAAATAATTAATTGTTAAATAAATGTTAAAATAATATTAAAAATATAACATATATATTGAGATTTAATAAAAGTAAATTAAACTAATTTCATTTTGAAATAAAACGACGATATTTAATATGTTTTTATCATTATTCTAAAATTACATGTTCTCAGATCTTTTAACTTACATTGTTGTAACAACATTTGTAAGCTAAAATTTCTGCCAACGTATAATTGGCCTGTTATGATTCCTAAATTTTTCATAACATAATTCAAATTTTTCTTAATTAGTTTAAAAAGAAATACAATTTAAATATAAGCTTGTTAAAGCAGTTTAAATCATAATAATTCAGCAGTATATATATATATATATATATATATATATATATATATATATATATATATATATATATATATATATATATATATATATACACGAGTAATAATTGAAAAATATTATTCAGTCAGCAACCATTTTTTTAAAAAAAACTATCAAATAATAAAATAGGTATGAGCCAGTTATAAATGTATTAATCAACACGCAAAAAATGTTTTTAATAAATTTCTTTTGATTATATAAGTTAAAATTGCTGTTTTTTTTAAATTACATGATTAGATTTTTGTTAAGAAAATAAATGGATTTATAGTTGATTATTTTCTTTCATATACTTTAATCATTGATTTCTGATATTTTTAGGCGCGCGTAAAAACTGAAATAAATGATGTATTGTTAAAAATATATTTAATTTCAACTAACCATTTTTTTTAGTAAAATAAGTGTCTTTTTAACTATTCAAAATTAAATTAGTTTAAATTGATATGCAAGTATGGTATTTAAAAAATATTTGTTATTTTATTTTTATATAGAAATGTTTCTAAAAGAATTTTTATGTTGTAAAATATAAATTTCGTATGATTTATTTCAGATGCTCTGGCACACACAAATATTTATATTACAATACTGCAATTTCATAAATACGTTATATCTTTTAAATTAACTGGCCAAAATAACAATACTTTTAATAAAACACAAAAGTATTTTTCAATAAATTAACGATACTGTTCTACAATACAGTTTGGAGAATTCCTCCTACTATAGTGTTCTGTTAAGTATCCTAAATATCATCAATTTTTTACAAAATTATTTAAATATTTTGGATTTAAATTTTTTAAATTGTTTTTAAGTTTTTCCAAAAAAAATGAGGTAGTAACTACCATCTTCTATTCTTTTATGTTTTATCACTGAACTTATTTTTTGAATTAATTAATAATTTCTTTTTATTTTTATGATATCGAAAAAATGTTTATATACTAAATAGAATCTTTTATGAAATGTATCTGTAAAAATCACACAGAAAAATTATAAAAATCGTAAATCTATATTTATTAATTTATTAACTTTTATAAAATACTCAAACACAAACTCTTATAACTTTGATATACCAATGAAAAATTACTCTCTTGTGTAAAATTTTATTTAATTAAGCATAAACGTCATTAAATATACAGATAATTATTTATATATTTACTGTATGAAGTCAAATGCTCATAAAAAAACATTCTTGTTTACGATCAAATAAATATATTAAGTTACTCATAAAAGTAATCATGATTAACAAAAAATTTTAATTGATATATTGTTTATATGATTTCCAAGTAACGTAATTTATTAACGAACATCACACAGATTTTCATGCTCGATTACAAATTATGCTTGTTATATAATGTAGCATAGTTACCAAATATTAATATTTATGTTAAAAAATTATATAAAACCCTGCCTTTTGCAGATGTTACAGGCATAAAAATATTAAAATGAATCGTTCATAAAATAGAATGTTAAAAAAGAATGGTTAATTTTCTCAAATTAATAAGGAATTAAGAAAATAATGAAGCCTTTAAAATGAAATTAATTAAATTGAAAAAAATGAAAATGATTGTAATCCATTTAATTGTAAGTAAATAATTATATTTTATTCTTTCACATTTCATTATTCTTAAAATCATGAAAAAAAATTTTTTTTAATGTTATGCCTGATTTTTTTTTTAATATAATTTTTTTAAAATTTGGTTTATATATTTTATTCCTATTTTTTATTGCAGACAGGGAAGTTTCAAATGTGATATGGAAAGAGAAAAAAATGTTTTTAAAATGTTTTTAAAAAGAACTTAAATTTTTTTTTATTAGGGATAAAATTAATTTTTAAATTTAAAGCTAAGATATTTTTATTTCGAAATTAAGTTTATCATCAGTGTTTAATTCTCGTTTAAAAAAGCAGTAAAGTATAAGTTCTTTATAGAAAGAAATTATAATAATTTCACTGAGAATAAGTTTGGAGAAAAATTAAACATTCATTATTTCTAACTGAAACTATGCAATTACTACAAACAATTTTATCCTTTATATTTTTATATTCATTTTCTTTTATAATTATATGTAATGATGGTAATTCTAAATAAAGAATATTTAGTTACTGAATTTTTTCCATAGTGTATTATCAACTGAAAGATAATTTTAAACATCATAAAATTTTATATTAAATTTGAAATTAAAGTCTGGAAAAGTCAAAATTAAAAGCAGCTAGTATATAGCTAATTGAATGTCTTAATGCTTTTTTTTGTTATTTAAAAACATCACATAATATTTTACAAGTGTTATTTCTTTGTTAAATCCACTATCTAATGTTCTTAATTTATCATATCGCTATTAAATTTTGTTAATAATTTATTTCGATAGTAATTTTCGACAATTTTGCATAATAAAATTTAAAATTGGTGACTAATTTTAAAAAGTAAAAATTATAATTATTATTCATATGTTTAGTAGTAAAGAGGCATTAATTTAATTTTTACCATACTAGAACTTTAGACGAAAAATTTTTTCAATATCAATTTTAGATCCAAATTTATATATTTTAAGCGAAAGTTATTTGCAAAAAATTTGAAACATTATTGAAAATTTGCTAATCCTGAAGTCATTAAAATATTATTATTTTTATTTGTGATAGAATTTTAAGTATTATTTAATGTTTTCTGTAATTTGGATCGACGACTTTTTATCATTTTGTATTTGGTAATCTTTTTTAGAATGTTTTTATAATGAATGAAATTTATGAGAAAGTTAATTTAAGAATAAAATTTAAATTACTAAATTAAATATTACCGAATTTTTTTGTTCTCTAAAACTCACTAACAAAATATTATCGTTATTATTTCTATTTTGTTAAAGTATTTTAATGCGGTTAAAAGTTTTGAATAATATTGTGTTAGATTTCTTTTTATTGTTATGAATTATACAAAGATTTCTTCAGAGTATTTTTACATTATAAAATTTATAAAGAAAACTGTTATCATTAAAAATATAATAATATGAAATTCTTAGTAATAAACAGTATGAAAAATAGTAGAGGTGACATGTTAGTAGCAACGCTTTTACGAACTGCATTGGGCCAAAAATATTCTGTTATTCAATATATTGGAAAAAGATGCATTTATTATATTTATACATTTTCCAATAGGATATGTAAGGTGAATTTAATTCCGAATTCATCTCTTAACAGTATTCAGTTTTTGAGAGTAAATAAAATACATAATTTAAAAATTAAATTATTTTGCTAATGGATTTTTTAATTCCAGAAGTTATTAACATTTAGCAAATAATAATAATAAAATAAAAAAAATTATAAATAAATAGACAAATAAATAAAAAGTTTACATTTTAGCTTTTATGAAATCATTATCTTCGGGTTTAATTTCATTGGTAGCATTGCATGATTTTCTGCACTTTAGCCAATGCGCCTTGAGCATATGCGCATCTGTACTAATCGGTTCCAACGAACATCAATCGCTTAAAATTTACTTTCTATTTTTACCGAATTTAACATTCCATAGAACTCTTGCTTCCGGCTTTGTCTCGAAGCATAGCTATTCAGCAGTAGTCGAGCTAGATGCAGGCTTAGCCAATCGGAACCCAATCATCATGTCTAGTTTATTGCAAAAATTGGAATGTTTCACTTTGTAATTTTGCCGGTATTACTCAGAGAATGGTAGGCAGAATTACTGGATTCTCAGCCTCCAGCTAGTTTGTTCGCTCGAATGAGTCAACAAGCTGTCCATTTATTTGAAACTATCTCCATGGGGGTGGGCTATTAGTCTGCTTTTGTTGCGTGCAGAATCCTTGTCTCTTTCT
This sequence comes from Latrodectus hesperus, assembly GCA_037975125.1. Taxonomy (NCBI): domain Eukaryota; kingdom Metazoa; phylum Arthropoda; class Arachnida; order Araneae; family Theridiidae; genus Latrodectus; species Latrodectus hesperus. The sequence continues at coordinate 36,306,172 of CM075862.1, forward strand.
CTAAAAAAACGATTCCATCTGGAACTAATCGTCGAATATTATCTTCACAGGATGCGTAGGCGGCAGTTATTTAGTGCTGACAAACGATAGGAATACAAATTGAAATAACATATTGACGAAGAAATGCAATTAACGAGTGTGGTTGTGTTGTATTTTAAACTAGAAAGTTATCCCGAATTCAGATTAGTATCCTAAAAATGACCACACCTCAAAATTAAATTATTCGAGTATTTAATTTTTTGAAAATAATTTTTTTTTAAAAAAACCAACTTTTAATTTACTAATAATTTTATTGATCTACTAAACGTAATCATTTAATTTTTTTTATAAAGGAGAATTGTTCAATAAAAGGTAAACAGTTTAAAAAAGATTTATTCATGTTTTTATTTTTGAAATTTGTCGTTTGATTACAATTTATTAACTTTCATAATTTAATTTGATCATTACCGTCATCTATTTCTATAAAACGTCACCTATTTTTATTTCTATTAAACTAAAAATTTAAATTAGGAACAAGAAAGTGCTCCACTATTTTCTTTTTCATAATAATTTGACATAGTTTCATTCCGATTTCTTGATAAATTATTTTGAGAAAGTAAAAACGATAATGTTATTGTTGATGCAACAATAGCAATAATAGATCAATATATGAACAACAATAACATATCAGTATTTTGGGTTCATATATTCATATATATATATAGAATACATACATACGTACATACATATATATATATATATATATATATATATATATATATATATATATATATATATATATATATATATCAGTTTTGAGACAATCATTTTTAATTAAATGCAATAATTTTTTCTTACAACATTTTTATAATAATCGTAATATTTTGCTTGTGTATAAATTTTTTAAAATGAATATTAGTTTTGGCAACGATATAACAACGAGAAAATTTTTTATAAGATTTTTAATTTGTATTTTAAGTTGTTTGTGCTTTATAACTGAAAAATGTGATGAATAGACAGCGCAAACTTGTATGCCAGTAACTAAGGCGAAACAAACTGTTTTCATAAACAATTACTATCTAATTAAAAATAATTTATAGTGGGGAGAAAATGTAATTGATTAAAAAACTCTTTAATTAGTGAAAAACTTTCTTGCATCAAAAATATTCTAATTCAATTGTGTAATGTGAAGAAATGGATAGCCACACATGTGAATTAATTAATTTTCCTATAATAAGAGAATACATTTTTAGATTCTTATCTTTATTTTTTTTAATAGTGAATGTTTGGTGAGTGATATATTTTTTAAATAATAAGTTACATTAATTATATATTTATTTTTATTTTTTGCATTTATTTTATTTTGTTATTTTTATTGCTGTGCAAGTGTTTGTTCCATGAGAAGGATTCATTTTACATCAAAGAATTAAAATTCATGGCTTTCTTAAATATTTTTATGAAACGATAGAAGAGTTTTATATTTTAAATCAATGTTTATAAACTTGAAAAAATATGTGAACTAAATGTCATTTTTTCCAAATTTAAAATTAAGAGTGTTTAAAATTAAAAACCACTTTTATTCAGAAAGTCTAAGAATAAAATTATAGGATGTAATTTTAATCCTGTTTCACCAAGTTATGAGCTTAATCTGAAAGAAGTCCCATGTCACGATATTAAAGTAAGTAGAATGATTTTTTCGAATGCTTCCATTGTCTTCGAAGCATTGCATATACCAAAAAGCTATACAAATATAAGTAATTGCATTATATGCGAATGTTTGATCTCAAACAAACCATCTTTCAACAAGGATTACTTCCATCTGAAAAATCACGAGCTTTTAATTAAATTCTTTCAAAATTTTGAACTTATCTTTTTTTATCCAACTGCATGTCATGAACCTGTGAAGAAGTTCCGACCTAATATAGTGTTCTGTGTTTTAGAACTAGTCAATTACTCTTATCCTTAGATTGAATACTAATTTAATATTCCAATATTTTTATCGTTAAAAAAATTTTTAAATATTGCTAAGTAATGTTCATATAAAATATATATTTTTATTTCAGACGTCAAACTTTGAGGAAAAAAATATTGTTTAAAACTTTCGTGGATAAAAGTGCTCGATAATTCTACATAAAAGTTTAAGTAACTAAGGTCTGCAAAACTATTAAAGTTTCAATCAAGATAAAAAATTAAATAATAAATATAACTAACATGTGTTACGCTCGTTATTTGTATGTAAACAATGGATGTTTCCTTGTTCTTATAAGTTCTCTATGAGTTTTAAATATTGAAATTATTAATGAAACACAATGTTCAGTCGAAATCTTTTTACAAACAGTGAACAATTAAACTTATAAAATAACATAAAAGTTAGTAAATTTTGAACAAATATAATATGACTAACAAACCAAGACTTTAAATAAAATCATATATATATATATATATATATATATATATATATATATATATATATATATATATATATATATATATATATATATATATATATATATAGGCTGTTAAAAATGTTACGCTCGTAAAATTTACAGATTATATTGATTAATTACAAATTCTTTTTCTGGAGAAATATTAACAGATTTTAGAACTTTTGGAGACTTAAAAACATACCTGATCAAACAAAGCTTATGCGAAAACAATGTTTAAATATAACTTGTGTTATTATTTTATTTCCTCATAAAATTTATATTTCTGGGGACAAAAGACGCTAAAATTGATTGTTATAAAGCAATTAAGTACTAATATTGGTTTCTCAGATTCGCACGGTGAAGATTTCATTATTCATTTTCTAACTAATTTCAACCGTATGGAAATTAACCACTCATAATTCCTTTACCTATTTTTGTTAGCAGTGATATTATCTTGTTAACTTTTCTGTTTCTTATCAGTTAAAGACTTCTGATTAATTTCCTTTTAATGAATGCATTGATTTAATTATATGATCATGTAAGCATACTTACTTAGCTCTGGGAATTTGAATACATCTCTGACAGTTTACACAGGTAGAATTTAATGATCACGAGAAAAGATTAATTTTTTTGTCAGTATTCTAATTTTACATTTTATACAATTTTTTAAAAAAATTTATAAACACTGCTTAAATATGTGAGCATAAAGTAAACTATATTTTGATTGTTTGTGGTTTCTTGTTTTACTTCAAGAGTAAATAAATTAAATATGATAGAGAAAGAGAGCTTTAAAATATTTCACTCTGCTTAAGTTTGGTTAAAAATTTAAATGCTTTATAGCAAAAAAATTGTTCTTTTTGCATGATGCCAACAGCAAAGGGCATTGACAATAAAAAGCAGAGTAATCAGAAACCATTATCAAAAAAACTTCAACAATAAGACAAATCGTCACAGTGACGTATTTCCTGTTTCATAATAAAATCGAACTTATAAACTATCTCTTAATTAATAATTAAACATGTCTGTTTTGCACTTTACTGTCACTTTTTGCACTTTAAGGCTAATTTGATCAAATTTTACTGCTTAAAGTAAATTCTGAATTATAAGTATTTGAGCTCAAAGTAGAAATCGAGCCATTGAATTGTTGAAATTAAAAGAGAGAGCGTTAATTATTCAGTTGCCAACGCAGTTCTTGGTTGATGAAAAACACATGCTATATTGTTATTACATTAATGAACATCATATATTTTACGTAATTTAGATTGTAATACAGTAAAATATTTTAAGTTAGTCGTAATATATTACCCACATATGACATTTTGTACAGTTGTTAATGGGTATTGAACTAACAAATACAATTTTATAATTCTTTTTAAAAAATGAAGAATCTAGTAAAAAAATTTCTTTTCCTTTTTATGTATTCCAAAATATATTTAAATAGTTTATAAGATTATTAAAATTTAAGAAAAAGCTATTTTTTATTAGTAATATTGTATTTAATTTCTAATTATTTGCATAATGTCTAATGTTAATTAAATGAATATATGTAAAATAAAGTTAAACAACATATTAATTTTCTATGTGCTTCATGCCTGTTTTTTTAAAACAAAATTCACTCATTCATCATTTTTAAAATTAATTTACATATGAAAATTTTATGATTATTGTATGATAAAAAAAAGGGTGATCGCGCGCATTATGAAAATCCTTATCCACAAACATTAAAATATATTTATCAAACTGTGCAACATAATATACACTTAACTGCAATAGATTACCAAAATCATTCAATAACTACGTATTTTAAGAAAGTTTGTTCGAATTAGTTTGAGGTTAACATACGAAAATTAACATTGTTGATATTTTTCGCAATTTCTCCTTAACAATCCACTAAGTTTTCATTCACTAGAGTGCGATAAGTAAAAAAAAAAAAAAAAAAAAAAACATAACTTGTTCGATTACGATTATCAATCTAATTAAACTTTGATTAATATCGTCTGCTTTCTTTTCTTTTCCTTTTTGTGACTTGCACAGTAAATTCTAGTAGACGATGACGAATTAAAATAGATTAAAAATGTCGCAGGGCGAGAATTGCTTTCACCAGACTCATTTTATCGAATAGAAAACGCAATCGTACAAATTTCTCCTTCTGATGACGCAATTTTTTTATTCTTAAATTATTCGATTCACTGGGGGCAGGGAAATTGTCCTCCAAACGATATGGAGCGTGTCTTCGCACTTGAAGATCATGTATTTCACCTCTGCCCATCAACTGTTGTTCTAATTTTCTATCTCAATTTATAATTAGAAAATGGTAAATTGCTTGCTAATATTAAGACAGTTTCGATGGACGTAATTTTATAATCATTTTTTGATAAACGCGAAGGTTGATGGCGTTACGGTTTTTGACACTTCGTGTAGTTATTCTTCGCTACCATGAAGTAGAATTCATTTTGCTTTTTCCTCTATTAGAAGATCGAAATGAATGGAGAATATAAAGAAAAAATTATTTTTAGTAAAATGTATTTTGTTACATAAATTTTTTTATGAATGGAGATCGGAAAAACCCAAGAAAGGTCAGTATATAATTAAAATTTGACAATGTTTTCTTAAAAAGCATTAATGTTTGATTAAAATATTTAATATTATTATTAATTTTAAAATATTTTTATTTATACATAAACGCGTGAAAATATAGATGTGGTTGAATAAAAATAATTATCATGGCTAGCATTTTACAAATGCTCAGTAAAATTGGAAATATTAAATCAATTTTAAAAACTGTAAATTTATTTTAAAACTTTTTTCAATAACTGTAAATCAAAAAACTGTAATACTATTTTTAATAACTGTAAAATAAATGTAACTGTAAATTATAAAACGATTTTATTTTATTTCTTATAGGAAGAAATAATTTTCTCCATGCACAAATTATAATTTTACTTATTATCTTTCAAAGTATGAATAATTTTTTACTGTCAAAAAAAGTAATGTTTAAGTAAAACATTTAATCCGATATCTAATCATAAAATTTAAAAAAATCTTTTAATTGGAGCAACATTTTGTGATTAAGAAAATACATCTGCTATTTAATAAGGATATATTTACTAGATTGTATATACTTAATAAAAAATACTTAATCTCTTATGAATATATATTGAAGGAGTTATTATTTAAATATTGAATTTGAAACTACAGACCATATTTTTTATAGAGAAAATGTTTTTTAAAGCATATTTCTTTGAAAGTAAATGCATCACGTCTACTGAGTTGAAGGATGCCATAAAAATTCTTTAGTTGTAGTGCTTCTACATTCTTAAGACATAAATATCTAGAAATGTAAAGATGATATTATTTTTAAGAGTGTAAATAAAAAAGTAATAATATATTTTTGAAGCAATAAAAATGTAATAGAGTATACACATAATTCGTATTGCTCAGTTGAAATGTCATTCGCAGTAAAATCATATAACCACTTTCCTTAGTACAAGCGCACTATAAAAGCATAAAAAAATTATTTCATTTTTACGCTGGGGAACATCATGAGTTATAATTACTTATGTTTCATTTTTATTATTTATCATATTTTATTAGATTTATTTAGACAAATAATTTATTTTATTATTGAATTCTCAAGTTTATATTGTTTTTGCAATAAAATATATACATGAGAAAACAATTGCATTGATATAACTATTAACCATGTTTAATGTATAATTTATAAAGCATATAAAATTCTTAAATGTGTGTACCACGTTATAAATATAGTACTTAGAATTAAAAAATATTTCGTAATTGTTAAATGGCAGTGAAAGTCTCCCTCATTATTTTTTGAGAAACATTTTTATTGTATTATATTTTAATTAGTTTCTCTCTTTTAAACGCGAAACTGCCGCTATGATGTATATGATTCTATTTAAAATAAATATTTATCTGAAAAATGAAATTATTTTATTATTCAACACAAGTGTGTAAAAGTAAAATACCAGTACGAAATTATGCGATAAATATTTTAGTCATGAGATTAAAAATCAAACACTTCGCGTTTTATAAATAAAATTTTTTAAAATCGGAAATAGGATTTGTTCAATTAATTTTCTACTTTAAAATGTAAATGTTGAAAATTTGCAATTTTTTTCATCTTGGAAAATAGATGTATAATATTGTAGATTAATTTCTTTTCATATAATATTGTATATTAATGTCATTTTATGGATTTATTCATGAAGGTGAGGGTGAAAATTCTCATAAAATACTCGGAGTCAAACTGATTCCTAGTATTTCTAAATATAAAATTCTTTGAGTGAACCAACATTAAATATCAGTTTTGATCAATTAAATATCATTAGATAACTGATGGTATCTTATAATGTGTTTATATGGTTATTTTAAATACGATCAAATATCACTTTTGTTATGTAAATGCGAAGTATAATCATTTTTATGTGATCCAAAAACAGAGTTCCTTATTTGATGCTTAACACTGATAAACAGTGTTAATTTTCTTGGCTTCCTTAATTGCTTTTGAAACGTCGACATATATAATCATAAAAAGGATGCCTCACTATGGTAAGGTGGCTATGCAATATGACTAATAAGACTACACTTGTTCACCGCTAGTGGCAAAATTTCAGATTTAATGCTCTACCTTGAAAACGAAGAGCGATGCTTGAAAAAAGGTTGAATACAAAATTTCAGAGCAGTAGAGCGATAGACACCTTGTGACAAAATGCTGCTGAAGCTTTTTGGATTGGTGATGTGTCCACGTTAATTTGTGCCGTCTTAAGTCCTTCCACTGATGTGGCGTGTATATGAAGATGTGGATGCCAGCTCAGGTGGGACCTTATCACCTAAATGTGGTTCAGAATTGAGAAGCGCTTGGTAATAAAAGAGTGCTTCAAATCTGTTAACCTTAAGGTACAGTTTGGAGCTCTCTGTACTGCTAATTATGTAGGGCAGCTGTGGCCTAATTGGTTAGAGCGCCGTTCTCATTATCGGAAGGTAGTGAATTCGAATCCCGACTTAACTGAATATCCGTCGTGTTTAGTAAAGGCGGCTGGGGCACATTAAAAATGGACATGGTCGCAATGTTCTCCAAGAGAAATTGTACCTCTGAGGGGGCAGGCCAAGTATTGGTTGTTTTCTACTTGGTTCCTGCTTCAAAATCACAAAGAGTCCACCCAGCTGCTTCTATCTAACTGGTAGAGCCCAACTCAGGCTAGGTACAGGGAAGCATTCTGATGCAACAAATGCTAAGTATGCATGTCCATTTCAATCTAAAATCTTTAGTCCCAAAACATCTGGTCTCTGAAGTGACTCATCTACTGGACATTTGGATCTTGCCAAGTGTAAGGATAATGCATCGATTAGCGCATAAATTAATTAATCCAAACTGCGTAACATGTCAAAAATGTTTTTACATTTTATTAATTAAGAATTCTTTATAAATTTTAGGTACTGCCATTATTTTGATAACCATCTGTAGTTTCATACGTCGTAAAGGCCGAATATCTTGATAATAATATTAAATTTTCTTGAATTTATTGAAATATTTATATTAAATTAATATACTTGTGTGCATACTCTTGTATGTATGCATGTACATAAATATAATCATATCATTTACACAGATAATAATTAATAACCTTTACAAGAAACTACTTAGCTTCATTAAATATAAAGTATTTAACAGCATAATTGTAACTTATATAATAACTTGTTATCATAAAATCCTTCTTTTTTCCTTTTTATTTTTACAATTAACTATTTTACAGGGTGGAGAAGAGTTTACATCTTCTTACAGCAGTTTTATTTTTAATTTTTACACTTAATAAACTTTATAAAATTTTAAATGTATCAATGTTTTGTCGAAATTCGATTCACAAAAGGACCAACATTAAGTAATAAATAATAAGCACTGGGGAAATATAATAAGCATGTTTTCATAATGTTTATTCAAATGTGACGTTTTACAGTCTTCATAAGATTAGTATTTATTAAAATATGAAGTATTTGTTTAGTAAAATAAAATTATTTAAATAAATGAAATTGCATAAGAAATAAATGGCTTTTTTTCTTGCTAAATATATTTACTTACTGGGATTGAATATAAAGAATTCTATTTTAAAAATTAGTAAAATAATTTGTTAGAAAATATGTTGAAGCAAATACATTGAATACATAAAAAATCATAAAAAATTAGTATAAATTTCGCCATAATTTCTTTAAATTTATTTCTTAATACATTAAGGTAATGATTTGTTCCCGTCTTCGTTTTTGTTGTTTTATTTGTTTAAAAATTAAAATTAAAAAATGCAATTCTTAAAATAGTGATACTTGATTACGACATCAATCATTATTATAATTAATTCACCAATGACAAATAAAAGCTAAATGTAAAGCAAGAAAACACTGGAAGACATTGAAAATAAAATTCTACAGCGCATTATGGACGTAGCAACAAGTTTCGTCATAGGTCGACACTTACTGATAAAGCAGGTGCACGTTAAGTAAAAAGTTAAAAGTAATTTCAAGATAATGAAAGAGAAAAGTCAGTTACAGTTAAAAAAATGAAATGTAAATAATGACAGTTTCCTTAGAAATCATTGAAAGATTTCATGGTCTCTTTTCAAAGTTTTTTTTTTATTCTTTTTGCCATTTTTTTTACCTTTATCTTTTCTTCTTAATTCCAGTCATCTTCTTCAGCCTCCTCATATTAGTTGAAATATTTTCTAGCAATTCGTTTTTCTCTTTTTTGTGTTTGAATCAGTTTCTCTAATTTGTTTTAGAACACAGTTGACAAGATTTATTTGAAGATTGCGTGTGCTTTTCTTCGAAAGGGGATGAGTACTAATTGTAATTTTGTACATTACCACAAGACGAACAAGAGTATTTCGTGAACTTCAAAATGACAAAAGTATTCATACCTTTTTAAATGGAGTCTCTTTTGCATGGAATGGAGCCATTTTTTTTCGCAATATACTTCAGAACATTTTTAACTAATAGCTTAACTTAATATGATAATATTCTAAATAATTGAAAAATCGAAAAAAAATGTATCGAAATGCTCGATATTAATATTTCTGAAATATTTTTAGAAATGATGCTCTAGAATTCTAAAAAATAATTAAGATTCGAAAGTTGAAGTCATAATACTATACAAATTATTCAAATACTTAAATAAAATTTTAAAAATTCACCTGGAAACCTTTGTTAACGTAGTTGGTTTTAAGTAAATAATATTTAATGTGATTACTTAATATATCATATTCGATAACCTTAAGCCTAACGTTTGGTTTACTACTCATTTATCTGCGAGAATGTTAATTTATGTTATCTCATAGCATTATCCATGGTTAACTATTCAACTCGTGATATTTATATAGCTAAATTTTATTACCATTTATAATTTATTAAAAATTCTTTCAATGAACTCTTGAAAATTTCCAACTATTCTAGAAATTTTTTCTATGAAAATAATTCTCTGATATAAAATAATGCAACTATAAAACTGTTTTCTATCAATTAAATATTTATTTGTGAGCAGTTCAACTCTTCAATATTCTTAATCGTTTGACCCTTTATCAGTTGAACAGTATCAATTATGCAAGTAATAATAAATAGTTTGGCTATAAAAAAGCAATAATTATAGAACCGTTTTGAACCTATTAAATTATGTAACTCTTCAATAATTTGAACTGTTCGACACTTGAGCAATTACTTTTGTGCAAGTAATAGTAATGCTGATTTGTACTTACTGGATTATTTATTATTCGACTGTTGGGACTGTTCAATTCATAAGCATTTTTTGTATAGGCGTGGTAGCCTAGTGGTTACGCCATCGGCCTTCCTTCCGGAAAGACTGGGCTCTATTCCCAATGCCTCCAAAAGACCCACCGAGTAGATGCGATATACGTCCTCGTTAAATCTATGGAATTAATTGAGGTCAAAATTGAGGGAATGGATCCTCTGATGGTGCCATCTATCGGAGGAGTCTTTGAGCAAAGTCGTACTTTCACCTTCGTGGTGCTCTCATTAAACGAAAGACGCTGACTTAATTTCTAAAGATTTGACTCAATTCCGCATAGCCGTCGGCCAACGAGCTTGGTTTGTCTAAGTGTCAGAAGTAATAACAACAACATTTTTTGTGGTACGAGTAATAATAAAAAATTCAAGTATAAAAAGGATCTATAGCAATATCTACAGAATCGTTTTTCACTTTCTACATTATAATTCTTAGAAAGTTATAATTGCTGTTATAAAGAGGATATTTATAGTGCTATTTTGCGTATCTACTAAACTGTTTATTCTCCTTCAATTATAAAAATTTCAAACTGTTAAATAATTTCTATTGTGCTAGTAAAAGTAGATAAAGTTAAAATAAAGGATCAATATCATTAGAGCTGTTTTGCATTAATTAAAATATTTATTTCAGGGCAATTTTTAACACCTTCTATTGTTTTCCATAGCAAATGATAAATTTATTTGAAATGGATGAGATAAACTCTTGAATATTTCCAATGGATCAAAAAATATAAATGATAAGCATGAAAATGCAAGCTTTATAGATCTTTTTTATACATATTAAGGTTTTTTATATTATTCTATTCATTTGTCATTTTAATATTCATTTGTATTTTATTATTGAATGAATGCTTTTGCTTTGAAAATGATATTCTCATACTTTTCATTTAATTTAAAAAAATATTTCTGATCTAATTATTTTATCTGGTTGCATGAATTTGATTTAAGGTTTTTCTTTATATTTCATTATAAATTTTAAATTGATTTTCGTCGAACACATAAACTATCAGATTTGATTTTGATTTTGTTTTGAAAAAAATCAAGGAATCAATAGGTTATTATTGTTGAGTTTCATAAAAGTTATTTTTGTTAGGAATTTACATTGCTGTGAGTATAAAATGTGTGATTTTGCAGTTTTAATTTTCATCATACTTAAATACAGAACAAATTGCTGAAAAAATCAAAAAGTGTGAAACCGTTTTTAATATAAAAAGGTAAAAGCTTACAATCGGATACAACTTGATTTTTTTTGTCACTAAGATGAACGCGAAGATGCGACTAACAAAATGGTCCCCGCCGCTACTAAGTACCGGGATTAATACAAGTTAAATTTTATAGTAAAATTTTTTGCCAAAACAAAAGGTACCTAGTTCTATACCGAACCCCAATTAAATTTAACGATACTGTATGCAATAATTGGGTCAGGTTACATAAACGAGAATTTTAATCATTTCGTTCTTTTATTGGTTTTTATAAGACAAGTTAAATAAATTTATTTTCACATAAATATGCCACTTTTGATTTATGGGTGATTATAAATTGTGAAATTCAAATGCATCAAATTGAAAGATTTCATTGTCTAAAGTTTCTATTAAATTTAAAAACAAAATGATACAAACGGAACATTTTTATCTAATTTTTAATTTAAAAACGGAATACAGTTACGAGGGTTACTCTGAAATTTTTGAGATACGCGCAGACGAGAATTTACAAAATAAAAATAACAGTTTAATTTTAAAGTACAAAGTATTTTAACACAGAAGACGGTTTTTTACTGACTTACTTCAACTTGTTTAGTGTGGAATAAATTTGAAACAGAAGAGAAAATGGAGTTGACGCGAGAACATTTTCGCGCTATGATTTTCTACGATTTCAAAGCAGGATTAAATCAAGAAGAATGCGTTCAACGGTTGCAATTAGCATTTGGTGATGAATCTCCAGCTCGTGCTACTGTATTCAGATGGCTTAGAGAATTTAGAAGAGGTCGCAATTTTCTTCAGGATGAAGAACACACAGGAAAGCCCCCGTCGGCAGTAATCCCGGATAATGTGTCTGCCATATGAAAAATGTTAATGGCTGATAATAGGTGTACCTATCAAATAATACAGAAGGAACTTAACATTGGATCCGCCATGCACAAAATCATTCATGAAGAATTACATATGAAAAAAGTAGTTTGCCGTTGGGTTCCCCATAATCTAACTGAGCATCAAAAAGAGGAGCGTGTCAGAATCAGTAAAGAAACTCTTAATATGCTGAATGATGGTGGCCCCCGCATCATTTCTAAAATTGTAACAGGTGATGAAACGTACATACCGTTTTTTGACGTTCCAACACGTCAAGAAAGCAAAGTATGGGTTTTTGAAGATGATCCCACGCCTTATAATTTCAATGAATTATTTTCTTCAGAAGTACGGGATTGGTCAAAGCCATCAAGTTGGAAGGACAGAAGACAGTAACAGCAAACTGGTATACCACTAAATATCTTCCAGAAATTCTACAAGAACTGAATGTTAGGGGACTAATGCTTCACCATGACAAGGCATCTTCACATACAGCCGGATTAACAGTTGAGTTTCTTAAACAAAAACAAATTAAAGTGATCGAACATCCACCGTATTCACCTGATCTAGCTATGTGCGACTTTTGGTTATTCTTTAATCTAAAAAAGAACTTACGTGGACGTCGTTTTCATTCAGAAGAAGAGATTGATGTGACTATAAATGCATTTTTTCATCTATTCGAAGAAATGAATGGCTTGAGGCATTTAATCTGTGGAAAATTCGTCTACAAAAGTGCATTGATGCTGGAAGGGATTACTTTGAACACACTTAAAATTTTGTTAGTATAACTTTAAAAACCTAGTTGTATCTCAAAAATTTCAGAGTGACCCTCGCATTTGGACAAATCAAATAAATGTGATTTTAATTACTGACGTTTCCTTGTGAAAATTACTATTTCGATGTTATTTTCAAATTACTTTTTGATAGACGAAAATCAATTGATTCTTGTTATTAATTTTCGATCACTAAATCAAAATATTATGCAATTTTTAATTTTAGTTTTTGCAAATATTATTTTTAAAATGATTTTTTCCAGATCAAAAACTAAGTTGCTTCAATTGAAAAAAAAGATTCACCTTTTACATTCACAAAACAAAAATTATTTTTGCATGACTGATTTTTTTCACTTCCAGTGATAAACAGGGGTTGATATGTATCGTCTGTGTGCATACATGATTTTATAATTTATAACTTGAATTGAATTTATATAAATCTGATGTTTTTATTGAAACAAAATAAACATACTATGTGATTTTTTTTTTCAAGAGAATGTGAAAATATTTAGCTTTTTCTTTATCATTTGTGACATATTTATTAGTTGCAATTATAATGTTAATGCAGTGGAAATAATTAATCATCAAAATATTTTTAAAATATTTAAAGTAATTCATCATCAAATTATCGAAAAAACCCCAAAGCGTTACAGATATTTTCAAATTACAGAATTTTTTATTTTAAGTTTCAGATTGAACAAAAATATTATAAAACAAAATGTACAGACAAATTCTTTTAAGACAAAGATTAGGAATCGATATAACTCGAGATCTTCGGTATTAAAATTTAAAAAATTCTTGATTGTATTTCAATTTTTATTATTTTTCTTATATAAAATTTTTAAAAATATCACGAAATTCTATGGGTTTTTAGAATTTGAGATACATTTAAGACTTATGCTCGAATTGGGATTCCAGAAAATTAAGAATTTATACCATTCCTTATAAGCAAATTTTGTCAGCTTGATGAAATTTGTTGGTCCTTTTCAGTGTATGAAAACGAAAAATACGGGAAAAGATCACAAAATGGTCATAAATTTTCTAGACACACATTCAAAGATCCGTGAAATAGAACAAGGAAATGACACTGGAATTTTTATAGTGATATCGAAAAGAAACCAGCCGAGATACTCACAAAATATCCTCAAATAAAACAGCGTTTTGTCCTTGACCGCCGAGCAGAGATCAACGTTGGTCAAACCTTCTAGACCCGAAGTCCAGTAAATAAAGCAGTTGGACTCTTTCTTTGTTCATTGTCCGTTTCTTTTGTTACTCTGTGGGAAACAATACATTTGCGGTTATTTATTGGTTCGCCTTCTAATTTCCCAATCGGTGGTATCCCATTAGATGATGCATCTGACATTGTCTGACTTGACTCGACACAGACATTGTGTATGAACTTTGAGTTCAACATAAACATTACCCCTCTTATATTTCCTTAAAATCAAGCACGTGTACATTTCATCTGACTATTTGAAGGTGCATGATTTTTCTGCCAGATTGTGAGGTTGCTAAATTTATGAAGCTTGCCTCATAATTTAGCAACCTCAGAGCCTCAGGCATTCAGAGATCGTCAGCCTTGTGTTAAATTGTATGCTAATTTCATTTATTTCTTCGTCGTTGCGTTAAATTGCGCGTGCTATTTGTATTGAGAATATGCTATGCTAGATTATAATCTGAATTGTGAAGAAAAGCATTCTAAATCATGCATTTGTTCTATCACCATTATGCAAATTTGAATTGCTACTTAAAATTACAAGAATCCACTGAACTATATACTAATCTAAAATGTGAGGCATATTTCCAAAAATTTTAATTGCTATTTTTCAGCCTCTATGTGAGTTATTTATTATTCATTTTTGCCATACTGTCTTTAAATCATTTATTTTTATAATTATACAGTTTTGAATCACACTAATTAAAATCACTAGAATTTTTCTGTTCTATATTCTAATATGAACTATGCAAAAAAAATTTCAAAATAATGTAACTACTAGTTTTCCACTATTATGCTAAATCATTTATTGCTAATTTGTAATATGCCAATTTGTATTAAGACTATGTTGTATTAAATTTTAATCTATATTATGAAAAAAATTATGCTAAATTATTCATTTGTTGTAACTAAGTGAATTAGAAGTACGAATAAAATTTACAAGAATTCACTAAATTAATTTCTAATCTGAATAGTGCTAAAATTTTCTAAATTACTTAACTGCTATTTTCATGTTACTATAGCTATACAGAATAAATTTTTTTATAAATAATCAACTATACATTTTAATAAATTATGATAATGAACAATCAATTATATATTATGTATGTTAAATCTATATATATTATTGTGAATTTCACATTTGCTTCAAGAATTAATTTATCTATTCGATGCCTGTTTTGTAAAGTGTATGTAAATAAAATTATTATTGTTCATTTTATACCCTATAATTTTATATAAAGCATAACATCATTATTTTAATGTAAAAAAACTTGCCTACATCAGCATATAGTAAAGATATATAAATTCCTTCGAGATGATATAGTTTTTTTCTTCTCTTAAATTTATAAAATACTTGATGGATTATGGATATTGAATTTCTTTTATATGAATTTATTTTAAAAATAGTTAAACTTAATATTCCGTAAAATTAAAAAAAAATTATAAGTTTTTTCTCCAATTTTATTTAAAAAGGACTTAAAAATAATACTAAAATACTTTTGTGCCGTGAGATATTAATAAAATACAACTTTAACTTAACAATGAGTGTTTTGAGGAAAATTCTATTACATTTCCAGTTTGATAAGTATTACTGAAACCAAAATAAATATTTAGAATAAATGTATTCTTGATTTTAGTTTATTAAACAAGATTATACTTAGATAATTATCTGTTTGTAAAGTTATTTATCACATTAACTGAAAATAATGTGTCTGTGCGTGTGTGTAGCAAATTTTATAAGTAGAAATAAACTGATACACAAATTTGCAGTTAATTTTATAATTAAAAATATTTTTACAAGAAGAATTAATGACACTAAATCGCATATAATTATAAAAAGTATAACAAAATTTGCTTTTTCATTGAAAAGATAAAAAAATATATATTAGTTTAAAAATTAGACTTTTGTATCCAGCTTTGAGTGTTTTGAATAAATTTACTTATTTTTTCAAAACAATATGTATCAGTTTTTGATAAAAATTACCAGATGAATATAAAATATTATATTTGATAGAATAAATGTAAAATTGGTAGACGAATAACCTTCAATTTGGCGTTTAGGTCGTGAGTTTCATCCTTTTTCCAACGCCGACATTTATATTGTTCACGATCCTGGGAGAATTAGTCCACCTGATAATAATGCAGACAAATAAGAAAAATTAATAAAATTTGCACTAAAAATTTTTTTTTGAAAATAAATGGTTACATTATTTTATTTACTAATTTGCTTTTAGTAATGTAAAATAAATTTTTTTAATCTACTTCTGGTATAAGTGGTAAAAAAATAAATAAAACAAATTAACTTTGTCTTTTCTCACTATATTTTATTAAATTTTTTGAACTTGTTTATTAAATAAATCAAAAAACAAATTATATTCATCGTTCAAGAGTAAATAATAAACAATTTTCATGTGCCGAGCAATTTGTTTTCATAGTTTCAATGATTCATTCTTTACCTTGCAGAGAAAAGAATCATAAATATTTAATGATATCGCATTTGTCTGGATTTTTATTTTAATTCATGATATAATTTACTTTGAGTCAGAATTTTTATGAATTAGATCAGATCACTTATTGAAATTTTCCTCGTGATTTTATATCATAAAATTTCAATGGATTATAAAATATGTCATACAAAAATTTACTGTAATGGAAAAGTGGCATCTTTATTACCAGTTAAAATTGTGGCAAATAAAAAAAATGGAAAACGTGTCCCTGTTTTGCGCTACATATCGGCAAATAATCCTTTTTTTCACCAGCCGAGTCTTTTTTAGCTAGTTTAACCTATTTGTTTCATGTGCAGACTAATGAGGCTTTTAATAATCCTCGCTTCTTTTTCGCTGATGTTTCACTTTTAATGACACAAATGATTTTCCGCAGCTGGTGTCGGCCTCCTACAATAGGGAACAAAATAAAGCCACACTTTCACCCCTGTTTATTGTTTCTTTAGAGGATTTCTTTAGTCATTAGATTAGCTAATGGACACCGCAAAACAGAGAATACGTGTGTTAAAGTAGGAAATATGAGCGGAAGTTTTGCTGTTGCGCATGGAATTTTTCCTTTCTTAGAGGAAAAATATGATATGAAATTAGTATATCATTCTTTTTACAAACGGGAAAAAGGTTTGTGTCGCAAATAAAAGAATTTTTTGACGTTGATTTGTGAAATCAAATAAGCTGTTGGTATGTTTTGCTTCCAAAACACTTAAAAATAATGTACATTAATTTTTGTAAATTTTTTTGAAAATATAAATTTATAATTTCGAAATAATAAAATTTCTAAATTATAATAAATAATATTTTTAATGCCCTTAGGGTATACCTATTCAGCGCTATAATGGGCGAAGATAATGGCATCTTATAGAGTGG
The DNA here is from genome assembly GCA_037975125.1 of Latrodectus hesperus. Taxonomy (NCBI): domain Eukaryota; kingdom Metazoa; phylum Arthropoda; class Arachnida; order Araneae; family Theridiidae; genus Latrodectus; species Latrodectus hesperus. Next base: position 36,323,800 of record CM075862.1, read on the forward strand.
GACACCCAGTGGGTGTCACATCTTCGCACCGAAACATAAATATAATTTCGAAAATAAAATATTATTTGAAAAAGTAAAATAAAATCCAATATGTTAGCAGAAGAATATATATATATATATATATATATATATATATATATATATATATATATATATATATATATATATATATATATATATATATATATATATATATATATATATATATATCGTATATAAGCCACATTTATTTTATTATTCAAGATTCTTGTTGTTTAATTATTTATTTTCTAAAATTCTTTCTTTCCTTACATCTCAAGGATAGATTCAGTTCTTCTAGAGAAAATTTTCTATGCTTAATACTGCAAAAGGTATTGTCATGGCTTGTCGAAAAAACTCTTTGAGATGTGATTTTTTTTTTTTTTGCATTTTTAATTGATGTTAAATATTTTTAAAATAAGCTATCTTTAAAAGTATCTTTAAAAGTAGCTATATCATTTATGTGTGTGTATAACTGGGTAAATAATATTTAATTATATTTATGAAAACTCTCTGCATTTTTATATACAACTAATGCCATAATTATATTAAATAGCTAAAATCTAAATTTAACGAAATGTTTCCATCTTGGCATTTAATAAAAAGTTGATTTCGGATATTTTTTTTAAATGTGCGAAATTGTTTTTGATTTATACTACACTTTTATATTACATTTTTTTAGCTACGTATATTTTATTATTTAATATAATACACTTTTATATTACATTTTTTTACAAGATTAGGAGATGACACCACAAAGTTTAAACATTATTTACAACAAGAATATAGCATGAACATATCTTTTTTTTTAGCTCATAAATGAATATTTATATATTGGTTTATTTTTTATGTGTATCCCATAAAAAATCATTAAAAAGCTTGTTTCGAATTATCTCTTATGTCAAATATATTTGTTTCAATTTTTAACACATTCTGAAAAAAAAATTTCTGGGAAATGTTGCATCATCAACAACGTTGTGTAATGTAAATAAATTGTTTTGCTAATGCTCAGTTGATAACTATTGAGAAATAAAAAAAATTATTTCCATAATATAAATAATATTTTGGTTTTGAATGAAAATCTGTGATTAATAAAACTTTTGAATCCTTGATTGATTTTATGTTGATCAAGGTAGGAAAACTATTGGTAGGTTTTTCGTAGCATTGTATAAATGGGAATATCTTTGTAATTTTTTATACATGTCTAAGCGTCGTAGCTCGTGATGCACTTTATACGAACCTGAAACAATAGTAAATATATATATATATATATATATATATATATATATATATATATATATATATATATATATATATATATATATATATATATATATATATATATATATATATATATATATATATATATATATATATATATACAAGTTTTTTATTCATTAAAAAATCAAAAAGTACACTTCATGAATGTAAGAGTAGATATTATTCAGGTTTTATTAAGAGAAAACTCTAATTGTTTTCGGAAACTTTTTTGCAATCATGCTTCATCCTAAAATTATTTACTATGATATAAATGCATCATTTATATAAAAATATATTCTTTGTGTCCATCGAAATTTTGCTTGACTTTAAATTTGAAAATGCTGTATAGAATGGAATTAAACTTACACCAATATTTAGATCTCAGACAAACATAAAACAAACTTTGTGTAATTTCAAAATTTTGTATAAAGCGTTTCTTATTAATTTAAACCACAATTATCTGATTTGAATTCACAGTAATCGTGTTGATGCCACGAGGCACATCCTTCGAAAACTTCGCTCACTTCAAGAACATAGGTGTGTGTATAATCAACTTTTAATTTTCTCCCCTTTAAGAACCTTTAATGGTTCTTCGCTTTAATGGTTTAAGAACCTTTAATGGAAGAACCTTTAATGGTTCTTCGCCACTTTCAAAATTGTCATCTGTACTGAGAGTAGAAAAAAATATGTATAGCATCGGATGCGCCCTTCTTTTTACACTCGTGTAATATTTCTTAAAAAATAATGCTACTTTCTATTTTTGAAAGAACTGTTTTCATTTACATAAGAAAACATGTTTTCTCCCTTCTCAATAAGCCGCCATTCGGTATTGCATTGGAATACGGATGGAAAGAGTCGCGAATTTAATATTTAATAACTTTGTAAGTCGAGTAGTTTTAACTTCATTAAATTTGTGCTTTTAGTTTATATATACATCAGACTTTATTTCATGCTGCAAAACTGCATTTTAAACATAGCTATAAGTAAAAAGTGAATACGATTTTTTTTCCCGAATCATATTTTTTTCTAATGATAAATACACGTTTTCCCCTTTCAGCTATAATCCTTCAAAGAATACGAAGTTGGCCTGCTAGTGTAATCAAATTATCTATTAAAGATTTTATCTAAAGCAAAAATACGTTGCTTAAAAGTTATTCCCAGAAAAACAAATCTAAATGAAATTTTCCTGAAGAAAAATTTATCATGTTAGTAATTGTACTGAATCATATGAAATCTTGAGTTTGACATAAGTGTATTATTTAAATTTATCTTCTAAAATTATCATAATCTTCGTCGGTATTCTTAACTTGAATAGACTAGAAAAATGATAAGTTGTTCATGATATTTAAAAGACTCTTGTATCATATAGGATTTGACTCGTTAATGAGATCTTGACTGTCGAGTTCTATGAGATTTAGTTGAAGATCCAAAATTGAAATTTTATACGATCTCGTTTAACTGAATGATTTCACGTTGTCAAAATTACAGCATTTAATGATAAGCATCTGGTCAAAAGGGTTCATTCACCGACATAATCGAATTTAAGAAAATAACTTTAGAAATTTAAGAATACTGATTTGTGTTAGTTATTGTATTTAGTTTCTTAATACTGTGAAGAAAAAAGAAAACAACGAATTTAGAAAATAAAAAGTTATAACATTTAAGAAAATTTCCAAGAAAGCACTTGACCTATCATTCAAAAAGTTTAATTTAAAAAAAATTATGAAAAATTCTTACTTTGCTCTTATGAAATTTAGTTCATAAAATAAAATTTTTAAATTTAAAATAATTATTTTAGGAATTCAAAAATACTCATTTTCGATCGTGATAATTTTTCAATGCGGAATAAATAACAAAGATGCCAATTGTATAGCAGAAACGATAACATTTATAAGAAACTTTCAAAACCTTTTATTATTTATTATTATCGTAAAAAGATTAATTTTAAAAAAATGTTGAAAAAAATCCTTATATTATAAGATTTAAATAAACGAATAAAATAACGCAGCACTTTTATAAAGAAAATATATAAAAAATCAATCCTTTCCTAGTAAAAATGATCTCGACTTTTATTATTTTTGTTTAAAAATTGGTATATTTTCAATTGAAATTTGAAAGCAGAAGGACTATGGTCTTGAAAATAAAGTCCAATCGTTAAAAAGATCTTTTGAAATCGTTCAAAGAAATGTCAAGATATTAAGGATGCTTACAGTTGATATAATTGAATATTTATAGTGAAAATATATTCACAGAGATATTACGAAAATCTTGGGTGATATGTTTGTATTTTTATGAGCAATTTTCTATTGTTGTCTGGAGCTCTTGGGCACAAACAGTAGTACTCATTTTGCTTATCATAAATCGAATATCATTTTTATGGAATTAAAAATTTACGCGCATACTTAGAAGAATTTTTTCAACGTATTTATTATCATTTCGTCTACAATAGATTGAATTTTCGCTCTTCATATTTGATGCTGAGTTTTTTTCAACATATTTTTGAGAGTTCATTTCAAAGTTGGATAGTTTTAGACCACATTAATATTATTAATTGCTGATCCTGTTTGTAGAGATTTTTTCTCTATTTTTGTTAAATTTTCCTCTTCATTTTTACTCGGGATTAAAAAAAGGGGGAAATATCTTTACATTTTTTGTTTGAAATGTCGTGTTCATCGAATAATTTTTACTTCATTTTTCTTTTTTAGAAATATTTTATAACATTATAGTGCATGGTCTGTCTAAAACAATATAATATATTCTATATTTTCCCTTTTTGTTCTGACTGTTGAAGTTTTTTTAAAGCAGTAATTTTCATGTATATCACTGATTAGAATATTCTACCTATATCAATTGTATAATAATGAATTGTAATACCAAATCACATAAAATATTCTACCTAATTCATGATTTAAAAAAATAATCTGCTTTTTGACAAGCGACAGTAATTTTTATACGATTTTACAAAATTTTAAAATTCATAAATTAAACCTTTTTATATTTGTTCATTTTAGAAGTAACAATTCATTTTGCTAACAATTATTTACATTACGAGTTTTAATTTGACGGGAACCTGTAGTTTAACGTATTAGCTACCATGAATCCTGTTTTAGGATTTTGTAATTTTATAAACAATACTGTAATTTTATAAGCGGTTCCAAAAGCATATTTGGTGTGGTATGCTTGATAGTTCAGTTTCACTCTATCTATGTAAATCAATTTCGCATGCTGCCGAAAGTATGTATTCTGTATTTCGTTTCGTACAACAATCAAACAGATTTGAAATTCCTCTGCAATTGAACGGAATAGAGCTGTCATATTTGAAACATATTTTTGATTTAGTTTTTTTTAATAGTAGAATACTGTACACTTAAATATGTAATTTAAATAATTATTTGTTGCCTATATATAATCAATCTTTTTTCTCATCGAAATGATTTTTTAAAATCATTTTATAACTGATTCGGCCAAAAATTTATAGTCTAGGGAGGAATTGAACTCAACAACTGTTGAACGGCTGTTGGGAAGAATTAACAAAAGAATTTTTTACAAAAAGAATACATCCATTTCAAATGTTGATTCAGTCGTTTATTGAGCACTAAACAATGTTTTTAAATAAATAACTTAAGTTTACAAAGAAGTAATAGAAAAAAATTAAATGAATTCAAACCAGACTCTACATAGTCAATAAAAATGGAAGTTTCCTGATTGGAGATAATGACTCAAAAAGCGTGGACAATAGCAGTATTGCACGCAGTACTAGTTTATTCGCACGTCATAGTTTTCTATTTTTTTTATTTATCGCTCCTATTTAAACAGCTTACAAAGTACATACAAAATACTTCAAGGGCATGAGTTATATACGAATATTTATGACACATAATTTTCGCAAAATGCGAAGCAGAGACTTCGAGATGCTTATTTGCGTTTCCAGTGTCTTAATTTCTTTAAAAAAATATAAGAAAACAGTAGCCTTGAAATCAGTAAGCATATAAAAATCAATTGCACATAAAAAAGTTTTTTTTATCTGTTCTGAGTCTAATTTTCCTATGTTTAATTCGTGATTTTTTTATGAGAAAATAGTTTATTTAAAGATTTATAGCAGTTGAGGAAACTATTACTTAAAACGCTGCGTTTATACAAAATACTAAATATATTTGTTTAACAAAAGTGGTAACTTATTTATATTGTTGAAATATTGAATAATAAATACATTTCCTTGCGTATATTTCTAAAATCAAAATTTAATATTATTAAAAGCATAACTAAATTTAAAATACATGATAGAATATTTGATAACGCCAAAAATGTTATGATTATATATATATATATATATATATATATATATATATATATATATATATATATATATATATATATATATATATATATATATATATATATATATATACTGCTTAGATTTTTAATAATATTATTATATTATATTATGTAATTTATTGTTGTTATAAATACCATTATTATTTTATTGTACTAAATAATGATAATTATTATTAATAAGTTCTGTTATCAAACGCATTGTAATGCATAAAAATCCATTTCAACTATGATCTAAAATATTTTTTGTCCAGAATAAGATTTGTGATAAAATTTGTTTATATACCAAATATTCTGTTAAAATTTTTCTGTGTATTTAATTAAATAGAGGATTTTTAATAATTTATTTCACTTATTTTTTTAAAGATAAAACCTGTAAAAACAGTTTTATCAAAATAATGTGCAAACGAGTCTCTAATAATTAATTATCTATTTTGGTTTATACTAAATATGTTAGCTGAAATCTAAAATATTTAGCATATAAATTTGATTGAAAAACATTCAATTAAATTTATTTGAAAAGAAAAAATTTTTTCACCTAAGTGAACACAGAATAAAATGTAAAAAATGCTTATATTTTGAGTCTTCTATTTAACTTTCTTATATAAGCTATAAAATTTAGACGATTTGTTTAATATTTTTTTCTCACTTTCTTTTTAAAATAAAATAATCGCTCACTTTGTTTTAACAATAAAGTAACTGTAAAAAACCAGTTTTATCAAAATAGTAGGTGAACAAGACTGCAATAACTTAGTATTAAGTAAAGTTTGATTTATAAGGAAACTCGTGTCAAGGTTGCTTAAGATATAAACTTGATAAACACCTTTAAAATTGTATAATAATGAAAAAATTCTTAATATTGTAATAGCTTTTAATAGAAGAAAGCCGCTTTATTCAAGCGAATAATGAATTACGTAATTTTTGCTTTAATAAATAAATACTACTATTTGAAAAATCTGTAAATACATATCCAGATATAGGAGATTTTGTAAGACAATAAAAGCTGTTGTTTTTATAATTATAGTTTTTTTGCGCTTAAAGATATTTTAAGACTAACATCTTTATTGTTATAAGGATATTAATTTATCTTTGTGTGATATTCAGATTAGAGCTAAGCAATGTTATTTAAATAATAAATGTATACAGTGAGTCTCAACTATTTTTCTGTACTTTTCTTAATAAAACACTCTTCAATTTTAATCACTGAGCTATAGAAAACTTTATCTTCTAATATTTAGAACAGATTTCAGGTCCATATATAAATTGTTCCGCATCTTCAATTCATTTTATGATATATTCGATTTAGATTTAAATTTTAGAATTAATATATTTTTATAATCAAATTTTCATTTCTTTAACTCGCAAAATTAATTTTATTCCCATGAAAAGGTTAGCTTATAAACTTATTTGTTAAGTTTTGTTCTAAAATTTGATGCTTTGAAACAATATTTGTTGTTTAAAAAGAAGCATTTAATTGAATGAAAAACAGAGAGATTTTATATTTTTTAAATAAATATCAGACGTAAAAAATAAACGAATATTTCTTATGACAACTATAAATATAATTTATTTTAAAGTTCTAAATAAAAAAGATTATTTTATTGTTATCGTACTGTGAATTCCATTATAATTCCATATAATATTTTATTTCCCATTGTATTTTTATATTCACTTTTATTTTTTTGGATTTTGTTTTCTTAAGATTTCATTTCTTAGAAAAAAGTACACAAAGTTTAATATTAAGATAGCTTGTCCTCCATAAGAAAGATATAAAATAAATTTCTCATCATTTTAAATTCCTTTTCCTTTGTGTTTTTTTTTTTTTTATCTTTTTGATGCCTCTTGTTTATGAGATATGTTTTTTTTCTAGCAGTTTTTTCCCCTTTGAAATAAAGCGGCGTACTTAAGCGCAATATCTGTATAGTTGATGATGATATAAGGAGTTCTTTTATTTTCTGAAAGGCTTATTTTACTTTAGTTGTTACATTAGGAAATAAAAATGTTTTTTCCCCTTTTTAATCTGTGTTATTTATTATGTCATCAATCGGTTGTCCACCTGAACAGTTTTTGAACGTGGATATTGACTTAGGAAATTTTTATATCAAATAGGTCTTATTTTCAGGTTACTCTTTTAAAATTCCTAAGCATTTTTTATTGAAAATTTCATAAATTAAAATGTATACAAACAATAGTGGATCATAGGCCTACTTTTCTTTGTTCAAGAAAAGTGCAGCTCGTGTCTTTAAGATAAGCTGTTCTAAATGGACTTTACTTCACTAACATTTTTCGTATTTATGACTACAATATTTCATTAATTATTAATACTCTCTCTATGCATTCTATAAAAATTATTATAACTTTAATTTTATCTCTAAATCATTCTGCTTAAATTTATACCTGCATTGTTATTTTATTAGATCGTACTTTGTGAACAAAATAAGGATGTTATATATCATAGTTATATCATTTTTAAAAAAGCAATGATGACAAAATTTTACATTGACCAATAATTCTGCTTAAATTCCATGATTTAGAAATTTCATTTTACTAAAGATATAAAATAAATATTTTATTGAGTAATTTACATTTTTGTATTTAATGAATATTTGCAGACGTATTTGACGATAACACTTGTGTAGATAATAGAAAATGGCAAAAAATATCTATGCGTCAAATAAATCAAACTGCTATCTCCATCAAGAGAACCTTCTATTGCCTTATGAGTAAAAGTGAGAAGAGATTGCAAACTCAGGTGTAAACTTCATCACTTGACCGTAGTTGAAAATTAACTAGCGATTGTTTATGTTTGAGGGATCCGTTTGGCAGAAATAAATAGCAGAAGGCATATTGTAGTAACCTGACTTGACCGCACATAAGAGAACAAATAAAAACGTGTTTCTATTAATATTCAGAGAAATAAAACGGACCTTACAGCTCCAAATATAATTGTAATACATAATTAAATTTAATGGCATAAAATGTATTCAATGCATTCCAAATCATTCAATGCATTCAAATAAAAAAGTGTTTCTATTATGCTTATAATAATTGAATTCTTCTTTAAATTCACTTTGGCTTTTGATTCATCAGATAGTGGTTTCGTTTCCCATTTTAAGGGAAAATACTAGGTGTTCACTTTAAATTGTAGATCCCGGTTTAATATGACGCATGAGGGTGCACCTCATGCGTCATGCGTCAAAAAAGGACAGAGAGTGACAAATAAATCACTAACTTCCAATAACAGCCGAATTAAGAATTTGTATACAAAAAAAAAATAAAATGATTGCAGAGTGCCCCCCTCCAAACAAAGGAAATTAAATCTCAATGAATGGTATTCAGTTTTTCAATATAAACTGAATGATAATACGATAAATATATGCATTTTAAGAAAGTTTTTAAAAATAGCAAATGTATTCTGCTAATGTTCTGCTATATGCATTCTGCTGATATATGCATTCTGCTAAATGTAACATTGGCAACATTTTTATCCCAGAACTATTTTTTAATATACTAACTTCGGAAAGAACCTTAGGTAATTAAATGGTATGAAACACACATAAAATAATTAACAACTAGATAAAAGTTCATTTAAAAAAATCAGTCATAGCTACAATCCTATGAAAACGTGCTATTTAAGAATTCATATAACTTATGTAGAATTTTCTGTCATCGTTGTTCACAAACTCTTCCTCGTTTCTAAATTTTTACTTGGATTTCGACTTTTATCTTTTTTTTTTTTCATTCGATTATGCAGTTAGAAACGTGACTTTAATACCGTTTTAATCTCCATAACAATCTCTTTGCCAATTAGCTTACGAATCAAAAGGAAAAATGCATCCAAAATTCGAAACGAGAAAAGATAGTGGAACTACTTGCTCTGCGGCTAATACCTTCCGCTTTCCGGTTGCCATGTTAAACTGCATGGCATGTGAACTCTTAGACCATCTTACAGAAACCGCATGCGGCAAATAATCCTGTTCAAGAGATCTGCACTCCTTTATTATGGTTTTCCATTGTCACACAGGTGTAGCCTTTATGTTAAAATCTTCTCTGTAATGTGTTGAAAAAAGATCAAATTTTTGATCTTCCAAAGAAAGTCGGTTTTGTCCAGTTATGGGAACCACCATGAACTTCCATTTTGTTCTCTTAATCTAATTTGTTCTTTCTTATATTTAGTATTTTAAAATTAGTTATTTTTAATTTTTCTTATAAACTGTAAGGATTGCTTTTGCATGCATTTCAAGAAGTATCTTTGTGTCAAAGACTTCTCTGGAACTTGGTAATAAAAATAGAATTCTTTAAAGGTAGAATTTCTACAGAAAATCAATCTAGCTATGAGAATAGCCATGAACTTATATTTTCATTGAGTTAATCTATCTGGTTCATTTCCTTAATTTTGTAAAATTATTATTTTTTGTATTATTTTTATTAGAATGCACACACACATACAAGTATTGCTTAATTTTATATTTTGATGAGCATCTATAAGTGAAAAATCTTGTCTGAAACGTTTTAGAAAGTGTATAATTTTTTTGATTTTTTAAAGGAACTCTAGTTTGGTGATGGAAGTAACTAAGAATTTTCTATTTGTTAAGTTTATCTATTTATTTGCTTTTAATTATATAAAAAGAGAATTTTCATATTTTTTTTCATAAACGCTTTCTCTATTTTTTCCTAAGACAACATATATTTCAGCGTTTTGTCTTTTTACATTATATTTTATAATGTAGTTTCAAATACAGTGCTTTCTCAGAATGTTCTTACAATAACACTTAAATTAAATGCATATAATTTTTTTTTTAACAACGGGGGGCATTTGGGTGATCATCCCTTCGTCAAGACAAGGCCAGAAACTTCTATTCATTTGTCGTTACCCAACGGACCCCTGTGAACCCAGTCACGGAGGCGAGTAGCATTACCCATACCATACCACCACAAACCCGTTTATAGTGTGGGCCCCATTCATACATTATCATCAGAGAAGAAAGGACAAAAAAAAAAAAAAACAGAGAGAAAATAACATTCATGTCCCAACCGGGATTCGAACCCAGGACCCACAGCTCAGGAGTCATGAACGCTAACCACTCAGCTATCGTTCGGCAAACGCACATAAATTATGTATGGTATTTAAATTGAAAACGTTTATAATCTATGTACGCTCACAAGGTATAAAAAAACTGTAAACAAATAAACAAATATTTGTCACGATTTCTTAAAATTGTCATTTTTATAAATTTACAGATTATTTTTATCTCTAGCATTTTATTTCGTTCCATAAATGATAGTTTAATTTTAGCCTTTTTAAGATTTCTTTGGTACCAAAAAATCTAAATTTTAATGCAGAGTGCATTTATAGCAACTAATAATAAATAGAATTTTTTTGTAAAACAGTGTAAAAAATCTTTCCTTCAAGCACTTTCAATTTTCAATTCTTTTGAAAAACAATTATTAAAGAAAATTATGTTGAAATGCAATAATTTTTAAAAAAATTTTAAAATGACAGTATTTTCGAAAAAAAAAAAAACTTTTCTCGAACATCACAAATAAAAGAACTCAAGTAATTTGACAGTGACCTGAGCAGCAAAGTAAACAGCAAATCGTAATTTGGGAAATAAGAATTTCGCTTGCATCAGGTGTTTGATTGATGAACAAACTTCCGAAAAACCAGGTACATTGAAAAACAAACAGTCTTACTAGTCAAGGTTGCCAGCTGAACAAGCCAAATAAATATATCTTGTATAAATTTTGTTTGATGGCAACAAAATACACGTAGAGATGAGTTGTAATTCTCAAGACAAATGCTTTTCTTTGAGTTTAATTGAGAGTCATATCTAAAATCCAGTCCTAAAATTAATTATTGTTTTTAGAAATAATATTAGCAATAATGTTTATTAAAGTGTGTTGGGTCCTAGTGCTAGATTAGCGGTTTTTTTTTTTTTTGGATCGGGAGGTTTCGGGATCAAGGCCAGTCACTGTGAAAAATGTGGGATGATTGGTGTACTTCTGCTTTATAATAGGGGCTACAGTAGTAGAAGTAATTGAATATATGTAAGAGAATAATGGCACATTTTCATGAAATTATAATAAATTCTAGTGTGATACTAATGCAGAAACATAATACAGAAGGTTAGTCAGTTTGTTTTCATTATTGAAATAAATCAAATTATAAAACTTTAAGGATGATTATTATGAGAACATAATACAATGCAAATATTTCTAATTAAAAAATTATATTTTAACGTTATGCATCCCCTTAAATTTATCACAAAATAATAAATAATTAAAAATAATTTATCTACATGAAAAATAATGGTCATATAAGCTGTTATATATTTATTGATACTGCATTTCAAATTTTATTTCAGGTTAGCTGACAGTAATTATACGTTTATGCATGATAAATCAAATTATTTTCATGTTATTCTAACAAGCTAAAAAATCAGTAAGAATGGTTAATATAGAAGTAAAACATAAAAATGTTTTTGATTAAAAAATTGTATTTCATCATCAACTTATATTGAAACTTAAATTTTTCACCAAATATTTAAAAATACACTAACTACATAATCAATATGGCTCCTTTAATATATTTATTGTTATATTTAAAAATTTATTTCAATACAGCTAAATACTTTTATATGTAGGATTCATCCGTTTAATTTTAAATTGTTGAAATAATTTAAGCTATAAAATTTCATGGGTTATTAATATGGGATTAAAATACAAGGCAAATATTTTAATTGAAAAATAATATTTCACATGATCATCCACTTTAAATTTATTATGAAATTGAAGTGAATGAGTTAAATATAAGTGATGCTTTAAAACAATTAACCTATTTATTGTTGTATCATGTTTCATATTTAATTTTATTCCAACTGACTGATAATGTCTATAGTTCAATTGAGGATTAATTTTTTATTCTTATATCATTGTTAAATCTAACTACTAACCTAACGGATGATTAAAATATCCATAAAATAAAAGAGGAAGCTTTGAATTAGTATATAATGCTTAACTTAAATTTATCAACAAATTACGATGAACATTCTTAGTATATTAATAAGTGATGTTCAGTTTAATACCTTTAACATGTTTTATTAGTGTTGTCGTCATTTATATAAGAGAAATCACTTTATTTTCACTTTCCTTTGTAGGAAGGCATCAGTACCCACATATTTAGATTATCTTTAAAAGGGGATAAGGGTTAATTAAAATGGAAATGGCATTACTCTATTTTCGCCGCGTGACGGTTTCGATTAAGTTTCTGCATGCCTCCACACTTACATGGTGCATCGGCCTTCAGAAAAAAACAGCAATATTTTGGTTGGAAAGTTGGCAATAATTACGTTATTCCTCTTTTACACTTGAATGACCCATATTGCTTGAAAGGAAAGGGAAAATGCAGGTATTGTGAAATTAATAGAAATGGAGTTTAATTACGCTGTTTTGGGATCATCTTTTGTGCGGGTAAATTCTTTCATCATGCACCATATTTATCCAAAAGAATTCAGTTTTTTGAGGATATATGATGCGGGTTTTCTTTTATTAGGTTATTCAACGCTGCGCATTTAGCTAAATTGTTCTGTAATTATTGAAGATTACGGTACGGATTAGAAAATGATTCAAAATACCATTTATTAATCACGCCGATGTAACATAAAAAAACTATTATCAAAAATTTTGAAAAAAATTAGTCTTTATAAAGTTTTTAAATACGAATCTCAATATTAATTTCTTATTATCATTATTCTTGAAGGAAATTACAAAAATGTTGCAAATTTATTTTTCCATAGATTGGTTTATCAATCTTCGATAATTTTTTTTTTCACACGAGGACTAATTTAACTAGGATTTGTCATACTGGTTAGTTTGCTTATTTCGTCACCAAATGCTCATTTGCTACGCACGGAGGGAATATTTAGATTAGAACCTATATGGCTTATAGTAGATTACGAACTGCTACAAACATCGAAGCCAAAGGTGGGATTCACGCGCTAACCATTCGACTACCGGCACAGCGACTGGAAGATACGATTTAAAATGGATTTCAAAAAACCATTGAAAATATATCAGAATTAGAAGGCCTGATATTTGCAATTAGAAGTTCCGGTATTATTCAATTGTAAATCTGAACGCGGAAAATAGATAATATCTCGGTATTTAATTTCCGCCAATTAGTCAATAGATATAATTTCATAACATATTATATAAACAACAGTTCACCTTGGTCTAGTAATAGGACCACGTCATTCTGCGTGAAAAATCTTAGGTTCGATCCCTGCCCCTAATGGTTATAGACGATACGTTTCGGCATTCTACACACATGTACTCTCATCAGAATAGATCTTAAGAATTTTCAGGGTCTTCATTCTGGCGATACGTGAATATGATCCACTATAAAGAAAATAAATGCAAAATGCGGTGAATATTAAAGAACTTGCGATCACTTATAGCCGTTGCAACAAGTTGAACTGTATATTATAATATTAAATAAATTATTACATCTAATATGTTTGTGCAATACATATAAAACATCCATAAGTTTAATAAATCATAAAACAATTGAGATGTAATAAAAAATTTAGCCATCATATTCAAGATTTCTTTTTATTTTTTATTACTATTATTTTATTGTGTAAAAGTTTTTATAGATAATTTTCTTCTCTCATCTGAATAGTTTTTTTTATTCAAATATCTTTTTCTGGTGCTGTTAATTGCAGGTGATTTTTTTCCAGATCGAATATCTTTTCTTTATCGTCAATGCTGAGAAAGATCGAAAGATGAATTGGCCCTATATATATCTTCGGCTTATAAGATCACCTGGTATAAGAGTTCAGATTGGAGATTCGTAAAAGACATACAGTATAGGATCCATTATCCGGCAACCTCGAAACCGAGCATATTCCGGTCTTCGGATCGCTGCCGAAAATTTCAATAACCATTTGCAAAAAATCGCCACACCCCTTCTCCATCCATGAAATAATTTGTGGGAAGAAAAATAATAACTATATCATTAATATGTTTAATAAAAAATACACACACACATATATATAATAAAATAATCTAAAATTTGCAAAGTAAGATTATTTTTTGCTTCTTGATGCAAATATATCGCTAATTTTCTTTTGTATTAAATGCTTTGGTTTCTCTGACAATAAAGTTTTTTGTATTTTATATACAGACGTAATATCGTATTCAGTAAAAAAATGATTTTTGTTCTAGACAGCTTTTGTTGTTAGTTCTAGACAACGGTGGATGGAAATGTTTTCCGTATTTTCTGTTTTCTCTACATCGGTATCCTCAGTACTTGAAGAATCGGTGTCTTTCCTATATTTCTTACAATAAGATGGGCTGACAAATAGAAAGAAAGAACGAAGTTTTAAGTCGGAAATATTTTTTAAATTTACAAAAAAAAATACAATCTGAAAAATGCCGGTTTTTTGGGAAACCGGATAATGGATCCTATAGAAAGAAATACACAAAGGATCTTACAGAAAAATTTTTTTCTAATATTGTTGTCCCTTTTCTTCCCT
Organism: Latrodectus hesperus; assembly: GCA_037975125.1. NCBI lineage: Eukaryota > Metazoa > Arthropoda > Arachnida > Araneae > Theridiidae > Latrodectus > Latrodectus hesperus. The sequence continues at coordinate 36,338,946 of CM075862.1, forward strand.
TTAAACTCACAAATATAACCCCCTGTCTATTAAAAGTCTTACTGTAAGGCAATTACAACGTGAATATGCTTTATAACAGTCGTCAGTCGTTTGACTGTCCATGTTATCATAACATTGGATAAGATCACAACCGCAGTAACTATTTGTTGGAGCCTGGCATATAAAATCGACAATAATCTTTATATTCTTTCTGCGACGAAAGGCACACACAGCGAAATCCACTGACAAGCCAATGAAGACTTTTGAATCTATTAAATCATGAATGTCATTAATTTAAATCTTTCTTTATTGTTTTGCAAATTATTAACCAAAAAATTCTGAGGTATTTTATAAACACTTTGTATGTCGCTTCTTTTGTTCTATTATACTTGATATTTTTATCCGTAAACACGATTGTTTCTAAATTGTGTGTTATGATGGAATAAGTGAAACAAACAATACCCATTGTCCATTCTACACAAGTGAAATTTTCCTTCTTACGAATCATCCGGTACACATCCGTAGTTTTATGACTCTTCGAATCGATTCAGACAAGAGGATTTGTTTTGTTTTCATTTTATGAAAATAACAACTGTCAATAATTTTGAATGATTTAAAATATTTTTAAGCCCCAAATCATTCTTCGCTTAGTAATAATTCTTCTTCGATATATGACAGCATCCTGGATTTTTTTCGTATTTATTTTGAATGCATTTAAATATTTAGAGAGTGTAAGAAAAAGAGGAAACAATCAATCAATCAAATTTCCTAAATTTATTTATGACTAAAATTTTATAATTAAATGTAACAATTAATTACGTTTTTTATCACCAAACTATAATGGTGTATTTTGAGTACTTCACACATCATCGAAATGAATATCTTAATCTATTCCGAATTTAAGACATCAAGAATTAGTTAACTTGATATTTAATATATATGAAGCACATTTTCACACTTTTAATCATAAAGTTCTTTTTTAAAACATGTAAATAACAGTGTCTATATTTAATTTTGAAATACTTTTATTCTGATTTTTCAAAATAAAATCCATGTAGAATCTTTTAATCTTTTTGATTGAAAAAATTATAATTCCGTGATAGTGAAATGAATTTTAATATACTTAATTTTTTTATTGTTTTTAATCGTGAAATGCCTTTTTGATTTTTTAAAAAATAATAACTAAAATAATTTTTGCTAAATATATATATATATATATATATATATATATATATATATATATATATATATATATATATATATATATATATATATATATATATATATATATATATATATATATATATATATATATATATATATATATATATATATATATATATATATATATATATATGCATATATATATATATATATATATATATATATATATATATATATATATATATATATATATATATATATGGAACAAGTTCAGTATCCCCATACACTGATTTCTCGCCAAATCTGGAAACCGTTGTTTTCGTTGTAGTGTTGGCGATTTCAGTTTTTGTTTTTATTGTAGTGTTGCCAAATTTAGTTTTTGTTACTATTATTATTTTTTCGTTGCCAGATTCCGTTTTTCTCGTGTTTTAAATAATTTTAACGTTATATATGTGCTTTTCTTTAGTGGCAATAGCTTTTTAGTTTCACTTCGAGAACTTTCCAGAACTTTCTTTGCTAATTGTTCTACGTTTTAATTCGTAGTTATTTTAATTTCGTTTACTGTTGCTGCTGGAATCAGTGGATTTCATGCTGTTGTGTTTCGTTGTCGCCAGTGTCCAAACATCATAAATTTTTCTTTTTTACTATTTCTTTTTCATTATTATTTTTATTTGGTTTAATTTTAATACATATTTTTTTATTAAATGGTATATTTTATTTTACATATATAAAACCGTTAAATATTCTTTTTCCTTATTTCGTTTTCTTAATTTATTAACATCTTTTTATTGTTTTAATTACTTTATTTATTGTTTTAATTTAAAATGTCTCATGTTCAAAATGTTGTTGAAAAATATCAAAAAATTATTTTAGCAAAAATTAAAGATAATAATGATGGATTATTGCTCAGGATTCCAAATTATTAATTAATTTAGGATTCGCAAAAATTAATTAATTTTTTTAACGGAAATTGGATTTGGAGAAGGTGTAATTATTTTATTTTAATTCCATTGCTTACGTGTATTTTTCTTATTGTATTCGTGTTTCATTTTTATTTACTTAAAATGTGTATATATTTTAAAAAATATTTTATTCATGTTTTTTTTAAAATTTTAAAAAATGTATCGATTTGAAAAATAAGTTTTTGCATGCTTTTTTTAAAATTTTATAAAGTGTATATATTTAGAAAAAATATTTTAGCATACTTTTTTTTGTAAAATTAGATAATTATTTTTACTGAAATGTGACACTAGTGACAAACGAATAAAATGTCGAAATAAATATACCAATCGGCATGTCAGCTTAACTTCATATCAAGTAAGTCCATTATTTATATTTATTTCCCTTTTTAAATTTTCTGAAATGCTTATTTTTCGATCAAACTTCGGGAAATTTCCCGTGTTTATAAACGCGCGCCTAGCTTGGCGACAAAATAATTCGCCGCGGTCGCCAAGTGTATGGAGATACTGAACTTTTTCCATATATATATATATATGTATATATATAATATATATATGTATATATATATATATATATATATATATATATATATATATATATATATATATGTATATATATATATATATATATATATATATATATATATATATATATATATATATATATATATATATATATATATATATATATTAGCAAAAATCTCATAAATATGATTTTTTTATTTTTTAAACTAAATATTAAAGCAATTGAGTTTAAAATTTGGTTTAATTTGAATCTGTAAGTTTAGAAAGTTATTTATTTTGTTCTTAAAATGTCTATTTTAATGGATAGGATGAATTTAGCACATAAGAAATACCCATTGAATAAACACTTTTTTAATTCGAGTTGGGTACTTAAAATATGTAAATCATCTTTTAGTTCTATTTAACATTAGCTATCCTTTTCGTGGAGATGGTGATATACTAAGCATTCTTTGAAGCTGTAAAAAATAAAAAAGACACGTTAATTACAAATTTACTTGATAGACTAACTTTCTCTTGAAAAGAGCAAATTCCTAACACCTGTTTTACCGATATTGTTTACAGGATGTTAAGTACGCTAGTCCGAACAAAATTAGCTGTCATAAAGGTATAAGCCTAGAATAAAAAAAGGCAGTAGAAACAAAAGGAATGATAGAAGATTCAAGAGGCAATATAGATGCAATTCCTCCTATTAAAAACGAAACTAATTTTTTAGTTAATCTTTGACATAAACAGCAAGAATTCAAGCACATTGATGTGGATGCTTAAATAATTGTTTATAAGTTTTGTGTAAAATTGTAAGGCATTTAAATGTTAGCCATTCTAATAGGTTTAAATAATGAAAGTTACAATCTACTTTTAAAAGACTATTTCAATTCACTGATTGATTGTTTTCGAAAAACCACAGCGCGTGGTTGTCACTCTGTAACCTGCGATGGAGGCCCTCTAAAGATACCCAATCGTAGGTAGGATTCAAAGAAGCATGACAGTCGATAACCCGGTTGGAATTAGTTCCCTCTATAGCTTTAACTTCACTTTTTTTTATATATATCTTCGCACCACAGACCTTAGACACGCAACACCTACTTAGAATGGCAACTTTTTGTCTTTCCTAACATCCAACTCAGTCTTGTGTCTTTAATTTGCAAGATTGCCGCCTTTTGCTATGCTTTCCTGAACAGGAAGAGCCGCCTCAAAGTCCTTTGTGCTCTATCAATGGTGGGCTATCCAGGATTAACCACTTGAATTTTCTTTGATTAGTATTTTTGAACTTAATAGTCGTTTAGTTAAATACTCAATTTCGTAATTCACGTAACATAACAATTGCTTTTCTTGACTATTAGATGCGACATTATTACAAAGATGTACATTAGAACACAATGTGGCCTCAGAATTTTGCTCAAAACTATTTAAATAAAATTAAACAATTCGAGTCTTTGGAATTTTGTTATAAACATGAAATTGCCTATATACTGAACGTAGATATACTAAGGTATAAATATGTCCAGTATAGGCACATAACATATATCAACGCGATAATATACTTTCTCAACACGTGTTTTAACTTAAAGTTATTTACTATAAAAGTTGTTAAATTTTCACATTGTTTTAGTTGGACTATATTTTTGGGAAAGTGTCAATGAAAATTGGTATCTTTATGCTATACTCCAAATCTCGTTGGTAAACGTCATTATGTAACCACTATGCGCAATTAATTTTCTCAACTCCAACAAAATGCTTTTTCTCCTATCTTATAGCAGCCTTTTTATTTTTTACAAATGATGATCGACCCAATGTTGACATCATCAATTACTATACTGTCGAATAAATGCAGGGTTTTAAAAAAATTATCCAGTGCTTTTCTTTCAATTCTATCAAATAAAATTCATCAACCATAAAATTCTTTTTTTTAAAATAATATTTAACATTTTTGTTCCATTTGTTTATTTCTCTATTTTTTAGCTACCAAATAGTTTCGTTAAATTTTTTTTTTGTACTTTTGTATTTCATTATCTTCATTAATTCTATACATTATTACAGTAATGTACTATTTCTGATGATGTTTGGCTGTTTTTTAACAGTATTTAATATGAAAAAATTACATGAAAAGAAGATTCATATATGAATTTGATATTATCTAAAAAAATATGATAATTTGTACATAGTTTTAAAACCATAATCTTTACATTACATTTCTAAACAGTAAATAAAGATAGCAAAATTATCAATTTTTTTACTTCACGCTTACGATTTTTCAGTTATTATAATTAAAACTAATAATGTCTATATTTTGTTACTAAATGCTTTTGAAATATTTTAATATTAGGTATTCAACTACTGCTTTTAATTGTTATTTGTTTGCAGGTAAATAGTCGTAAACATTTTTCTAAACTTCACTTATAATGTTAACTATGAATATATACAAATGTATAACCGTCAAATCTCTCATTTCAAGACTTAAAATAAACACACTTTATAAAGAAAACTTTAGTTATCTTTTTCCCTGTTGGATTGCTGCTACATTGAATTTAGGAATAAGCTTATGTACAAAGGAATTGGAAATCAGTATTTCTCAATCATCTGCAAACGAGCCAGAAAGCCAAGTGAGACTGCTCTTTTTATTTTACATTTATCAGCTTTTTAAATATTTTAAATTATATAGAATAAGTATAAAATGATCGAATTTATTACATTCCCATGTAATAACGCGAGTCTTAAGTATTTTCAACGTTAATGTTTATGCTTTAAATGTTGATGTTATGTACTTTCAATGTTATCGTCTAATGTCACAGAGTATTTTGATGTTAATATCAGGTGATTATAATTATGTGAAAAAGGAAAGGCTCTTTAATGCAGCCTAATCGTCGCAGAGTTTGCATTGATGTTAAAGTGTCACTTTAACATCATTGTAAATAATTGTAATCGGTGTAAATAGTTTCATATTTTGTTAATTCTGGAAATAGTGTCTTCACACCACACACTACACAGCATATTAAACACAGATGCTTTTTCTGCTATTTATATTCTATTATAAATATATAAAGCTTTTATATTAAGGGACTACTCATTTGTTTTTTCACGAACGTTTGACCGTCTGTGACCTTGTAAAAAACAGCAATTCATAAACATTTCACGATGTAAGCACCATGAAAATAATGAAGGTTTTTCTTTAAATAAAAGAAACCTCAAAAACACTAAGAATTATAACTAAAAATATTTTTTTAAAAAATTACTTTCAAAATATAGTTTAAGTATTTGACTTAGGAAAATTTATTTAGAAACTAAAGCAATCATTTATTGTAATTTTCTTGTGAAATAGTTTTATTTTTCCCACTGCTTAATTTTTTTTTATACTTCGAATTCAAATTATTTGCAGTTACAGTTAATTGCATGTGTTGGGGCAATATCAGAATGCTAAACCTGGTGATTCATATATGGGTTCAAAGTGACCTGCTTTCAACAAATATGCCGAACTATCTTTAAAACCATGTGCAATGAATTATTTATATGTAATAATATTATATTTTACACTTAATTTCTCTTCAAGACAATGCTTAAAAATATCGATTTTTTTCACGGTTAGATGCGTATTAAAAGTTTGCTGATAGAGCAGTGGGACGAATTTACTCATAATTGTTAAAAACTTAAGAATTCCACAGACGTTCTGCATTGTCTAGAATCTAAACTCTATTCTGCAGCATAAGAAAAAGCATTGGTGACCTTCATTTTTCTTACTGATTTATAAATTCCATTTATATCTGATTCTGAAAAAGTTCATTCTGAAATAAAAGCGCCATATTTTGTGTTTCACCTCACTGACTGCTTAAAATTGTCGTCTTCCATTGTAATCATGATTGATTTATGATAACCTTGACCAAGGTCATCTACTTGAAAAAATACAGAGTTGCAAGAGCCATGTGATCTATAATATCAAACATACTTTGCAGAAAACGCTGAGGTACAGGGTCACAATGATCATATTTAAAAATACGAACTCTAATGCATGAAACGAGCAATTTTATTACAAGTTTCTAGTTATGAATTTCGATATCAGTATAGAATCAATTCCTGATAAATTCATGACTAAGTTTTATAATTTAGATACAAGTTTTAAAATTTAATAAAACAAGGTTCAATATTAATTTGAAAAAATTGTGTTTGTATGGCTCGGGTAATGCTATTCGTCTCCGTGGCTTGGTTCACAGCGCCTACTGGGTAACGACAAATGAGTAGCAGTTTCCGGCCTTGTTTTGGCAAAGGGTTAGTCACCCAGTGTCCACCGTTATTAAAAAAAATATTTGTAAAAAAGGAAGTTTATGCGCATATTTACAATTGAGTGTATTTATCTTCCTAAAAGTATTATACTGTATGTGTTCCATAAAGAATAGTTCCCGCCAATTTGTCTGTGCCTTTCTGTTAACGTGGAAACAAGATATTGCATTTTCGAAAAGAAGAGCCAGAAGAAAAATAAGAACTTGTGCATACTGAACGCATTGAGAATAATATGAGGTATCACTGTTAACATCACCAAATCCAAAATGTGCTCAAACCCTATTTGAAATAGAAAGCCGTTATTACTATAGCAACCATTACTATCCAAAAAAACTTAGCAAAAGTTATTATTGTGTTAAGCGTTTCACGTTCACATGACACAGGTCCGAGGTTCAATCCTCGGGCTGGGAAAGGTTGACTCAGTCTTTCATCCCTTCAGTGGGTTGATTAACTGAGTACCAAGCATGCTTGGGAACTAAACACTGGGGGTCTTATGTTAGGCTGACCACTTAACTGGGACATATACTTCGCACCCCAGGGCCCTCGGTCATGAAAACAGTTATGGGCATTGTAGGCCTTGGCCCACATGGGCTGTCGTTCCATGGAGTTTAGTTTAGTTTATTATTGTGTTAGACAGGTATTACGTAAGAGGAATAGACTAAAAAAGGATATGACTTATTATATAAATTGGATACTTAAGCATCACAAACATCCCCATTTAAGCTGGAGTCGAGAAGTTTAACTGGCTGCTAGAGCATTAATATTCATCCACTAGCTTGAAGAACTTCAGACCTAATCATGCTGATTAGTGCTAACTTTTCTCTCAAAACAGGTAATAAGTTCAAAACAATCTCAGCTAAAGATCATCAAGCTTTTAACAGACTTACTGAAGCTTTTAACGGGTGGTTTTCTTGAACTAGGTTAGTCTGATGATTTGATTAAAGAGTATCAACTTCTTCACTTGACAATGTTTCGAGTTACAAGCTTTTTTGGGCGTATCCAAAGACTACTATCTACAGGGTGAAATTATAATGGCCTGGTTGTTTAGGGGGTTGTTCTCGTTATCAGAAAGTAATGAGTTCGAATCCCGGCTTTAAAGAAGATCTGTCATACGCACGTTAAATATATGATGATCGCAATGTCCCTCAAGTGAAATAATACTTCTTTTGTTGGTGTGTCAAGTATTGGGTGTATTCTGCTTGGTTCTTCCTTCTAACTTACGAAGACTTCCACCCGGTTGCTTTTCAGTAATTGTTAGAGTTGAACTCTGAGCTAGATACAGAGATGCATCATGGTGTGGAACAACAACAATCACTGCTTACAAGAAATTTTGTAACTCTAGTGGAATAAAGAAATAAGAATTCAAAGCTATTTGTGGAAAATATAAAGAAATATAACGTAAAAGTTAATAATGTGTGAAAATTTATTAAAGGCTACTGATTTTTTTGGATATTTGAGGACTTATGTTATTTGCTTATTTCATTTTAAATTATGTGACATGATTTCAATTCGTAGTAAAAATAAAACCTTTTTCCCGTGTTCTTTCAATCAAAAAACGTCACTTTTAATAAAAACAACATTCAATATGTCCTTATGTAAATGCAACAGTAAAGTCCGTTAAAGTTACGACAATAGATATAACTCAGAATGCAGAATTAAATAAAATTTTTAGTAAATTATATTTTCAAAAATGAAAAACCAAGGAGAAAATAGGTTACTTGATATTCATTTTCAATCAGATTAATTTTCTCTTTCCTTTCTTTCTTTTCTTGATTTTTTTCTTTTCATTTTTTTTTCTATATCCGTGTCAGTGAAACTACATAATTTTCTCCATCTAATTCTGCGATGTGCATTTAATAGTAATAAAAAGAAATGGTGGGAAAAAAAAGGCGTGAAATAAGAGAGGGAAAACAAAAGAAAACACCGCAGCCACAGATCCATTTCGAACAGCGGATGAACTTCGACAAGGTCAAGGCAATGATGCATGGCTGGAGCTGCTCAAGTGGTGCTTATTGATATGTGACAGTTCCACCAAGAAATTCGTTATCTAGTATGTAAATGTGCGGCGCATTGCTTTTAACTTTCCCGTAAATTTGCGTTGAGCAGAAAATTATTCGAAAGTGGAAATTTTTAAAAATCGTTCTTTATTTCCCAAAAGATCAATCCATTCTATGGAAGAGGGAGTTTTCACTTATACTTTTTTTGCCGACTCTTTTGTCTTACTTAGGATAATTTCTTCTCAAATTATCGTTTTTCGAGTTACTATTCAATATAATAGAGCCCTACCATCAACTTAAAACGTTACCTACAAGATCGGAGAAAAGAACATGTATAATGCACCTAAGTTAAAACGCAGGTACAATACAAACTTACCAAATGATTTACTGTATTACATTCGATTAGTTTTTCTGACGACGAAATTATTTCTCTCTCCCTCTTCTTTTGCACTTGTAACTTTATTTTATGAGAAAAATACCTATATAATTTATAATTTTTGGTTATGTATTGATCTATTATGAGGAAGTTTATGCCTGTCTATCGCCTTAGAAACAAGACACGTTCCATTTCTGACCGACAGAGCCAGAAGAAAAGCAATAATTATAGTTGAGAATAAAATATGAGGTACAGAGAGCCTTAAATACGATCAATCCATAACACTCTCATTTAAAAATGGATGGCTCTTGTTACTATAGAAACCACCAATGAGTAGACTACATGGCGAGAGGTATTCTTGTGGAAGACAGGCAGTATTTACTATTTTTAACTAACATCATATTGTTCATACACATAAAAATGTAAATTGAATAGTATTAAAATCATAGGGATGATACTTGAATAAAATTTAAAAAAATCGCTGATTTAATAAAAACTTCAAATTTTTAAGTGTATTTATCAAATAATGTATTAATCCCATATTTGCCAAATAAGAACTAATTAAAATGTGTTCATAAAGACTGTTGAAAATCATTGAAAATCAAATATAATATGAAAGAATATATAGCAGCGAAATCTCATTATTCATTGACCGAAGCATATAAAATATTTTAATAAATAAGATAGAGAAGGATTACTTAGATATTCAAATTATTATTACATTTCGTCACTGAGATTACATAATAAAGCTTAAATATTTTCAGTAGATAATTAACAGTGAAAATATTTTGTCAAGCGCAAGAAAACAAATGTTTGAAAATGCTAAGGATTGTGTAAGAAAATATTATTATAAATATATAAGTACATAATTGTTCTCGATTCTTATTATTTTTAACTATTAAAGCCGTGATTTTAGCTTTTAAACTTATGATACTAATTTAAATTTAATGTTAAATACCAAATTAATATTTCATCACTCCATTTTCCTTTACAAACGTTGAGTTAGTTCTTTCTCTCTTCTGTTGCATTTTACGCTCAAGAACTAACTCACAGGGCTCTGCAGTTTAAACTTATCATGAAAGTGGTGATTAATACCATGATATACTAATTTATATAGTAATAGTAGTTATATATAATTTATTGATATAGATACATTATATATATAATATCATTTTAAACAAACAAACATACTTTAAAGAATGCAAATGATATAAATGAAATTTATATACCAGTCGAATTACTAATTATGAATATTTGATTAATTCTGAATCCTAAATATGGTTATTTTAATATTTAAATAAAATTTTGAGCCATAGCTGCATAAAATAACAACAAATTGTCAGCTGATAATTTGAGTATTCAACTAAGTGAAAACAATGTTTTTCACTAGTAATTTTTCACTTTTGTATTTATATCATATTAAGACTTATCCCAATAAGGGTGGTTGTATTGGTTATTACTAGCATTTAATTTATTCTAAATTCTAATATAGTTGATTAAAATTTTGAGCCATAGCTGCTTAAAATGACAGTAAGCAAATAATCACCTGGGTATTTGAATATTCCATTAAATGAAGGTGATGACTCTCAAATAATTAAAGTTTTTATTTATGCATTTATATCATACTAATATTTTTCACAATAAGATTTACTATTATAACCACTTGGACGCTATCTAATATCTAGAAGCATATGTAAATACTTTTTAACATTTACGAAGAATCATTGTAATCTGGGAAGACTTTCCTAAAGAATGTCCAACCACACTAGACGATGCTGAGTCTACAATGGGATATTTAACGATAACATTTCAAAATAAATAAATAAATAAATAAAATTAAACAAATTAAATAAGATTATTTCAAGACTTCTTAAAATTGTCGAATTTGATGGTTAAGTACATCTTCAAACCTCTATAAGTATCTTTTAATGTGTGACTTGCGTTTGTTGGAAGAAAGAGATTAATTTTTCTGCGTTAATCCCAACAGTAAAAAATATTTAATTAGGACATCTTTCATTTGGTCATATTTGCTGTTCAAAAGCAGTTTTCTAAGTTAATTAACTGGTTGATTTGTTGCTTTAATAAATTTCCAGACAATTTATTAAACTTACAGTGTTCACTGCATCATATGTCAATTTTAGCATTAAACAATAATTCAAAATGGTTGAAAGTATGGACCATTGCAAACATTTACAATCAAAGTGAGAATCAAATTAACGAATTGTTGAATTGCAAACTACAATGCTTTTCATTTATTTTCTGATATGGTAAGGATTTTTATTTCATAGCTGAATGGATATAACTGAATTGAATGGCTACTTTATATATCTCTAACTTTATTGAATTAATTTATTAAATCAAAGATAATTATTTTTTTTAAACTTGTATCCCATAAAATATCTCCTATTGAAATATTTTATTTTTTGAATTGTTTATTCCAAAGTGTCAAACTTTAAATGGTTATTGCTTAACATTGGAAAATATGTAAATTTAATTAAAACAAATTATAATAGTAATTCATATTCTAATAAAATCGAAAATTGTCTGATACATTTAAACATTTTCCTAATAAAAAAGATTTCTATATAAAAAAATTTTTCCATTATTATTATCATAAGCAATAAAAGTATCTTTCATTAGTTTAATTAATTAACGAATTATTATATTTTGATGTAATAATTAATTCACTATTTCTTTCATAAATATTTTTGAAAAATTAGTAATTTTTATTTGAAATTTTAAAATAAATTTATTTTAATTTTGATAACGAATTTTATTAAAATAAAATATCAATATTTTTAACATAGAACTGAATTATACTTTTGCGTTAATTTAAGAATATGTACTACAGAAGAAAATGCAATTTATAAAAAAGCCTACATATAAGCTATACCAGTTAGATGCTTATTAAACTTCATGCACAATTTAAGAAATTTGTAATTATTTATTTAGAGTAAAATATGTATATGTCCTTTTTTATGATAATAACTTTTCCGTGTTGTAAATAAATTAATTTGTAGAAGACGCTAGCAAAATATTTTACTGTTTTAGATATAAAATTTTTAAAAAGGAAAAATTTTTTAAAATATGCAACCTGTTGATCATTTTTGATTTTACGTTTTTCAAAATCGATGCGTTACTTCAGGAATCACAGTTATAAAAAAATACATTACTAGCGGTTAATATAAATCTCATTTACAGCATACGTATATATATTTCCATTTGCTCTCTACTCCCAAATCATTTTCTCGGCCCACTTTCTCTGTTATTCTTGAAATTTCTTTCGGAAAATCTGTTCTGATTGTCAAATAAAAGGTGCTCCTTTGTAAAAATGTTGTTGGACAGAAGTTTCACTCAAATCAAAGGTGTTTTCGCCAGAAAATGTTATAGGGGTGTACAGAGGGATCACATCCGGTATTTGCGGAAGTTGTGGGGGGAGGTAGAGGGGAAGAGTCTAAAAGCCCATCTGGTTCGAAGTGGATGGGAAAAACTGCGGAGGCAGGTGCAGTGATGAGCACACATGTGGCATTTTTCAGCAGTTTAGCCGGTGCATAATATTTTTTTTATTGCTACAGTTCGTGTTGCTCTGTGTATATTTGAACCACTCTGCCGGTATCTATTTGAAGTAAGTATTGCGGAGCTGTTGTGAATAATGCATAAATGGATTTTTCGGAAAACAAGCAATTAATGAAAAAATATGAGAAAAATAATAAATGTCAAAAACAGAGCTTGTATATCTGAGTAAATGCTTAGTTATTATAACAATATTTTTTACAGTTTTTTATATATTTTTTTAAATTAGTTATAATATTATTATTAAATTATTTATTTTTATTATTAAATTTTATTATAATTAAATTAATATTGTATTATTTTTAAAATTAATTAAATTATATTTTTTGTAACTAGTAAAACGAAAATAAAAAGTAGATAGTAATTTACAGAAATTATGGGAATACACCTAAAGAAAAAGATATGTCTTTTTGAAAAGATCGTAAAATATACGATTCATACAAAAATGTGCAAAATTAATCGGTAAATAAATTACAATATTTATATCTAAATAAATACATAGTTATAAAATAATTTACTTAATGGTTTCATACATTATATTTTAAGCGCATATATACCGATTTGTTTTGTGTGTCTTGTGACACAAAACTAAGAAATGGATAATAATCAACTACTAAAATGCTATAAAGTACAATGTAGGCTACAATGCGATAAGTTTTCCAAAAAATAGGAGAATATGTAATTTCTAAAAATAAATTTGTAACGAAAACTAAGTTCATATACCAAGATAAAAATCTAACTATAATAATATTTTTCGAAGTATAATTTCGCATGTACTACTTTAAAATTATAATTATATTAATATAATTTATCTGTACTCAAAGATAAGTGGATAAAAGCCAATCACTAAAATATCTGTTTGGACTAAGCAACATAGATTCGCAATAAACAATGAAAAATATATATGTTTATAAAAGATTTGAAAAAAATCCAATTGAATCAAAATATGTGGAAATAAAATTGTCAACGAAACTGATTTCATATTTTTAAATAAATGAATGATTTCATTCATTATTCCCAAAAATAAAAATTAGTATAATTTTAGAACCAATTAAATATGAAAATAAAAAAATGATGATAAATTTGTTACTTAATATAATTCAATTTAGTAATCAAATTGGAAATTAAATTGCCTTTTTTAAATTGCCATGAATGTTTTATAAATAATTAAGAGACAAAAATGTTTTAAAATTGAGATAATAAATAATCCAATATTTATAAAATAATACTGTTATAAAATATATGTTAAAACGTAAAAATTAAAATTAAGGATCTAAATGTGAAGAAATTCGGACACATACTTTATATTATTTTTTTATTTAAAACACAACATTTTCTGTATTATAGATTATCCGTATAAAAAATTCAATTATTTTTTCAAGGAAAGTAAATTTTTTTATTTTTGAGTTCTCAAAATTTATTAATTTTATATTTCACATTATTTTAACTAAATGCAGATACATTGGATATTTATTTCTTTGTAGCCTGTTTGAAGTTTAACACAAAAATATGAAATCAATATAGAAATGCTCGAGAACCTTCAGGCAATTGCAATTTTTATAAAGTAGTTATCTCTCTTGGAAAACCTGTTATTCTATTTATACATAGAAATGTATAACACAAAACGACTAAAAAAATGTTCAGATATATTTTTGCTTATCATATTAATTTATGATTTATTAATATTAAATGATGCTTAAAGATTAAAATTTTCGGCTTGTTCCAATTATTATCACTATCATTTATGGCAACAGCAAAATATCTTTAATTAGAAATGAAAATATTCCTATAACATTTACTATCCTTTCTCCTCTTCCCTTTTTTTTTAATATCCTTAAATATATGAACTTCTTAATGAAATTTTACTAGTTTTGTAATAAAAATAATTTCTGAATATTTAAAGTTTCATTTAAATTTTTGACTACATCAAGTTCGAAGGATTGGTTCTTTAAATATTTTTATACTTTGCACAATTATTCTTCACCTTAAGTGTTTTATTAAATTAAATATTAAGCAAATATAAACCAGTCTTTTTTTTTCTTAGGATAATTTTTTAAGTCTGACAAAATATTTATTGGAGTTTTGTGTACCATATTATACTTCTTTTTAGTAGAAATAGGTGTATTTATAAATGTTATTAAATTTACTTTATATTTACATTTATATCCATTTCGTAAATGATTATTTTTAAGAGTTTAAACGACGTAATGGCGAGTAAAATAACAAAGGATCTTTTTGTATTGTGTAACTCGGTCGCCATACGGTCACATCATTAGCTTTCACTACAAGCTGAACCAGAAATCACCGTGGGAAAAGTTTTCCCCTAAAGCGGGGGTGGCAAAAGGTAGCAAATAATAGAATTTCTCTCCTTTTGCGTTCAATTTTTACAATAGAACCTGTTTCGCCGCCATCATCGGCGTCTTTTTTTGGATGTCGATGAACCGGTCATCTTCGAACATTTTTTTCTTTTCTTTTTTATCGTCTGCGGCCATGTGGTCTTCGAATACTTCCTAGGCGGATCTCCGGGACGATAAGATGTAAATTAACTGAGACCGTGCCTCTCGTTTTAATCATGTTCCACGGGAGCACTTTTTGTATAGATGTTAATCCGTTCGTTTCGGTCAGTGTTTTTTGTACAGACGAAATACAAAGGGTGGACTTTCTAAGGAACTATCTTTTCTATAGAAATTCTCCAGTAAATTGATACTGGAGGAGTTAAAACGTTTCTAAAGAGATTACTTGGTAAATTTACCATTTATTATATCTACAAAAGAATGAATTATTGATGTTCTTATCATTATTCTTTTCAAACTGTTCCTATATTAAATGGTTTTATGACCGGTTAAAGAGGAAGTTTGCGTTTGATGATTGTTTTGCGCGGAAGTCTTATAACAGATTTCAAATATAATATTGATTATGACTGTAATAACATAGTGTAGAAAAAAATGTGTGTGTGATCCTGTTTTTTAAATCATTTAAATTTCACATGCAGATAAATAAGGGCATATTCAATCTTAAATTACCATACCTAATAATGATAATTAATTAGATATGGGAAAGTAATGCATAGGCATGTATGTGTTACATCCGTTTTCATCGCTGTTATATAACTATAAATTATTGATCAGAACTGTGAACTTTGAATGTATAAGTAAATAAATGAATCATGTCTATACATTTACTAACCTTAGTTATATATAAATTTTAGAAATATGCTTGACAATTATTATTGTCACATTCTCACATTATCATCTTATTAAGAACTTTAAAAAAATTATTGTAAATAAATCGCCATTCTGTTTACTTGTCAATTTTTTTTTCTGTGGTTGAATTAAGAAGATGGCTAACTAAACTGAGCCTACAGTAAAATGTGGACTTCGCACCACTACGAACATCCCAACCCAAAGAGAGATTCGAAGATACAAATTTGTTAAACCATACAGCTACCAACTCAGCAAAAACTTATTCGGTATATTGATCTGTGATTACTTTAAAACACTGGCTTTGTATTATTTCAACATTTAGATTACAGCATTTGTAATTAAATTAAATTGCAATTGACGCTGATTTGAACTCATAGTAAAATTTCTTAGGCAAACATGTAATTAATTTAAATGACATAATAGTGTTCAGGAACTATACTCCCTCCAAGAACTAAGAATGGGAATTTTTCCCACTTTTAAAATTATCACCTACGCATAACTGTTGGAAGATTAAGAAAAAATATGTATGTCATGGGTGATTCTTTCTTCTTCGACGTTGTCATAATGTACTTAAAAATATAGTAGCGGTAATCACTATTTTTTTTCGGTTTTTTAAAAAGCATTATTCTTTACCAAACGCAGCGAAGCTGCTTATGCTTTTCCAGATGCGTTGTCAATAAGAAATGACAGATACTCAAATGAAAAAATAATTATTGGCTTCATAATTGAAGAGAATTTCAATCATTTTACTACTCATTTGTTTTTAGTTAAGTTACTCATGAAACTACATTTAATGATACTAAAAAGTAGTTTGAACAAAATTACGTAAATAGTAAATTTCGTTTCAAAATAGAAAACATCATTATTTTTACAAATAGAAGATTTTCCCTGAAAATTGAATGAGCAATGAAAGAAAGAAAGGTAATGATGGTTTGGTGTGTATTCAAATTTTAAGATTTGAAGCATGCGATATCGGCATTTATTCAAAGGATTGTATACTTTTAACTCTTATGCAAGTTTGTGCAAATGCTTAAGTATTATCTGAAAATATGCACTAGTAATCATCACTCTTGAATTTAATCGTTGAGGAAGATAAAACGTTTATTATAGTGTTTGTGGTATTTGACATTTTGAACTTGCATTGTTGAACGTATGTTAATACAAATGTAGCTACTAAAAGTATTGTTATAAACACATTTCCTAGACATTATTTCAGTTTTTTGTGTACTTGTTTAGTTCAATGAGTTATTCATACCCAGAAATGGATAACTTAACAGCTGAGAAAGCTTATGAAAAAGTATGGGACATCCACTGTTTACCTTCTAGGAGTTATTATGAATAATGGGTTAAATTCGAATGCCGCAAGGAAAGAAGACTAGAAAACACCAATACTACAGAAGAACGTTGAAAAAAGAGAAATTAAACAAACATCCTTTTTTGCTCAATAATGGTTAGATTCGAACCAGAGAACTTTTACTTTGAAGGCAGTGATTCTACCTCTAAACGATAATGAAATTTTAGTGAACTGCTTTTAAGAGACTAAGACGAAATTTTAGTAAAAAATTTGAAAATAATTTAATCACTCAGAGTTTTGATAATGAAATAAAAATGCTATGTTTATCAATATTCACTTCCATCAATAAATAAAATTTTTATTTTCCTCGTATGTGTTGTAAAATAAGTTATTAGCGAACTCTACAACCTGGAATAAAATCCTTAAAGAGTACTATTTGTCATTCGTATATTTACTCAAGATCAGAATTCAAACTTTAAGGATTTTTAAATTGCTTAGATGAGAGAAAATATAAACTCACATTTTTTTGAATAGGTGTTTGCATACTTCTAAAAATCTTCAATAATGTCAACCATATTTTTTCATCAATATGATTTTTTGAATTCGTCATTTATAGTGTCATTTTTACACTGGCTCGTGAACCATTTAGAAATTGCTTTATGCACCATTTATTCTAAAATGCAATATTTTACTCTGAAGAACTTTTTTTGCATTTGTTTTCATTTTAATATATGTACTAAAGTGAAATAGTACATACATTAAAATGAATTAATTACATACCAGTGATTAATGAAAATGTTCAAGTAACTGTCATTAAGACGGTGATTCATTTTTAGCAGCATCTATTGGAAAAGTAAGAGTTTAATAAATTAATTTTTTTAGTGTATTATATTTGCTACTGAGATCATTTCAACAAACTAAGCCGCTAAAGATAACCATACTCACGCAACCACTTTGAAATTTCAGGCTACTTTCTGGTTGTATATTTAAAATTACTTGCTACTGTCACTGTCATTTAAAAATAGAAAACCTTTTCGCTTTTTGACGCTAATCTGCTCTTTTCGATTCCATGAGACGGGCATCCGCTCCCAGGTAATCTTCGAAAGTGGTTCTTCGCTCCACTGGTCTGCTAACATGTTTTAAGAAACGATTCTAAAAGGAGAAAGTGGTCTTTGTTGAGATATTTAGAGACGCTACACTTCGGAAAGTAATTGGAACCTCTGAACTTTCCAAGGAGGTGGCAAAACAAGACAAATACAATAAGGTTTTTTTATTTTTTGTAACTAAAATAAAACAATGAATTAATTGTCAAATTTAGTAAAAGTTAAAGCTGAAATCATTTTTTGAAGTAAATTTTGTAAACTATGCATGCATATTTAAATTAGGGTTAGGTTTACATGCATATCATTTGATAATTTTTTTTTGAAAGAAAGACAAATAATTTAACCACTATTGTTCTGAATGGTTATCAAACATTTTAATTCTTTTATAAATTAAAAATTCTAATACGACCTTAATATACTACATATGGGACAGTATTGTCCCATAGCTTTAGTTTCTGTGGTAGATAAATTATTAAGAGAGAATTTTTTTTTTTGTAAGACTCTATGCTTTGTCGTAAGAAGATCTCTCCCACATTTGGAATATAATTAGTTGAAATGCAATCAAATCTTTATTTATTACTCTTAATTCTAGTCTTTATTCAATTGATGGGCCTGCAATATTGAAATTACTGAAGTGTATTAATAGATTCTCTAAAATAATGAGGACCTATTAAGCGCTATATATAAGATTTCATTATCATGAAGGCTCCATATATTCCTGTTTCCAACAATAACTGCAAGGATTTACCTTTGGAATTAGTTATATGTACATAGAAAAGTTCCCGTTCCATAATATTTTGCTAGTTATAATAGAATAATAATTTAGAGTTGAATCGTAACATTGATTAGCGCCTCCAATTCGGTTTCTAAAGAAATGTTTATCTATTGCCATCCAATACTGCCTCAAAAGATTATTTATATTTTGTTCCAAGTTTTCTGCCTAACTAATATTATTTTGTTAAGTAGAAATTTTATTATCGAGTAATAATAAATTATTTGTTGTTGTGGCTTATCCTTCAAACGTCTGACGAAGTCAGACAAGATATAATATATAAAATATTATGTACAATATGTATAAAATATTAAAGACATTATGTATAAAATATTTAACACGAATAAACATTATTTTTCTTCCTGAGCTCTTAATCCATAATTTATATTTATAAGAATAATTAGAAGGTTAATTGAATGAAAAAATAACGATTGCTATAACATACGTTTCTACTTTATACCCTATTCATCTTCAGTAGATTTCATGTAAGTTTTGAAACAGTACTGTTAGAACATATGGAAGTCCAGATAATCATTTCAGTTCTAACCATATTTTTATTCATACCCTGTAATTCTGGATTTATATAAATTTAAATCAATAGTATACATATTATTAAGTCCTAAATGACTTGATTTGTACTTTCTTTCCTGGAATGCCCCATCAACGACAAATGCTGTTCAGCCACTACTTTCCAAAAATTTGTCAAAAGAATAAACTATTTGTATACGTAAAGAACCACATAAATACAATAAAAATTCATTAAAACATACTTTGGATTGTTCGATCAAGAGCTGATAGTAATCTAGTTAGCGTTCTCGTCATCAATACATTCTCACATTTGGCATAGATATTAGTACTGGTTTGAAATCTATTTTAAATTCTATGTTTAAATAAGCCATAGTGTGAAAAAAAGTGTCCACTCTGCGTTAGAAGAACGGAATCGGCATTGTTCGTACAGATCTACAATTTGCTAAAGTGTCGGATTTAGTCTATGGTTTTAATGAAACTATCCATATGTCCATATGCATATAGCTAAATATTTAAAATAATCACTGTTGATTCTTGTACATTTTTGTTTTGTTCTTTTGTATGGAAATCCAAAAAAATTCTCTTTCCTTTTTAATTTTAACATACTATTTTGCTTATACAGAAAAATTTAGATTTAATATTGGGATTAATTTATTTACATTTTTGTATGACAAAACGAATTCAAACAAAACTAATTTGAAAAAAATATTTAATATAAAGATTTCTGTGAAAATACTATTGAATTCATTTGCTGAAAGTTGGCTTATTGTTTTGTTTAATAGATATGTGTTTAAAAGGAACTATTCAATAGCTTTTGTTTGGGAACTATTTACTTCCGGAAGTTAAGCATCATGTTACAAACCTAAATAACTATCGTCTAACAAGTAAAAGATTTGAATCCAAAATTTTTATTATTTTACTTAGGAAATAAAAACAGTATTTGATTACATGGTAACTAAATTTCTTTTTCAATCGCTCTATGTGAGAAAAAATAAAAGCTCTACGCTTTATACATAGGATTATAATCTTATTATTTACTGAAATGTGTTTTTAATAACAGGTATTTTATGTGTCTCATCACTGCAAAATGATTATTTTCAATAAGTTCTGCTAATCGCAGTGTTCTGCTCGCAGTGTTCTGCTAACTTGTTGTGTTGCCAACTGAACTGAAATAAATAAAGAATGCGGTCAGAAATTACTGAGTGGTCTGGAAACAGCATTCCATTGTAACTTAAATAATTTTCCAAGTTAATGAAGGGTAACGTTTCGATCTGTGATTGATTTAGTTAATGACATAAATGGCGAAAGTAGGTTTTCCAAATTACAAAATTTAAATTAAAAGTAAAACCAATAATACTTCTGCTTCCGTTTTAGTGTGCATGGTAAAAGTTGTTAAATGTTAGATTCATTTCTTAATTTAAAACACTAGATTTCTGAACAGAGTATTGTTTAGTTGTATATATTTCGCTTTTATTCCTATCCCTGGATATAAAAACGAAATTCCTGCCCACTTAAAAAACTTAATACTGTTCCATTCAATTCGCACAAGTTGTACCGAACCGACATTTTTTGGCATCAAGTAATGGAAGGAATACAGTTACTAAAAAGCAAATATATATATATCTGTTATTTTTTTTTATCAAATTATACTTTAGATAAAGGGAGGGCATTAAGTGTACTGCGATCGACCGTTGGATCCCAAGGACATTTTGAAGTGATCATCAGTACTAATTTTAATGGTTTGTTTAATTAAAACTAAGTTTGTTTAATCTCCAATAGTTAAAGAAGGGGATCGCGAGACAAATAAAAAAATAAAAGTCGCTCGTGTTCAAGATAAATCTTCTCACTACAGCTTTAAAGGAAGAAATATGTATTGAATATTTTTAAAAACATTGGAATTTTTAAACAAACATTTGAAATCTTTAGTTAAATGAATAACATTTTTAAAAAAATAATAATAAAAAGATTATAAATGGAATCAATAGTAACATTTGGCAATATTTTCGCATCGTGAAATGGAACAATATCCAAAAATATTGTAATAAAAGTAGCATTAAAAAATTATTTATTCCTAGATAATTGAGATAATTAATGTAATCAACAAATTAATATTTTAAGTTAAATTGTTTCAAATTTCATTAAATAGGGAAGTCACGAGTAAGTGATCTATAAAATTTTTCGATGTGTTTAAAAAAATATCTGCATGAAATTATTAATTAAATGAATATTATTGAAAATGGAAGTTTAAAATTGTAACTCGTGTGTCAAATTTGCATGTTGCAAATTTTTTGATTTTTGATGACATATTTTTGATTATATTTATAATCCTTGAAAAGTTAGACCTCATTTATTTTCTGAAGAGCCGTTGATAAATATCAATACAAAACTATTGGTAATACGTTATGCAAATTTTAAGCCCAATTAAATAAATTTTGATTTACAAGCAACATGATAATCATTTTTTTACAATCTTGTAATAGAATTAATTTTTAGAAATCGATAAATTTTTTTCACAAGCATGCTTTATAGAAAATTATTATAATCAATAATTTTTTTAAGAACAAAACATTTGTTTTTCTTGTAAATCAGACTTGTTTTAGAGAAATAAACATCTATTTGCCAAAATAATCTGAAATTATATCGTATATATAATTTATGTCTGTGAATATAAATAATATATATATATTATATATATATATATATATATATATATATATATATATATATATATATATATATATATATATTTAAAGCTAGGATTTATGATGAAAATTACTTTTGCAAATAGTATTTAAATAAAAACGTTTAATCATTCAAAGAAAAATAAATTTCTTCCACACACATTCCATCGTGGAAAAAGAGAAAAAACAATTGCTAGGATTACGAATCAACAATTTCACACGCTTTTCTTGAACAGTTTAAATGGAATGTTAATGTTTGAGTAAGAGGCACCTTAATCGAATTGGACGCATTCATTTCTGTAACCCCATAAGAAAACGATCGCACTAAACGTGTCAGATGACATTAACAGAGAGACACACATCCCTAAATCATGGTTTGATAATACGTTGTAAGATTTTTCATTCTTTTTTTCTGGGTGATGTTAGTTTCTCTCGATCGGTTAAGAAGCTGTGACTGGTTATTGCTGGTCATAAAGTATTTATTGTATTTTTATTTAGTTAATCCTCCGTTTCGGCCCATTAACCTGGAGTTGGAAACCTGTTGATGTTGGGGTTTGGGAGGGAGCGGCGAGATTGACCCATAACCCGGGGGGTCGTCGACCAATAAGTAAGAAAATACATCTTATTTTTCAGCTTTAAGCTTGTGTTATCTGTGCACTTTTAATCAGCATTCAAAGCATGTGTTTGGCTCTCCTGCCCTTTTTAAAAATTTTTTTTGCGTTGTTTATATTTTGAGTGGTTTTCGAAACCATAAGAAGATTGCCAAGCCACAAGAAACTCAAATTTAAGTTATTTATAGTTAATTCCTCGATTATTTGCTTAGAAAATAATGTAATAAGGAGTTTCGTAAAAGGAAACATATAAATGAAATATTTCAACATCTAAATATATTTAAATTCGGTTTTTAAATGATAAAAACAATGAATTGAGAGTTACAAATAAATAGTTTTTTTGCAGATAAAAATGTTAAATATTTTTAATAAAAGTTCTGGGATTTTTTTAATTTGAGAAAAATATTGTACCGAGCTTCACGGGTTCGTGTTGATTGAGAGTTGAATAAAGCAACCACTTTATGAACACAAGACTTTTATTCGTAAAAACTTCACTAGATAAACGAAATTCCCGCTGTAACAATCACAATTATACAGCTACGATTCGTCAGATACAATAAGAAATAGCTTCCAATCACAGGTCTCAAATACCTCAGACAGAGAACAACTAGCAGTCACAACGAATCGTCTTCACTCACTGACTGTCTTCACAAAACTATACTACTATTCCATGTCGGGCTGCGGTATTTATACCTGACTTGGCGGAGAAATCTACCAATTTCGCCAAGGCTCTGGAAGCTTCTAGGCTATCTCGAAAAATATTGGTCCTAGAGCTTAGGTGATGGATGTTTCCAGAAGTATCGATTTCTCGCCAAGTCGCCAAAAATCTCGCCAACCGTCGCCAAGTCGCCAAGAATCTCGCCAACTGTCGCCAAGTCGCCAAATCATTAGGAAATCAGCTTTTAAACTACAACGCGTCTAAATACCGCAATTTCTGCCCAAAATGTGAGAATTTCTGATCTGTCTGAGATATTTTAAGACAAATATAATCATTATTTATAAATTTGTAACATTGCCCCCCTCTCAAGGACTGCACGTCCCGGGCAGTACAATCCCCTGATAGGAGACCAAATTTAATATAAGAGAATTTACATTTCAAGAGGATACATTACATACACAAGCAACTAAAAATACAAAAAGAATAGAAAAGATAAAAAAAATATCTATACTATTTACAAAGAGACCATGGTCTACTAATTTTTACTCTACATTACGATAAGGAGCTAATCTATCATAATGTACTACCTTTGGTTTTGAAGAAGATGATTTTCTTATACGAACCACGACGTCGTTCAGTCTTTTTAGGACTGTGTAGGGACCTTCCCAGTTGGCTTGCAACTTTGGAGAAAGTCCTTTACGTCGAATCGGGTTCCACAACCAAACTTTGTCACCTTCTTGGAATTCATGTCCCGTCGCTCTTGTGTCATACCTTGTCTTCATTCTTTCGGTCGTCAGGTTGATTCGGTCTCGAGCGAAGTTATGGACATCTTCAAGACGTGCCTGAAGGTCTCGAAGGTATTCCTCTGGCGATGAAGATGTATCCGGTGGACGACCAAACTGAAGATCACAAGGGAGACGAAGTTCGCGACCAAAGAGCATCTGTGAAGGAGTATATCCGGTAGTCTCATGGACAGCACTGCGATATGCAAGAAGAAACAGCGGTAGCTTCAAATCCCAATCTTGCTGATTTCTGGAAACCATAAGGGAGAGGTTATTCAAGATGGTTCTGTTAAACCTCTCTACCATGCCGTCCGATTGTGGGTGTAGTGGCGTGGTCTGCGTCTTGTCTATTCCGAGAATTTGACACATTCCTTTAAACACAACAGAGGTGAAATTTGTCCCTTGATCAGAATGAATTTGTAAGGGTGTGCCGAATCTGGAAACCCATTGTTGCACTAGAACCTCGGCTACTGTAGTCGCCTCTTGATCGGGGATTGCAAACGCTTCAGGCCACTTAGTAAAGTAGTCCATGACAACTAGTATGTATTTGTTGCCATTTGAGGATCGTGGTAAAGGACCCAAAATGTCCAATGCTATCCTCTCAAAAGGTGCTCCTACGTTGTACCGCTGCAACCTTCCTCGGCTACGTTTCTTCGGTCCTTTACGTGCCGCACAGTCATCACAAGATTGGCACCATTTCTCTACATCTTGTCTCGTTTTGCTCCAATAGAAGCGTTCTCGAACTTTCTGTAGAGTTTTCATTACTCCGAAGTGGCCTCCAGTTGAGCTATTGTGCAATTCTTTCAAAACATCTGAAATTCTTGATTTTGGAAGAACAAGCTGCCATTTGAAATTACGTCCATCATCGGACTCCCATTTCCTGTATAAGACACCATTTCTTATATGGAGTGAGTCCCAAAGAGCCCAATATTGCTTAGTAGCAGGACTGTAGGTGGAGATATCCTGCCAACTTGGTCTCATACTAGAAGATTCTTTCAATTCAAGAATTGGATTTATATCTGGGTCTTCTTTTTGGGCTTCCCTAAGTCCTTCATCACTCCATGGGTCTGGTTTTGATGGAGGTGAAACAGTAACTTGGCGTACCGAAGTATTTATCAGCTGATAGTTCTTCTCTACTCTAGAACAGTATCGGCAGCTTTCATTACATGGCTTTCTTGATAGTGCATCAGCATTTCCATGAAGAGTTCCTTTGCGATGACGTATTTCAAAGTCAAACTCCTGGAGTCGTTGAATCCATCTGGCTACCTGTCCTTCCGGATTTTTAAAATTTAAAAGCCAGGTTAAGGATGCGTGATCTGTCCGGAGCAAGAACTTTCTTCCATAGAGATAATGGTGGAAATGTTCTATGGCTTTAACGATTGCCAGCAATTCCTTCCTGGTTGTACAGTAATTCCGCTCTGGTTTCGATAGACATTTACTCCAATAAGCAATGACATATTCTTTATCATCAATTTCTTGCGACAAAACAGCTCCGATATTTTCGTTGCTGGCATCCGTATCTAAAATGAATAATTTTTCGGGTTGGGGATATGCAAGAACGGGCGAAGATGTCAACGCCTCCTTCAGTTGTTTAAAAGCTTTCTCACATTCATCTGTCCATAGAAATTTCTGTTTAACTTCTGTCAACTTGTGAAGAGGTCTGGCAATACTTGAAAAACCCTTAACAAATTTCCTGTAATATGTGCATAGTCCAAGAAAACTTCTTAATTGGTGGACATCTTTTGGACGACTCCAGTCCTTAACTGCGGAGATCTTTTCAGGATCTGTTCTTACACCTTCAGCAGAGATAATGTGTCCCAGATAGCTTACTTCACGTCGGAATAAATTACATTTGCAAGGATTCAGCTTCAGGTTGGCCATTTTTAATTTTTCCAGCACCTTTCGGATGTTTCTTAAATGGTCTTCGAATGTGCGCCCTACAATAATGATATCGTCCAAATATACCAAACAGGCTTCATAGGAAAGTCCTCGTAATACTGTCTCCATCAGGCGCTCAAACGTTGCAGGTGCATTGCAAAGCCCAAATGGCATAACCTTGAACTGCCAAAGTCCTTGTCCTGTGGTGAATGCAGTCTTTTCTCGATCCTCAGGATGTATCTCTACTTGCCAATAACCACTCTTGAGATCCAAAGTCGAAAACCATTGTTTTCCGGATAAAGCATCAAGTGTATCGTCAATCCTAGGAAGAGGGTAACTATCTTTTTTAGTGATGTTGTTTAACCGACGATAGTCAACGCAGAATCGGGTAGAACCATCTTTCTTCCGAACTAAAACGATAGGCGAAGCCCAAGGACTCTCTGATGGCTCAATAATGTCATTCTGCTGCATTTCCATCAGAAGATTATCCACCTCTTCCTGCTTAGCGAATGGCAATCTTCTCGGATGTTGTTTAATGGGTGGATGGTTTCCTGTATTGATTCGGTGCTGCGTCAATTTGGTTCGCCCAACATCATCTGATTTCTTGGAAAAGAGATCTCCGAATTCTAATAATAAATTTCTTGCAGCATTCCTCTGTTTATCATCTAACTCTGCTCTCTGAAGGAGTTCATTAATTAGAGTGTCAGGAGGCTCAGATAGTGTGGCTTGACAATTTCGGTTAATACAGGTCACTGGACTGCAAGTCGCTAGCACTTCTCCTTCTTTTATAAGTTTTACCTTATTACTTAGATTAGCAACTCTTACCGGGATTACATTTCGTGAAAGGTCGACGAGTGAAGAAGCCACTAGTACTCCTTTAACGCTATTGTCGGAATCTGGATATTCAGTCAATCCATAATGAAAATTATTATCTTCTGAAAGAGCTCCGCAAACTATTGTCTCAGTTCTTGGTGGTAATGTTGTTTCACTCTTCGCAGTTATATGATGGACTGTTTTAATATCTGAATATTTCGTCTTAAAAATCGCTATGTCCTCAGAACATGAGTGTAGTTCATTATTTTTAAAATCTAACTTGAAATGGTTTTCTTTGAGAAAGTCCAATCCGAGAATAAATTCGTCATTTATATCAGCGACATATGCCATATGATGGTACACGGCATTACCAAATGCAATGTTTAGATTTATTTTTCCATGCACTTTAATCTTGTCACCTGTCACAGTTTGGAGGGTAATGCAGGGTGGCGTCCAGATGAGTTTGTCACCAAGTTTGCGAGCCATATCTGTCCTAATGATAGTTACGTTGGCTCCAGTATCGATTATCATTCTGCAGGGAACTTCGTTGACATGTCCCATAACGAAAAGTCCGTTGTCGCCGCTACTTACGGAAGAAATGTGAAACAATTTGAAATGGGGCTTCTGACTCTCTGGACATCTCCGCCCCGCGAGATGGCCACATATTAGTTTCCCTGCTGTGGTGGAAGATCATTTCCACCATTTTTTCGTTTCGGGCAGTCTCTCTGAACGTGTCCGACTGCACCGCAAGTCCAACACTGAATTTTCGTGTTTCTGCCACCTTTACTCAATTCTAAGTTACGGAATTTTCGCCGCAGATCTTCGATTTGCTTTCTGAGATCATAGTCCGTATCAGTAGTAGAGACGGCTCTGATTGAGTGCCGGTCTTTACGCGCGGCCTGCTGGGCAGCCTCTATCTTATGTGCGTAGACTAGGGCAGATCCAATATCTTTGACATCGGCGAGTCTAAGTGTTTTCTGTATCTCCGGATCCCTCACACTATCGATGAAGTGATGGAGAGCCAGATCTTGACGTGTCTCAGCTGGGCAGTCCGAAAATGCTAGATGGGAAAGTCGCTGAATATCGGCAGCCAATTCTTGAAGACTTTCACCCGCTTTTTGATAGCGGGACTTTAACTGTAGTCTGCTATATTCTTTAGTGCACTTATCTCCAAACCGCAACTCAAGGGCACTCGATAGGGCTTGGAAATCGTGCCTCTGCTCCTCCGGAAGCGTCTCGAGGATGTCAGCCGCGTCTCCTCTTAAAGAAGCCGCCAGGTGAAAAGCTTGGGCTCGGGGATTCCATCCATTAGCTTCCGCTACCATCATAAACTGGGTCTTGTATACTTGCCAGGATGATTTCCCATCAAATGTTGAGAGTTTAATATTGGCTAGGGAAGGCACAAATGTCACGTTGGGTTCCTCATGTCTGTTTGACATTTGTTTCTTCAAGCTTTCAATCTCCTTATTGATATTGTCTAATGCTTCTTCCACGTTTTCTTCTATCTCCAGAACTTTAGTTTCTACTGAAGTTACCTTATCTTCCATTGCATTCATCTTCTCCTGAATGATGTTGGAGAATTCTTCTTTAACACTTACAATGTCCTTCTTAAGTTCCTTTTTAAGCTCCTCCTGTCCAGCTTTCATCTCTTCCTGTCCAGATTTTATCTCTTTCATCATCTCGATTTTAATCTCTGCTTGTCCAGCTTTCATCTCTTCTTGTCTAGCTTTCATCTCTTCTTGTCCAGCTTTCATCTCTTCTTGTCCAGCTTTCATCTCTTCTTGTCTAGCTTTCATCTCTTCTTGTCCAGCTTTCATCTCTTCTTGTCCAGCTTTCATCTCAGTTTTCATCTCAGCCATCTGCTCCGCTAATTTTTCGAGAAGACTTTTCATTAAATCCATATCCATTTTTCTTGTGACACGCTGCATCAACTCTTCAATCCCGATTCTGACACCAGTTGTACCGAGCTTCACGGGTTCGTGTTGATTGAGAGTTGAATAAAGCAACCACTTTATGAACACAAGACTTTTATTCGTAAAAACTTCACTAGATAAACGAAATTCCCGCTGTAACAATCACAATTATACAGCTACGATTCGTCAGATACAATAAGAAATAGCTTCCAATCACAGGTCTCAAATACCTCAGACAGAGAACAACTAGCAGTCACAACGAATCGTCTTCACTCACTGACTGTCTTCACAAAACTATACTACTATTCCATGTCGGGCTGCGGTATTTATACCTGACTTGGCGGAGAAATCTACCAATTTCGCCAAGGCTCTGGAAGCTTCTAGGCTATCTCGAAAAATATTGGTCCTAGAGCTTAGGTGATGGATGTTTCCAGAAGTATCGATTTCTCGCCAAGTCGCCAAAAATCTCGCCAACCGTCGCCAAGTCGCCAAGAATCTCGCCAACTGTCGCCAAGTCGCCAAATCATTAGGAAATCAGCTTTTAAACTACAACGCGTCTAAATACCGCAATTTCTGCCCAAAATGTGAGAATTTCTGATCTGTCTGAGATATTTTAAGACAAATATAATCATTATTTATAAATTTGTAACAATATGATAACGCTTATATATATATATATATATATATATATATATATATATATATATATATATATATATATATATATATATATATATATATATATATATATATATTAAAAGTGCTTGAAACTTTTTAGAAAGTGGATACTTTTGAGCTTATCATTTCACATTCCACGCCACGCCATATTTATTTGTGTATGGTGATCACACGAATTATTTCATATAAAAATATTTTGTGTGAATTTAAATATCGAATTTAAATTTCGTTTGAATTTAAATATAGCAAAATATATAATAATCTATGAAATTTGTTCCTTATAAATATTAAATATACTTACATAAATATTATTTAATTAATTTTAATTTGATACAAGTGCCTGTAAAATTTTAAAGAAAATTTGGTTTTAGAGCAAGTCAATTTATATTTATTTATATTGTGCGTTATATTTATGAATATTTATGATGTATTTGATATGTTTCAAACAAACTACTATAGTAGTAGTAGTAGTATATATATATATATATATATATATATATATATATATATATATATATATATATATATATATATCAGTTTTTTTATAAAATAATAATACGCAATACTGTGTGTGTTTGAGTTTTAAAAAAATTCCTCATAACACTAAATATTCAAATGTATCATTTGTTTGAAGGTCCTAATTCTTTGTTCCAAATATAATTTTTGAAGCGAATAATTTGATATTTCATAAATGGATGTAAACACTGATTGCTATTTTTGAATGCAGCAGTTGATACAATGAAGCAATATATACATGGGCTCAATTATAAAGTTTTTCTTTTCGACGACCGTTATCGTCTTTGATCGTATAAACATAGCTACTGTTCCATTAGGAATTCAAAAATTGTCATCAATCAGAAAAATGTCCTGTATCAGAACACTGGAAATAATTGAAAACAAATTAATAATTGGACATAGGAAAGAAATTTTACTGTAAAATTGTTATCATGTTCACAATATTTGAGCCTTACACATTTAATATTGATGAAAGAAAATTAGCATTAAAAATTGTTGAGAAAAAAAAAGTTAAAATTAAATTTTTTACAAATAATTAGCATAAAAGAAAGATGAAAATTCCGTCGAAGCCGCTAATTCGAGTGAATTATCACTAAGATTAACAATTTTTATTCGAGATCCATCTAATGAAATTCCAGAGATTCGACTCTGAATTTAGAAAAATCAATCAAATTATTTGTTACATATTTTAAAATTATCACTTTTAATCTATCTCTAACCTCATTACGTATGCTTACTTGAATTGGGAATTCCATGACAAATTTCATAAACTTCGCTTAACATGTTTTCAATAAGATTAAATTGAATTGTAGTTGAATTGCCGCAATCTCATATGCATACCATAAAGAGTATTTAAAATACTTGCATTGTTATGCGCTAAATATCTTTTGAAATACATTCCGTGAAACTCTCTGTGTGTCGGATTTGTAGTATGGGAAAATTTCTATTATCGAAAACATTTAATTTATGTAAATAGTAAATGATAACAAGACACAGCATTTGATGGCACGAAAACACTTTCTCACAGAATACAAACAAAGAAAATTGTCATCCTCTGATCAACATATCAGCTTACTCTAGAAAAAACTGAACAAATTTTTCGGTCAATTTTTTGTTGTCGGACGTGATTTGGTCAGTGCTTCCTGTTCGTGTGACCCGGCTGATGAATAGCCGAGTTATGATGAGACTGTTGCCACCATTGAAGAACTAAAACTCATTTTAATCTAAGGAAGAGCTGTGATAGAATTTTCTTCATTTTCATTTTTTATCGCTTTTCGAATTCTAATTTTATTTTTCTTAATTATTTTCAAACTAATTAATTTCCGAACATAATCAAAATCTGTTTCTATGAGTATAATATTTTTTTAAATTACGCATATTTTTACACTTAAATATAATAATGTGAGAAATAACATAGATTTTTAATGATATATTAACAAGTTTTTTTAAACTGGATTTATTGACCGGAGAATATGTAAAAAAATTAATCAAAAAATGTATTTTTGATAAACTTTATGTAAATTAATTAAAGAAATGTATGCAAAAAATAGAATCGAGAGATTAAATATGAGCACAATTTATTTATTTCATTGGTTAATATATTTAAAGTTAAAAAAAATCTCTACTTTTTGCTCTAATCACTTCGATTTGCTTAATGTCAGAGGAATTAGTACAATTTAAATATCATAATTTCTACAAATTTTTCTCATTTGAAAGCAGCAGCTTGTTGATTCACGTAGAAACAAAATCTCCATGAGAAAGATGGTATTAAACAATATTAAAATAATATTCTATAATTGATCTACGTAAATTAAATGAATTAATGTAAAATTAATCTAAAGGAATGTTACATTAATGAGATACAAGAAATACTATTTTTATTGTCGTATTGGATGATAATAAAATTATTAGTCTTGTGAAAGTTATGATTTAATGAGATTTTTAAAGCTTTGAATTTGATAATACCGTGGTCTAGTAATAAGGCAATACTCTTTGGAGTTTTATGTTCTGGGCTTAATCCCAGCCACACTATTTTAACAACTAGAGGTAGTGTTCGTTTCTATTTTTTGCCTGGTAGGTAAGGGCTTGCGCGTTTTCCAGGTTTACTCCCTTGTACACGAGATGATGCTTCACAGTCTGAAAAATCCACCCTGAAGGCAACATATGGCGGATGTTCAAATGTTTTACTACATTCTTCGGTTGTTAGGTCACAATCTCCTTAGTATCAATAGATTCTAATTAATGAAGTTGATGATTCAATGATTTGGTTATTGCAATAATTGTTATCCATTTTATTGAGTGTGCGCCTGTTAGAATGGATGCTTGGAAGTTTTCCGAGTTTCTTCGTTTGGGATACGTAAAAGCAGTCTATTATCTTCAAAAACATTTTTTGCGAGACATTAATGAGTTCGAGTGTTACGAACTTATATAGCAATTTAACAATTTCAATTTTAATGAACTTGTCTTATAAGATTACAAATATTAAAAACATTGGATCTGTAGACTAATACTTCACAGATATGTGTTATTGAGGTTTCCCTTTAACCTTGTAGTCAACCTGCACCTTCCGGAACGGAAATGCCTTGCGGCTGAGTGTTGCCATCATTGAATTACGAGATTGTTGCTCTTTTGCCTTCTGATTCACAAATCCTGTGGGTGCTTGAGAATGTTCCGGTTTTCTTTGTTTCAGAATGTGATTATAGATCACTGTTTATGAAACGTACTCTTGAAAATCAAGAATACTTTGTAGATATCATAAAAGCTTACAACACAGCCATTGATTATGAGGTTGCTCCAGGGTGAAGATAAATGAAATTATTTCCTTTTTGAAAAATGTTTCTAGGTTTTATAAGATTCCTCTGTAAGAATCTACAAGCTCTAGAATACCTTAAGTTTGCAGGTTTTTTCACCACAATTGAAGCTGCAAGATAGTATTACAGATTGCAGCATATTAATCAGATCAATTATATCGAATTTCGAATTCAGGCAAGTTATGGATTATTAGTTACCCATAGAAAAAAAATCATTTTTGTTAACTTAGTTAATCGTTAATGTATTAAATTTAGGTATAGATATTGTTCTTTTTTAAAAACCATGAGAGAGAGAGAGAGAGAGAGAACAACCTATAAAATAATATCTTCAAAATTTATTTCATGGAAATTGCTCTTAATAATTGAATTCAATTTTTATAAATTAAAAAAATTATAAAAACTTAACAAAATACACCATTTTTATATGGTCTATTATTGACACACAATCAGAAAATTTTTGAAATAAAAAAATATCAATATTTGGAGGATTGATTTTAAAAAATTTATCTAAGACAACACTCAAAAAGATTTTTTTGAAAATAATTCAAAAATTTTTTTTCTGAAAGCAAAAAATTTCCAAAAAATTCTTCAAAATAAACTTTTTCGATTAATTTGAGTAGATAAATTCTTATACCTAAAATAAAACGAGAAAATGATATAAGCTTAAATAATTTAATTAAATTATCACAAATTAAAAGTTCCTCTAAAATTAATTTCCTTTTATATGATTGATTATCCTTTTATAAATTTTTTAAGTAATATTAAAATCTAATTCCTTATGAAATACAATTTCTAAAAGTAATTTCTGTAAAATTATAATCGATTCCGACATGAAAACTTGTAAATATAATCAAATTATCATAAAATTTTTAAAAATTACCAAATACTATTTTTATTTCTGTGACATTTTTAATAATAACTTTAATAATAAAAATAAAAACTTTAATAATACTAATAATAATTTTAATAATAAATTAATAATAATAATTTAATAACAAAAATTCCATCAAATTTATAATAATTAATAAATAAAAATTAACATTTGGAAGAATGGTTGCGAAATATTTTGGAATGTTATTAAATTCAAATTCTCGGCAAAATAGTTTCTAAAAGCATCTTTCGTGGAATTCGAGTTGATTTCTATGATGCTCACGAAACGGAAGATGCCAAGAATTCTGCAAGTACCCGGCGGCCGCAGTTTGACCGATTCATCGCCAGGTCATCCCTTTGTAACGGCATTCCGTGGAGGAGTTAAAAAAAAAGCACGTTTCCAGCCTCTTTTGAAAAGCATTTGCAGATTTTGAGCCACTTTGACCTCCTCATTAACTGGCGACAGCGCCCAATCCGTTTGGCTCAGAAATTTCCCAGCCAAGTTGCTCGTTATTTTCGAAGTGACTTGTTTTAAGAGCTTTTGTAAAGATTAAAATCAGTTTTTCTTTTAAAACATCGTGAGGTTAACGACTATTTATTTCTATGGTTTAATTTATTTTTATCAGCAAAAAGTTAAAAAAGATTTATGAAATAATTACAATTTTTTGTCAAAAATATGATGATAAACTATCTGAGGAATATTTATCCTTTAATAAAAAATAAAATGTCGAAAATCAGATTTTGAACTAATCAAAGAAAAAACCAAATTGTATCCAATGAATAATACTCAAAATAAGGCCGTAGTGGTCTGGTTAGTTAGCTTTCTCTCTCTTCAGCTTTTTTTTCTACTTAGTTTCAGATGTTATGACAAATTGACTTTATCATTAATTTTCCGTTTAGATCCTTACTTTCTGCAAAGCAATTTTTGAAATTAAATAGTATATTATCAGATTGCAATAGAGTCATTTATATTATTCTAGTTCAGTTTGGTAATCAGTTATTATTCGAATAAATTATTAGTAAAATCTGTATGACAGGATTTTTTATTACTTCCATCATGATACATTTACTTGCTGATAACTTTTTCCTATTACAAGAATTTCCTATGCATTTGGAAATAGTAAATAAATAAACATAAATATGGTCTGCATCGAATTTGTCTTAGAAAACTGTTATTAATTCTCATGAAAATCAATTCACTTGAATTTAAAGAAGATAAGGTTGATAAAATTTAAATATAAAACAGTAATAATTACCTATTATTTCATTAAAAATGATGATTAATCTTCAAATAAATACAATTTTAATAAAATGAATTGCAAGCTTACAAATTCCTATATGCAAAAGTCTGTAATTTTGGAAATTTCGTAAACTTAATTAAAGATTTTCTTTTCTTAAGGATACATTAAAAGTTTTATATTATGGCACGCGCATTTCCGCTGGAATATAGCTGAAAAAATATGCAAATAAAATATTGTAGCATCTATATAAGAAAATCTATATACAGATTGGAAATAAACTTTTAGGATTTTGATCACTGATTAATTTAAGACATTTTCTATGCTTCATTTCACAATTTTGATCACAACAATTGAAAATAATTCAACGCATAAATATGATTCAATCAAATAGTAAAGTTTCTTATACCAACATACGCATTAATACGGAACTCGGCTCGCTTCAAAAGTGGTTAGTTGAATATCTTTTCTTCTTTTAAAATTGTCATATGAGCATAACCCCTACGAGTTGATATAAAGATCAAATGCCTCCTTCTTTTTACGTTTCCATAATATATTTTTAAAAAATATTAAATTTTATTAAAAAATATTATCTTTTTTCTACTTAGCGACCGTATTTCTGGTTTTCTCTATAAAAACCGATTAGAAATGTATTTTAACGCTTACGCAAGGAATTCCAAATTCATATGTAATTTGTTATGTGTGTTAATTTATAAGCACCTTATATGATTTATTTTTATCTGATCTGTACATAAACATCATTTTGTAATAAAAGATAGATTTTTAAACAAAGTTAAGTACATATTAAAAAAAATACGATTATGCAAATATCCTTAGATTCCTAATCCTTTTTTCTCCTGTTTTTCTTGAGGCCACTGTACCTGGACCGTTAATTAAGGTTAAAACAAAGTGGATAATATTCTTATTATTTGATTGATAACGCATACTTAGTTTTTTGAAGAGATATCATTTGCGCACGTAATCTTTGATTGATGATAAAATATTAAAAATGATGTGATTGTAAATCTCATAATAATACAATTAAAAATAGTTTTTCACACGATAAATTGATAGTCTAATCAATACTTATGACTTTTTCTTCAGATATTGACCAAATCTAAACTGGATATGAAATCGAATACGATATTTATAATATCACATATGTTTTATACATATGCTGTTCATCTGAATAAAACTATAATGAAATTATTACTCTTATAACTGGGAAAATTACGTTTCAATTTTGTTATTAATTTCTCAACTTGATTTTTGCACAAAATTATTCTTTAGTTTTTCCTTAAGGTATGACCATTGTAAGAAATAGCAGTGCTCTCGTGACTGGGTTGGAGGTTCTATACTTGATACATCTTAAAGACTGTTTTTTTTTTTCAAGAGCCCATGCACATTAAAAGTTCTTTAAAGTTCAATAAATAATAAAGTCTTCTCTGGTGTGGCGTGGTTTTAAGAAAAGAATTGCCCCTCAGATGTTGCCCTCTTCACTTCATCGTAGGTGAAAATTAGAAGTTGATTGGCGATATCCATCAGCTTCAGTTGTCAGATACAGAAACTTGAAAACATCTTGTAATTCCCTTTAAAATGGATTTTCTTCTATCGCAAATCTCCATTATATAGTTCTTATAAATATTACATCAATATATTCATACAAATTATATATTTGGAAATATGGAACTAATCATAATCATGACATTTTTTAATATAATAATCTGGAACAAATCATAATTTTTCTTTAAATTGAATATTTTTTTTAATAAAAACTTTGTTTAAAATGAAGTAATCATTTATAAGAAATAAAGGAAAATGCAAAATATACTGCTTTTGACATAAATAGATAATACATTAAGCAAATTGTTTTTTAAAGCCATCATGCTTTATTTCTTTTCCTAGGAGAAAAAAAAAGCTCCTACGCATCACAATGAAATCAATTATAGCTTTCTTTTCATGCTTTCTTTTTTGCAAGTTAAATTTTTATCTAAATATTATGTCTTACAATTTTTATTCTTTTACGATTAAAAAACATTTTATTAAAAAATTTCATTTTAGTATAAATAGAAAAATTTTCATTTTCATTTTACTTTGATTAAAAATTTATTCCAACGTAGTTAGAATTTTCATTGTCAGTTGTTTTAAATTTTTATCTAAACATCATCATTTAAAATTTTTATGCTTTCCTAATTAAAAAGTTTATTGATAAAAATTTCATTCCAGTCAAATTAAATTTTCATGTAAGTGAATATAATTCTTATTCAATTACACAACAACTAAAATTTTTTATTTCTTCTTCATTAATATAAAGTTATATAAAAATGAAAGTGATTACTATCCATTATTATGAATGATAAGCAGATACTCTGTGTTTAAGTAGAGATAGTTTGTTTTTCAAGCTATATGCCATTAAATGGAAAAATAGAAAATTGTTGAAATGTTTTCTCAAATTATAATGACGATAAGAGTTATATGCTCCTTTACTTAATGAAGGTTCCGACTGAAGGTAGAAACCTACTATTATAATGTTATTTATATCTCAAAAGTAAAAAAAAAAATTGGCATGCAAGATTTTGCTTGCTTGAACTTTGAACTAAAAAGAAAAGGTAGAATTATAAAATCTACAAGCAAATATTTTACGTCATTACATTACCCGATCTTTGCTAGGTGAACGTTAAGGTTATGAGCCGAAACGGACGTCATCACCAAATTCAATTTTCTTCAGTATTTGATGGTGGAAAACCGCACTCCGAATTACAATGAATGACTCCTCCGTTATCGCTATCTCCTTTGGTACTGATGCGATTGTCACGACCCCTAGTCATTTTTAAGCTTGATTGTCACAATCAAACTAGGGTGAAAGTCGTTTGAGGATAATTATATAAAATTGATGGTGGGTGAGAGATTAGTATTAGGTAATATGTTTTGAAATGTGGGGTGTCTGGCTTTATTCTTTTAATTCTATTACCTCTATTGTTTATAAAAAAAATTAAATGACAAAAAAGAAAAGTGCTTAAAAAACTGTAATCTCTTTAAAATGGGAATTTGATGTTACCCATTGTTTTATATACTCAGCATATACATTAGAGAAATTAATTTTTCAATATTTTTTTATAGAATTTTTCCGTTATTACTGTCACAATATAAATAAAATGTGGCATTTCAAATATGTTCTCTGTCACCTTTGACCAATGTGACTCGATTTATAAACTATGTTTTTTTTTAAATTGCTGTTATATTCCTGTATCTGATATCCTTTTTATATTGGATTTAAATATTAATTTCTTTGATGCAAAAATATCTAGTAAATTTAAATATAAAACTCTTCCATTTGTATTTTTAGTATTTTATAAAAATTGGTTGATAAGTTTAATACCCTTTGTTATACCTGAAAAAAAATCTAGATAGCAGGCTTACTAATTGTACTTTCATATTTTATTTATTTACAAATTATCCTGATTTTATTTCTCTTATTTTGAAATTCCCAGTATATATATATATATATATATATATCGTGATGATCAATAAAAAATGAGATGTATTGCATTTTATGATATAGTCGGAGCAAAGTCGGAAGTGTTGATGTATTATCAATATCAAATAGACACTTGTATTTTATGATGGCGGAAATAGAAAAGTAATTCATTTAGTAAAACCACACCATAATATTATTCTCACACAAAAGTTAAACTGACAACATCTATGGATGACTAGATTCCTTCTTTTTTTAAATGAATGTGTTAAAATGGATTATTAAAAAATTATTTTAAAGAATTAAAAATTTATATGAATTCATTAGCTATCAAGAAAGGTAATTGGGAATTTAAGGTATGATTAAAAGTATGTTTATTAATGTATTTTAAGAATCATATAAATTTTTAAATGAGATTAAATGATGTAAACCCCATTCAATTAAAATGACCTCTTAATTTGTCATCTTTTTCACTACTTTACTTTAATATCCATGTCTGACTTAAATCTGATAAAAGTAAAACAAAAATGATAGCTGTCATTAAATTTTTCATTCATAATAAAAAATTCTTGTATCGGTAAAAACAGTTTAAATTAATTTTTTTTGCAAGTGGAAAAAATATTTTAAAAAACTTACTTTTTTGTTTAAAACAAAAATAATTTCCATTTGTATTTATTTTTTTATATATGATATCGAAACTGTTGGCAAAATCACAAAAATATTGTTTCATATTTCTATTATAGTTTATATAAGAGGAATATTGTTTGCTATTTCCAATAAATAACGGATAATTTACAAGTTTTTTTTTTTAAGGACACTTATTTCGCAAGTAAAATTAGTTTATAATATAGACTTGGACTATCATCCAAAAGTCAAATTTAAATAATAAATAAAATATTATCAACGTAAAATACTGCTTATGAAAAAAAAGTATTAAGAAGAATTGTGAATATAAAAGTAAAGATTATAAATTTTTACTTTTATATTCATTTCGTAAAATTATATATGAATACTAATGAATTATTTTCTTTTTAGTACCAAAATGAAGATTCTGCTGTTGGTACTTTTTCTTGGAGTGTTTTCTAGCGCTAAGGAGTTGAGATCCGACCCAGCCCCAATAATCTATCCTGGTCAAGTAAACATTGGTTTCCTCTCCAACATCCATGGACCACCTGAAAATGGTACGGACGGTTGCGGCCCTCTGAGGCCGGAGGCTGTACAAAGAGCGATGGCAGCAGTGTGGGCGGCCCATCAAGCTAATTACAGAAAAGATGATCCTACAGAATTAAACATTGGTAACTTTTGAATTTTTCTATGGTTGACAAAAAACTTATACATCTTCTTTTCGTTTTGCCGTCAAACTCGTGCTGAATGGTTAGGTGTTTCGTTTAACTATTTGAATTCTACTACCACTTTAGAACATAAAGGCTGGTAGATTTCAAAATTTATTTAAAACAGAAGGTTTCTCTTGAATTAGGTTATTTGTTGAGAAAGTAACCACGTGATATCAAATCTATTAGCCTAATGTTTTTGTTTTTTTCTTCTTTCTTTCTGCGCTATAAGCTACACTATTTGTGCACATTTCTTAAGTGTGGCATTTTTTGTGCGCGGTATAAATTTATTAATTTTCAATTTACTCAGCCACTTTTCCTTAAGGCCAGTGTGAGAATGAAATAAAGTTGCTTCAGCGATGATGTCAGAGCTGTGTGAGGAGGGTGTCTTGTGCAACTGAGCAAAAATACCTTTTTTACGGAAGTCACAATTTAAAGCACATTTGAGATGATCACACGATTCTAATCAACATAAAAGGAATCCTCTTACACGGAATGAATACTCCCGCGTAAATGGATAGATATGTGTAGATAAATTTCACAGTTCATTGTTGTAAGAATTAGGTACATATTTACGAAGAAAAAAGTTGTGGAAGGTTTCATAGTAACCATCCATGGCACTACGCCAAAAGACCGGGTGAGACCTTCAATCTTAGACCAAGATCTTATCAAACTGCCTTTTCCCGCTATCTGAGTGGGCACACGAGAGGAATCACCTTTCAGCAGGGGCAAAGGACATTTCCAGACTGTCCTTGGTGTTCCGTCAATATGGCCTCCCCTGGACATATCTTAACCTGCCTAAATTTTAAAAAAGACGATGTCCTTCGAGACCCATCACATTTTTTAGACATTTTTGGTTTTATGGGGGTTGTCTAGCCTAACTAGACAACCTGAGATAAGTAACAACAACAACAAAGAAGTCGTGTGAGCAAGGTAACTAAAGCAACTAAACAAAAACAGCTTAGGTAATCTTGTCACAATGAGATATTTGTTTGAAAAGACTATACGATTTTCATCTGTATATATCATATCCTCTTTCATGGAATGGAAACTCCTGCATATATGAACAAATGACTACAGACAAACTTTCAAGTACATTGTTGTAAGAAGTATGTTCACATTTACGAAGAAGTTGTGTGAGGAAGGTGACTAGCATTATTAAGAAAAAATATTTTAGTTGCAATAGTCACCGTCTGCTACTTGTATGGAAAGATTACGCGATTTTCAATAGCTTGAAAAAAATCTATTTACATGGAATGGATATTTCCTCGTAAATGGACACATAAGTGTAAAGAAATTTCAGGGTACATTGTTGTAAAAATTAGGCACATACTTACGAAGAGAAGAAGTTGTGTGGGAGAGCATAAATCTTACAACATTGAAATGGACAGTTTACTTATACAATGTTATTCTTATGACCACTTGCTAATCAGAAAATGCTTTGCAGACCTATAAGCAAAATATTTCGCGGTATTATCATATTAGACACAAGCCTGAATGTTCTATGGTTCATCTTAAAATTCACTGTATTTCTTATAGCAATGAAACACACACCCTTGCTGTTTATTTACACCTGTCACAGGGCATTTTTTAAGACATACTTCTTAAAAAATGCAGATACTGAAGTGTTGTCTGCGGTTGGTATTAAAATCAATGATTATTTCCTTTAGCTAAACAGATATGTCCTACACAGTGCAGTAGAACATGATTCCAAAATAATCAAAATTTTTAATTATTCATTCGTAACACACCGATAGTGCTACGTGCTTTTATTTCATTGGCCATGTGATGTTGAAGTGTGCAATAAAATGTGTTTATATAAACGTGACTCTACCTTAATAATTCTCAAAAGCAAAGAAGATTATGTTCTTGGAAAAAAAAGCAAAAATTCAAATTCATAATAATGAAATTCAGATAAGAAAGCTTAACACAGCATATAAATCATATCAAAAATAAAACAATATATATGATATAGACTACATAAAGCATAAATATTACAGAGTATGTGAATGATGCGAAACGGAGATGATGCAAAGCATGGAATGTATATACAAAATAAAAAAGATGTATAACTAACCATATAATTTAGCAGTATGCTACTAATATTAAGGGACATTTATATTATTTGCATATTTTTCGCATCTGATGAAGTGAAAATATGAATGGGAATTTACATTACGTAATGGAAAAAGAAATATAAAACCTCAGTTTTTTTAAACATTAGACACATTTATTAGAAATATCAAAAATTCATAATCAAGTGTGCATAAATAAACCTGGAAACTATTTATAAAATTTAATAAACATTTTAGTCATGGATGATAGGAATGTTGAATGCTTGACTTAGATTAATTTATTAGGACCGTTTGTCTCAATGTCGTTCTATAACCACTTTTCCCACAAAGAATAATTCGACCAAGATCTACAATTTAAAGTATACTTCGAACACTACAAGCATCCCTTCTCGAAGTCGAACCAAACCATTCAATTTAGGCCCACATCATAAAGTATTCAATTGTCAAAAAAAATTTACAAAATTATTAGAACCAGAACATAATATAATACAATTATTTCACTTGTAATACCATCCCAGAATTCCATGAGTGTTAATTAAATTAATATTATTTAAAAGACAGACGCGTGCGACAGTAGTTATTATTAAGATTAATTTGAAGGTAAAACTAAAATTTAAATTATTTTAAATAATTATTAAATTAGTTTTGTTTATTGTTTTACACTTAATCTACTTCTACCGAGCGAGTTCACTAAATATAATCTTCACAATTCTTACTTTTTAATTATAGATTTGGTACTGACTTCTCCAAAGTTTGGAGCTCTATTATCGCCATTAAACCTCATGAAATTGAACTTCATGGACCTTTAATGAGAATAATATATAGGACGAGATTATATTTAAAATTTTCTTATCTTTTGGACACTAAATCCTCTTTCAAATAAAAATATCGCGCATTCCACGTTGTAAGTTT
Organism: Latrodectus hesperus; assembly: GCA_037975125.1. NCBI lineage: Eukaryota > Metazoa > Arthropoda > Arachnida > Araneae > Theridiidae > Latrodectus > Latrodectus hesperus. Next base: position 36,381,929 of record CM075862.1, read on the forward strand.
TTTCACGTTGTAAACTTAAGACGTTTTTAGAGAATAATTTTACTATATGGCAATGGTAAAACCTTTTTTTTTCTAATAAATTTTCATTTACATACATTCTTTCGATTAAAAACTCAAAAGAAATCATAAGCACGTAGAAGAAAATTTACATGAACTGATTAAAACTATTCAATTTTCATCATAGTGATTGCGAGATTTTATTTTGAAAGCAACGAAGCATTTAAGACTAAAAACATGTAATTGAATAATTGTATGATTTAGAAATAAGCTGGGAAAAGCAAGATACATATTGCATAATTATATGTTTCAACAATCATTAAAAAGAAAGAAAAACATTATTTTTTGAAATTTTATTTTGTCTCTTTGAAAAAAAAAACATTGCCAATTGATCAATAAATTGCATATAAAAATCAAATTATAAAATTATCTATTTTACACATATTAAACTCTAACATGTGATAAATATTTATCAACTTTTTATGATGTATTTCTTGCTGAAACTTTTGAAATTCTAATAAATTCCCTGACTTAAAGTTTAAATTAGTGAAAATTATTTTGATTTCTGCTTAAATCTACATGTTTTTTAACTTCAAATTGAGAAATTATGAGAAAAAGTGCAATTTTATGAATTTTTTTCTCAGTGTTTTCTAAATTGAAGATGTTAGTGGTCTAAGAATAAGTTTGATTTATTTGTTGCATTGAATAATAAGTATGGAAAAGTTTGAATGAAAAATGCTGAAGGTTTATTGACCATGAAATAGTTGTTTTCATGATTTCAATAATGATTTTGAGTGTGAACAATTTACTCAGTTGTATCTGAAATAAAAAGGAGTATTTTGTTCAATTTAATTCCAATATTACAAAAATGTTCCTAAATTTTGGGTGGAGTTAAAAAAATATTTAATTGTTGTCATTGAGACAGATGAAAAATCTAATGAGCTCCATATGTCAAACTTTGACTGTGGTAGTGTACTACTTCATGCTCATCAGCAGCAACAGTTTCTTGGACTTCATGCTCATCAGCAGCAACAGTTTCTTGGACTTCATGCACATCATCCATCAAAACTTCAGCGCAAATTTTTAATGGATTTTATGGACATCCAACTAACCATGAGCTGCTATTGCTTGGTAAATTTCTTGCTTGGATTAAAAAATTGCTTGGATGTATATTGCTTGGGTAACAAGAATCTCTTATTCAAAATTTAGAGATTGCACTTATTTAGGAGTAAAACAGAATTCTCAAAAGTCTTATCGGTAGCCTCATTGCAACCATCCAAACAAATGTCAAGCAGTCTTCAAATGCTTTCATTTCGAATGATCCACACTCATGTTAAATATCTTGTATCATTTTCAAATGATACGTTTTTCATCATTTGCAATATACATGTAAACACATTTTATGCTGGAATTTTTTTCTTTTATGCTCTTGTTCTTGCTTTTTTTTATTATACAAAATAAATAAAAATCCCAAACAATTTTTTTTTCGCATATTGTTTCGCGCTCACATTATTTGTTTCCTTGCCTAATTTTTTAATAATGTATCTCCTATAACATTGTTAGAGTGATTGTCATATATTATTTGCTATAAATTGTTTATATTTTGATAAATTCTAATTATTTAATATGGCTGCCTGTACAGGTGTCTATATTTTCGATACATGCGGACGGGAAGACGTTGCCGAAAGGCAAGTATATAGGCTTTTAGGCCATGTTGGTCATGTTCAAACTACTGATTGCTCGGAGAAAAGAATTCCTCCACTGTTTGGTAAGTTTTGAGAAGCTCAATACTTATTTCTTTTTAAATTTCAAACTATCGAAAATGAAATTTAAGCAAAAAATAATTTTATCAACATGTTTCAGTTCAGGAAAATACAAACATATAGGGTTTTTCGGAAAATAATTTCGTTTTTTCATGAAAATGAACAACGTATAGCGAATAAATATTGTATAATAATCATTCCATATTGTCCATACCTTTTGGCATCTTTCTGGTAGCAGTACGATTCCATACTCATAAAATGGTTGGTTTTTATTAGCAAAAAGTCGATCCAGGTGGGAAAAACGAAGTTATTTTTTCAACAAACCAATATTTCTTCTCGTGATTACTGTTAGAAGTGAAAAATAAAAAATAAAGAGAAAAATAAAATATATATCATTAAATTTGAAAAATATTAACTTCTTATTCTGAAAGAGTTTAAATTTTTTATTTGTTATTTGATTGTTTATATTACATTTAAAATACTTTAAATTACTATTTAATTCAAATTATTGTATAAACGAAATTATAATTTAAAATTATTGTATAAACCAAATTATACTTAGATACTTATATATGTATAAGCCAAGTTATACTTATGGTTAGACGCAATAATTAAGAAAATAATTTTGCGTTTCAAATAATAAAAATATATTATTTATAATTCACAGTTTCAATTGAAATATATTTAAAATATCTCATTTTAATTTACTATTTCTTTTTAACTTTTGCTTTTTTTGCCCATGTTTGGGTTAAGTGATTTTGTAAATGACACTTTGAAATTTTCTTCATTGGAAGATTAATACCATTTATTAAGTTAAAAAAATTATACCACATTTATACTAAAATAAATGACTGCTTGAATTGTTTTAATCATTAATTTATCTATTAAAATGAAATGCTCATTACCATTTTAAAGAAATCATTGAATTTTTTAATATTTTAACCCGAAGTATGAATAAAAACAGATTGATCAAAATTTTCACTTTCAAACATGGAACTTTTTGCAGCTGTTGTAACTGAAGGAGCATCTGATTATCTACAAGTGCCTCTGAAGCTCCTAAAAGCGTTCTCTGTTCCAGTCATATCGTCTTCAGGTCCTCCAATACCCAATCAAGTACTGAGTACATCACCGAATACAGAAGCATTAGCTAGAGTACGTATAACATGCAGTGAATGGGTACTTTTTAAGTTATAATACATTGAAGTATAACTATCTGAATCAATGTCACTATTTTTGAATTCTATTTTTTTAATTTTCATAAATATATTTATTAATTGTGTGTTTGCAATGAAATATGACTATACTGAATCAAATGTAGCAATAGATATCAACAGTAAGGGGAAACATTTTTTATTTGGCATTTACATTTATTAAATTTCATGTAAATAACTGTGGGGTAGTGTTTCAATATTAATTTACCACCCAGGGAAGGATGAAGACAAAATTTATAAAATGATAGAGATTAGATTAAATCTATAGTATTCATCACAACTAAACTGATTTAAGTCTGCCTGTGGCAACTCAGCCACAGTAAATCCCTAAAAAGGGAATGAGAAGCGCATCTTCCCTATCCGATGGGGAATCTAGCTCAGTTTCTATTTGGATACGGTCGTATGAAGACCGTATTAGCACCAGTGTATTATGGTGTGGAACTCATTTTATGGAAATTAATTATGAAAATATTATTTGTTAAATTGTTATTGTTAATGTTAGATTGTTAAAATAAAATATTAAAGACAATAGGACTTATTAATGAATAAAATCACGCAACCAAAAACGTAATGCAATACTGCCAATGGTATCCAAGCCTGATATCATTGTCATCAAAAATGTTTAGCAATTCTGAATGTTAATAATTCTTAAGTTGTTTGGTCAGAACATTAGTTGATGCCTGTTGTCACTCGCTGGATCTGCCTACAATCCCTTGAGAAATATGCGTTAAATCTCCAGAACTTTACAATATTGCGAACCTTAGAAATCAATAATAATGAACACTTGCAAATTGAATTTTAAAATCATTATTTTGGTGCAAATGCTTCTCTATGTCTTCCTTATTACTTCCTTATGTCTTGCTAAAAAATGTTTTAAATTCCTAATATCATCCTGTGACGCATTTTTACATTCATTCATAAATTGTTACTCCAGATTTGCGAAATTTTCGACTGTCCAAATTTGGCAGTTTACTATATCTTAGATTTTTTTAATTCACAAAAAAAACATACGACTTTACTGGCTCAGAATAATACTAATGACATGATGACAATTCATGGATAGGCGAACTATAAGTGGTACGGTATTATCTTGCTGAAAATTCCCTCCAAAATGACGTCCAATAAAGGTAATGGCAGGAGCAACATAATGGAACCAACAAATTTTTGTGCTGTAAATGTACGTAAGATGATAAGAAATGCTTTAATGTCATAGGCGATATGATTGGAAGATATCTTAATCTCATAGAAGATATAACACTGTCATACCAGGGATAATGCCTGCATGACTTTGTAAAACAAAGGCTGTTTGATAAGACAACATTGAGTTTTCCATAGATGGATGCAGTAAGCATCTTATCCAAGGAAGAAGTGATATTTATCATTGAGCACTATGCACTGGGAATCTGCTGGTAGTCATGATGATCGGCTACAGACAATTGTAGATGATTTAGTGAATTTTGTGAAGTTAAAAGCAAAAATTTTAAAGGCCATTGTAATCTTAATCTCACTTTAGGCAATCTTGAGATGCTGGAAAAAGCCACGATGATACAGAAGAGGCTGCAGTATGTTGGATAAAGGGCAATGATATTTAAGTGCAATTTGGGCTTGGAATACAATCATATGATTTGTCTCGCATTTATATATCTTTCTGTTCTAGTAGTTTCATTTCTTTAGCAAATTCCTTGCAAGAACTTTTGCTGCCAGATTTTATGTTCAGCTTTACCCATGCGGTGCAAATAATAAGCCTGTTTTTCGGTTTGTCCATACAGATTCAGGTATTCTAACCATGTGCCATTTAAAGTTGTCTAGTTAGTTATAAAGTTCTCGAAAATGTAATTTTCTTCATCCGGTCTGTCTTCGAGGAAAGTCCTTATTGGGCTTCTAAGACAATGAGAGAAAATAAACCTTCAGCTATTGCTATCAGTATTAGACTACATGAACGTGTATCAGTATTAAACCATATGAACGTATATCAGTATTAGACCATATGAACGTGTATCAGTATTAGACCATATGAACATGTAAACGTGTAGACCATATGATCGCTATGAATGGAATTATGGTTTTTTAGCATTTAAAGTTTCATCATTTGCAGATTTGGCTTACAGAAACACGCATGCGAGATTTCTTGAAGTATGTGAAATTTCTTGAAGATGAAATAATTTTAAGAGAATTGTTTACTAGTGTAAAAGACTATAAAATTAAAGAATATTTCACTTGAAATTCCCCTAAAAACTATTATGTCATTCAATCATTTTACTTTCAACATTTTTATTTATAATTTATCTGGGGATAATGTAAATAGACAATTAAAGTGCCAAAGATAAAAACGACATAAACTCTCTAAGGATATAAGATTGCTTCAAAAGGACAGTACTTATATTTATTTTTCCATTCTGTTTGAGATAGATAAAGCATTTATAGTAAATATTTTGTGTCATTTTTTTGAGAATCGCTCAATAACTAAATTTTCTCTCCAGAGCAAGAACCTAACAATCATCTATTTAAGAACAATATCTGTTGATAAATCAACAAAGTTTAATTTTCATTGACACTATTGACAAATATTTCTATTTTTAATTTATATTTTATATATCTTTTGAAAAGTCGTCCATTTGTGGTTATATAACATTAAAAATCATAACAATTGAAATTGGAAAAGTACTGCTCTATCACCAAGGTTTAAAAAAATACTTTTTTCTCCTAATCAGAATTTAATAAAATTCATTCTCTACTTAGGGATATCTCTATTTGTGCTACTTTCTATTTTTACATTTTAATTAAGAAGTAAATCATTTGAATTAATAATCACATCTAATTACAATACGTTAAAATTTTAACCCTTGAGTGCTATTGAGGATTTTAACTTAGACATATCTAAACGATATTTTTTCAAGTAAAAATTATTCTGTGACAGCTTACAGAAATGTTACACATGTTTTAAATTGTTGAACAATGACATTTATTTTGTTTTTATTTTCCTTTGTCCTACAGGCTGCGGTTAACGTTCTCCGCCAGCTGCGTCTGCTGGAAGTAGCTGTTATGGCGGAAGACGATGCCACCAACGGTCTATTCGTGGACTTTTCTCGCCAAGCTCAGGTGTCTGGTATGGACCCAATATCTGTGGACCAGCCAGATGAAACCGCCGCAGGCAATGAAGAGGATTTTCTCAATACTCTGAAACTGCTATCTGACTACGGGAAAGTAAGGACTTGTTGTTCGAATACAAATATGAAAATGTAATAACTACTAATTTAGATCTGGAATACATTACCACTTATAGTTCATTTACATTATGAAAACTATAAGAAAAAAGACAGTACATTTTTAGACTGTTTCACAATAACTTCTTGTAATTGGATGTATTTTATAACAAACATATTTGAGCATTTTCAAACACTTTTATGAAAAAAAAATTTGAATTTTGGCACCACAAAATTATTTTTTTTACACAAATTTAAATATTTCTACGTTTTTATTTCTATTGAAAGATCACACACACAACTAAAGTATCGATATTTTTAATTAAACTAACATGTAAAATAATCTTATAAAAAAAGGTGGTGGTATATATTCAATTGCTTTTATAACAATTTTATAGCTTCTTTATTTGTGAAAAGGTCTTATGTTATCCAAATTAATTGTTGCAATAATAAAAATCCTACATTAGGAAATAGTCTTTTACAATAAACTTCATGGAAAAATATTCCTATCTCAAAGAAAATGAATTCTATCTCAAGAAAGAGTAAAATGGAGTAGTACATGTAAGAATATAATTTAGAACAACAGTTTTACAACATAGACTCTTATATAAGATAATAAATTATTTTACTTTCAATCGTATATTAAATGAAAATATAGAAGCTTATATAATTTAATGTTTTAAGTCTAAAATTAGATCTTCAATTAATCCGAATCCTAGATTAAAATAAAAGAATAACTGAGTTTGAGAAAAACCAAAGAAAGTTCATTTGATATGATTAATAAAGAAATGAAATCATGCTATAGCTTGATGTAATGTTATTATTAAGTCCAAACTCAGTTATTTCGGATTATCTTGGTAATGTGCAGATTAATGAATGTGATTAGTTAAAGAACAAAAATTTGTTTCATTTCCTTAATTACTTAATTAATCTGCTAATTACTTAAATAAAATCTACAAATTACTTGTTTATTCTGTAGTTTTCTTAAAGTGAAAATAAAAGCGTTGTTGGAACAACACTAACATTTCTGTGCGCTTAAATTAACTTAATATAATTGATGTTTTTTTCGATGCATGCAGAATCAAGTTAATGCAATCGAATAATCAACAATTAGTTGATAAAATCAATCATCGATTAATTAAAAAACTATAGGTTAGAGAATCAAACAATTTAAAATATTATTTCAATTAAGGAATTGGCGTAGCTTGTCCTTATCTGGACCTTGCGCCATAAAATCCAACCAACCAACCTTAAGAAAGTAATATTATTTGATTTTCGGTTTATAATGAACCAAGTTAGTTCGTTCAAATATAATCAATAAGTAAATTTCTAGGATCAACTTTTCAACAATCAACTTTTGAGCTTTAATGATACTGAAGCTAGAATGTATATTACCTAGGTAAAATGTGGAAATAACTAGA